>CM037851.1:308330729-308429226 GCA_021234595.1 Delia radicum | reverse complement strand
TTATATCTAATATCTACATGTATTCGTACATAATTAGATTAACCATATATAATTGTATATGTCATATACGATTATATATTGGTCGATATGAATAAGATGTAATTATATGTGGCATCGTATTAAAAAAATTAGAGGAACAAATGTTTATATATAAAATCATATCATCATATCATGCAATAACATATATATTATATAAAATAATGCATTGATTATATGAAAACATTTTTACTCCGGACCACATTTGATTTGAAATAATTATGGGAATGGAATAATGAATGAATGGTAATTTTAGAAGTTTCAAAATGTTTTTTTCAAACTGACAATATATAGTTCATATTAAACAAGTATTTGGTTCATATTGACGTGGTAAAATGTCTTTATAATTTTTTATAGTTTCACACAATGTCTTTAAAATTTAAAACTATTTGAAAAATCGAGAAAGAAATTCTTTCATTTGATTTCTTAACAAATTGTTTTGATACATTTAATCAAAAACGTATGTGTATTCGGATTAAAATCGTTCAATATTAAAACAAGAAAAAACTTTTTGGAATGTTCGTATTAAAAATGTAAAATGATATGAACTTAGTTTGTGGGGACTGCCGGAAATAGTTCGTCTTAGCTAAGGGTTCGTTCGTATGCCACAAATTATTTATAATAAAACACGAATTTATTATTTGTATAAGAATATGAGACAGATATTACACCCAGAAAAATAAAAATTAAAATTCGGTGTTGACAACTGAATTTGTCGCCAATTGAATGATTCAGTTGTGGTAACCGAAAAGTTTAGTTGTGAGAACCGTAACTTTGTCGATGCATGAGAAATTTGACTGCAACAACCAAATTTCGGTTGCCTCAACGAAAAATTCTGTGATCATTGAAACATTTGGTTACCCACAACCGAATCATTTGATTGCCAACAAATACGGTTGACAACACCCAAATCTGTTTTCTGGGGTGTAGGCAAATGGATTTCCGCTTGTTTAAAGTAAACTTAAGTGGACTTTATATGTAAATTGTTTTTCTAACAAAACCAAATAAATAACGCAACACTCCACACAAGTTTTTTATAATAGTTTCCCCAAGAAATTTTAAATAACATTTTTCAGTTATAAATGAAATGTAATTTTTTTTACGTTGAACCAACACTCAGTGGAAGCCCACTACTAAGCATTGCATTGTGTTGATATCAGGAAAATAGGTTATGGGGAGGAGGAAAGAATGTAGTAGTGTTTGTGGATATTTGACTTAAATTTTTCTACATTATAAGTTGCTGGGAAGACCTCCTCAGGTAGACGATTCCACATACGGCTAGTGCGACTGAAAAACGAATTTTCGCTGCAATGCGTTGTGCGGTTCGCCGTGCTATAGACAACAAACGGATGAGATCTACTTGACAAACGGGTAGTACGAATAGAAACCCGGTAACTTGGGATAAGTTGACTTACCTCAGCAGAACACTTCCCATGGCAATATCTATAGAACAAAATCACACAACCCACATTCCGACGATGCTCCAACGAGTCAATATAGTTTGAAACCCTACTGTCGCTGATAAGCATCAACGTCCTCCATTGCTCACGATCCAGAAACCTCAAAATAGACTTTGAAACACATGCCCATATATGGGAATTATGTTCCATCTTCGGCCGGATATAGGTGGTATATATAGTAAAGAGATCGGATGGAGTGAAGTATTTCTTTTACCGATTTAAAAAATCAAGACACTTGGGTCTTAGGAGCGTTAAACTTGACCCTGTTCGCACGACCACACTGATATTGTCGAATGGTCATGATTGAGTGTGTCATTCATAATCTGCCGTTTGCCCCCAAACCTCCTCCAGGCTTGGCCTACGATCGAAGGAAAATTAATGACAAATGTTGCTGTTATCTGCAAAGAAGTAAATAGGATTGAAAGTTTGACCAAGGAGGTCATTAAGAAAGATGAGAAAACGAGATGAAGAACCTAACTGAATCTCGTCGGATGAGACCCCATCTATAAAAACACGTATAGTACGATCTCTGAGAAAACTCTAGATAAATCGAGAAAAGTCATTACCGACACTTAGCTTTGATAGCAGTGCGCGTTCCACACACGATCGAACGCCTTGGAAATATCTAGAGCAACCACCTTGCTCTCACCAAACATGTGAATTGACCGACACCAACTTTCCGAAAGGAATGCCAACAGGTCTCCCGTAGATCGAGTTCTACGAAAGCCGTACTGTCGATCACTAATAAGTAAGTGGGCCTCCAGATAATTTACAAGATGGTAGTTGAGCACGCTCTCCATCACCTACGAGATCGCAGAACATATTGCAATTGGGCGGTAATTTTCAGGATTATAAGCCGCACCCTTTTTGGGGATTGGTTGAACATTGGTGACCTTCCAGCACACGAAGGGAAGACACCTGCACGTTATGAAGAGTTGAACAGGTTAGCCAATGAACGAGCTAGCGTCGAAGAGCACTTCTTCAGTACCAGTGCTGGTATGCCATCCATCTTACATTCTTCAACATTTAATGATTGTTTAAAAATCTAACAGATTAATGAGATTACAAGTATGCTTTGCAATATGATATTTTATTATGTGCCATCGATTTATATTTGCCAATATTATTAAAATATGTACAAATTAACTCATCTCCACTTCAAAATTTTACAATTATTTTACCCAACAAAAAAAAGCGCGTCCTTAGAACAAAAATAAAAAAAACAACAAAAACAACAAAAACAAATCTAAACCACAATGACAAAATTGACATCATAAATTAAAATTATTTCCATCCCTCTGCACTTCAAACCACTATAACAAACCCTTAAAACCTTTAGGGAAAAAAAGGAGATGAGGTAGGAAGGACATTCAAGTCCTCTTGGCACTAAAAACGACCATAAAGGAAAACCATAACACACACACAAACATACACACGCATACAAGCATAATACAACTGAAAAACTAAAAATTCATAACAGCCATC
Source organism: Delia radicum (assembly GCA_021234595.1). Classification (NCBI taxonomy): domain Eukaryota; kingdom Metazoa; phylum Arthropoda; class Insecta; order Diptera; family Anthomyiidae; genus Delia; species Delia radicum. The sequence continues at coordinate 308,426,245 of CM037851.1, read as the reverse complement.
AAACCGAAATAACGAAAGGGGCGAGACTCAACCATCAACAAGATTATTTCGCATAAAATAAATTGATTCTGGCTAAAAGTCAACATTAACCTAAAATCCAAACACAATGCTTCGAATCAATAGACAGACATACCATACCAGACAGACAGTGATACGAGTAGATGATATTATATCCAAACAATATCAAAAGAAGTCAAAATCTATAGAAGATGAAATGAACCACCAAATCAAATAAAAATGAAACAATACCCTAAACAACATTAGTACGAGTATTATTAGACAAAAGGATATGACATCAATACAAATAGTTATGAAATCGAAAAAATCGAATTGAATACACGAGATAAATCGAACACAAAATTTGTCCACAATAACTTTTACCTTTTATCACGTCTAGTGTACGTCGTTGGAAGGAATACAAAAAAAACAAAAGGAAAGAAAAGAAAGATCTTAAGATTTATACGACTGCGACAAACACACAAATACATAGAACTGTATTACATTTTTACAAACCACGATCATTTCAAATGTAACAGGAACATCTGTACATTATGGTGAAACTTATTTTTTAAAATTTCGATTTTCGAAAACCTTTGAGAACTCTTTAAATTGGGTAAGAGACTTTAAACTCTAGCATAAGTTCTGGATTTCGAAAGAAGTTTTTAATTGAACAGAACTGCACTGATGTATCCTTTCTGCTAGTGATGATCGTCTACACGAGCCCGGACATTGCGCCCATGGAACTCACCCAGATTTCAAACATTATTTGCATCCAATACCCCCATAACTGAAGTGGGGAGAAAATTGATCACATAATAAAAATATAAAAGAAAAATAAACCGCTCACATGTGATGATCACAAATTTTGCAAATAATCCGAGTGCTTATAGTAAAAATAAAACAGGTGTCCCGAAAAAAAGCTTTCCGATCGTGACCGGAGTAAAATAATCAACTGCGCCAGCAACTCAATGAAGAGTGTAATCAGATAATCGATGAATATAAGGAAAATATGTCCCAAATCAACCATAAGTAGGCTCTTAAAGGATTCCCAGAGAATTAGTCGCCAAAAACTGATGTCCGTGCCAAGGTTACTGCTCGACTTTAATTCGCTAAAAGAAATTTACAAACCAACGGGAGAAAGGTAAGTCAATAACCGCCGTTGTTAGTAGAACTGTTTAAACATAAATTTCTTTTAAAAGTGATTTTTTCTGATGAGAAAAATTTCAATCTTGATGGTCCATATGGTTTTAAACAGCTATTGAAAGGACATACGTAAGGAACCATGATATTTCTCAAAATAAATTTCGAAAACGGATCCTTAGTGGTTTTGGGCGCTTTTTTGTTTCAACGTTATGGTTGATTTGTCATTTACAAGCACCAGTAATGAATTCTTCTTACAGTATTAGAAGAGAAATTGATGCTATTTATTGAAAATGGATGAAGAAGAATTCATTTTCCGTAGAGTTGCGTCGTTCATGAACGAACTAGTTCAATTGAACGACGCACTGAATTGAACGATGTGATTCGTTTACTAATATTCGATCTTGACGTTCAATCGTTCATTTCGTTCTTTTTATTCATAGAGCAATTGCATCTCTATTCAATCAAATTGCTTGCAAAAGCAATAATTGTTTTTATAACACTAAATGGTTTTATAACACTTTTTGTATATGTGCAGTAAAATTTGTGAAAAAACTCGTAAATCATGAATAGTGCGTAATAATTGTCAAACGAACGACACAGTTCACCACACTCAGATCAATCACAAGTCAAACGACACAGTTCACCACACTCAGATCAATCACAAGTCAAAGCAAAAAAGAACGATTGAACGATTTGAACGAACTAGTTCACTGACTCGAATTGAACGATAATGACCGAGTCACCAAATGAACTTTTAATCCCAACTCTAATTTTCCATCAAGTACATGTAGGTCGTCAGTACATGTAGGTCGTCAATACATCAGACCATGGAATATCTATCATCAACAAAAAAAAAAGTATTGGAATGACTCGCACGTTCTCCGGATCAAAGCCCCATTGAGAATATTTATTGAGTATTGACCCAAATTTAAAACTTTACACAGAAAACCGTTAATATGAAAGCATTTTTCATCTAAAAGAAGCAGTAATTGATGAGTGGAGATCTCTAACGGAAGAAAAAATCTGATTGACAGTATGTCCGATCAAATTTTCGAGTTAATTAAAAAAAGGAGGCCTCACGCTTTGTTAAAACTGCTGCTTTAAAATATTTTTCTCTTCGAAGCACCAAAATGAATTCTTCTGAGTACATTACAGTATTCGAAGAGAAATTGGTGCCATTTATTGAAAATATCAACGAAGAAGATTTCCTTTTCCAACAAGACAATGTCTCAGTACATATAAGTCGTCAGACGATGGAAGGGCTATCATCATCACAAAATATAAGAGTATTTGAATTAAAAATATTTGGGGAGTATTGACCAGTGGGGTTTACGTTGAAGCAGTTATTGATTCGTGGAGATCTCTAACGGAAGAATTTCGAAAAAATCTGGTAGACAGCATTCTGATCGAATGTTCGAATTGATTAAAAAAAGAAAAAATGAGGCCCACGCATTATTAATATTTTTCTTAATTTTTTGTAAATATGGAATTTTTATTGTTGATCTATAAATTGTGTGTGAGATGTTGGTTAGTTCGGTTAAAGATCATGAATATTTTTTCCATATTAACAGAAAAATTATAATTTTATTTGTGATAATTTACTTTAATCAACAGAAAAAACACTTAGAAAAAAGTTATTTGACACCTGCATGAATGGAGTTAACTTTCTAGCCCGCAACGGCCTTCATCAACATTCTTGCCTTGTAAATTTTGATATATTAAATTAAGTATATTTATAGTAATGAAACACTGGTTAATTTTGTTATTTCTTTCTAAATAGTAAAATAAAAAATAAATTGAATTGCTTTTTTGTGAAATATTAATTAATTTTCCATTGATTTTACATTAATAACCCGAATAAACTTTTTAACTTTTTTTTTAATTTACGAAATTTTAGTGTGTCATTATAGTTTTGCAACGCAGTGTAGCTTAGCGTCACAATTTGTGGAATTCAAAATGTACATTTACATAACTTACAACATAAGTACGACCCTACTACTACATTATCATCTCACATCATAAGAAAAATTATTGTATAACCAACCCATCCTCTTGACACCTTTCTCGATCTCAACAGAATATACAGTCAAATATAGAGAAGAACACAATAGTTTTTCATCCAAGTGTTTATTGTTCTTCATCATCATCTTCATCAGATCACATGCTGCTACATTTTCTTTTTACCACAAATTGTAAACATTATTTATGGTCGATCGTATTACGATGATGACAATCCTTGTTTGTTGGAACGAGGGGATTCATTTAGCAATTTTATTTTTAATGTTTAGTTGATATCAAATTCTTTAGAAGTAGACTTTTGGACGCCTTTTAGCAAAGGATGGAATTAAGCATATTAAATTGATTTGATAACGGCTTTAACTAATTGAGAGAAAACGATCATTAGAGATCGTTCCTATACAAGGTGGAACGAAATGTATTTTTAGAATTAGGATAAAAATAGAACAGTTGGAATTACATTGTAATTAAAATTGAAATACTTATGAATGAAAGTAAACGAAGAATGGGAATAAGATTTGCTATCAACGGATTATTTTGTGTCATAAAGGATTTTTTAGGTCTCTCACAGCAATGTGAAATCGCTAATTTTCAGCCATATAAGCCACCGATATGATAGACATTGTCTGGTATCATGGTTGGTTGAGATTTTTAGTGCTTGTCTGATTCTTAATTATATGCCCAGATCTGAGAGGACAGTAAATGTTGTATTTTTACCAAAATCGAATATCCCAAGGATTATAGATTAGTCTCACTTCATACCTTCTGAAGACATTAAGAGAATTTTGGACTTTCATATTTATTTTATTTATTATTTATTTATTTTCTTCATTTTCAATGACCTAGCCTTTTGGCCATAATCGGTCATAAACTTCTACTCACAAACAAGTTACAATATTTCTGTATTATTATAACAAGAGATAAATATTTAAAATTAATTAATAAAATAATTATAAAAATAAAAAAATATATAATAAAATATTAATTATAAAATAATTAAAAAATAAAAAAACAAATCCCAAACAATCTTAAACAAAAAAATTTAATCTATATCAGCCATTAATTGCTGATAAAATAAAAAAAAAAAAAAAAACTTCTATCATCTATTAGAAACATTTTGAATAAGTTTTCTTTTGAATGTATTAACCGAATCACAGAAATCTCGCCTTAAAGTATTTGGCAAACGATTAAAAGTCCGTGCTACTCTCACCTGGAACGATCTTTCCACAATTGGAGTTAATTTTGGAAATTTTATCTGCCTGTTCCTGACAGTTCTACAAAATTCAAACAAGTCTACTATGAAAACAGGCGATTTAATTTTCAAAACCTTATAAAAATGTAATAGGCATCTAATATTAACAAACTCAGAAAACGAACAACCTAAAAACTTTGAAACAAATGAGGAAATATGTTGGTGCAACCTTATAGAATATAAATACCTGATAATTCTATTAAAGGCCAATCTTACTTTCCTCATAATATAACCATATGTTCCAGAATAAACTTCTAGACAATATAAAAATAAAGGCATAAGCAGTGCATGAACTATTCTCTCCTTAATGTGTAAAGGAAGGAACAAGTTTAGGTTATATAATTTTCTCAAAGTAAAATTTATTTTAGAAACTACAGAGTTTATATGATGCTCAAAGGTCAATTTGCAGTCAAGAATCATACCAAGGCACTTAATTTTATCAACAAATTCTATTGTGTTCCCATGCAATAAAATGGACAAACAATTATCATAAACATTAGTGCCAAACAGCATGGCTTTCGTCTTAGAAGTATTTATGCACAGGTTATTAGAGGACATCCAATCACTCAATATACCCATGGTATAATCAATCATGTTCTTTAAAACATCTGGAAACTGAACACTACCTCTAAAAAGAAGCTGTACATCATCCGCGAAGGCAAATGGTATGCAAATGTTATTCATTACACTACTAAACAAATCATTTATAAACATAATAAAGAGCAGTGGACCAAGTACGGATCCTTGGGGAACCCCACTATATACTGGTAGCATACCAGAAGAAGAACCATTGCTATAAACATATTGCCTTCTGCCAGAAAGATATGAAAAAATCAACTTGCAGGCAGTCCTAGAAAACCCAAAACATCTACTTAATTTTTCAACTAAGAGAGTATGATCTATTCTATCAAAAGCTTTAGCTAAATCTAAGGAAAGTAACACACAAGTACCACGATCAGATATCCTACTCCTAATACTATCAGTTAGGCCTATTAACAACGAGGTTGTACTACGATTGCGCCTAAAGCCGTATTGAGCTTCGTGAAGCAACTTATTATTGTCTATATGCTCAAGCAACTGGGCCTTCATCAAATATTCAACCATTTTAGATAAAATGGGCAAAATTGATATCGGTCTGAAATTATCAGATGTATCTAAGTTATTATTTTTCCTAATCGGAATAATCTTTGCAACTTTCCATAATTTAGGAAAAACTGATGTAGTTAGTATAGAATTAACAATATAAAGCATATAATCTCCAATCATAGGCATTATTATTTTCAAAAATTTCAATGTAAAGCCATCATATCCAAATGATCCAGATTTTATGGATTTAAAGGCTGTGATCATTTCATATAAATCAACATTTCGAAATGAAAAACCATCATTATTAGGAATATTGGTAGCACCAATATTGGTAGCACCGCTAACAGACTGATTAGAAGAAAAAATTGTATTCAGAACATGCGGGTCAGCTTCCTGAAAAGTCTTATCACTACTAACTATTCCATTTCTGTTCAAAATAGACCATACTTCTCTAGAAGATTTATTATCAAAAATTTTACTATGTACTTGCCTTTTAATTTTCCTTATAACATTCTTTGCTCGGTTTCTATGCTGACAAAAGATTTTCCAATTGCCCTCACTTCTGTCATGCAAGTATGCATCATATGCAAGATTCCTAAGAGATAACTGATACTGAATTTCAGGGGCCTTAAACCAGGTATCCCCAATATTGCATATCTTTTTTACCTTTTTAGGAACAAAGCAGTGCAAATATCCTAAACAATTATAAAGCATCAAAACTTGCTCGTCTACATTTGTAATCGTAACTAAATCACAAAAGTTACAATCCAAAACAGCTGCCTCCATGGAGCTAATATTGACTGCATTATAATCATAGAATTCATAGTATTGCTGAATGTCTGGTACAGGAATTTCAAGCGATATATTCTTGGTGTCAACCAAAACGCTTATACGAAGGGCGAATCTGTTGAGATATTGTTTGATTTAGTTGTGTCACAGATCGAGAAGGTTTTTCATTATTCTGCAAAATTTTTACCTATTATCATGTGTTGGCCAATATTGTATATTAAAAAAAACACTGTTCTGGAAGATTTGAAACAAAAACCTTTCGCATTAAGTGCATTTTCTAAAAAAGCATTTTATCATCTTTTTCCCTTTAAAGTGGCATTAGTGCACCAAAATTGCTACACAGCTTATTGCAGGATAATAATCCTACTTGCTTTGAGTCTACTTTGTGAACAAGAATATCCCGTCTCAAAGTTCACTTTCTATTAACTGTCACTACACACAGAAAAAAAACATAGTTAAAACAAATATTTTTCATATTTGATTTAAAAAAAATATTATTTATTTATAAAATAAACAGAAACGTACTTAAAATAAATATTTTCGTACCTATAGTTGCCAAAAACTAGTTTGACATTTTAGCGCATGTCATTTTTTGCAGACTCATAAAGGAAAATAAATTGGCATTTAATTCTAGATATTAATATAAACTTTTATTTAAAATTCAGTGAAAACATAGTGTTTATTGTTATTTTAATTTGTAAATACACAGAACAAAATATTTCCCTACTTTTGTTTACAAATGTTAAGTCAATAAACACGAATCTGCAGGAAAACTTGGAAATTTTCCAGCAGTATAAGTTCGGTCGTGAAAGGGTTAACACGTCCTCAGTCAAACAAAGGTGCAAGAGAGAATTGGTTTTTTTTTTGTTTAAACTTCAAAGCTCAAATTGAATTATCAAACAATTTTTTTCGATAACCTACGTTAAAATTTAAACTTTCAATTTAAAAAAAAAAACTAAAAATAAAAATTGGTATAGAAAAGAAAAACAAATTGGTATTGATAGAAAAAAGCTAAACTTTTAAAGAAAAAGTCAAAATAATCTAATATTTACAAAATAAGCTAAAATAAGCAAATATCTAAAAACAAGCTAAAAAAAACTTTAACAAATATAGCTTACAATTTTAATAAATTCAAGATCAGAACTTCAGTCTAAATACTAGTGTCCGACCGAACAGTTCGGCCAAAAAACTATATTTTGTCGATTTTTTGATATCTAGAGGCAATGATGACAAATTTTGGTATTGGAAACATGTTTGTTGAGTCGACTTAATTCGATTTTGTGTATAAAATTTAAGAGAAAAGCCGAAGTTTAGCTATAAAATTAAAAGTTCGGCCGCCGAACTATTTTCGATTTGGCCGAACTTTCTGAGGCCGAACAGTGAATTCATTACTTAACTACAGACTTTTATTCAAATTTGACACTCAGAATATCATCTAATCAGCCCAATAAACATTTTTACATCCGCCAAATTTGTCCATAATGCTTTAAAATACCGAATACAGAGCAAATGCATTTTCTGGCCGAACTGTTCGTTCGGACACTACTAAATAGTTCTTTTAGTTTAAAGCTCTGGCGCCCATAGATAATATAGATCGCCAACTCTTTGACATTAGCTGTCAGTGCACGTAACTCATGAGGATGTGTTGGACATACATACTTCGTATACCTATACAAAAAATATTTGAATGTGTATGAAAAAATGAGTTTGTTGTTAAAAGAAGAACAAGAGTTTGAGATCTATGTAATCTATGTAATCTATGCTGCCGACTACACGTCACTCTAGGGGAGTATGATTGGTTGGTGGGTCTTCGTTCTGGCCAATGAACATTTAACTTTTTCACAGTCGGTTCTAAGATGGGAATGGGAGTCGAAGTTGCACTTAATTGTCGCGAGCTGGATAACGAGGAGTCGTATAAACTGATGCGATTGCAGACTTTATGTTAGCGTATTTATGGGCCACGGCTGGACTGCAGTTCTTGCCTAGGCAGCAGGAAAGCTCGCGAATAATGATTTTATAAACATATTAAGTGTTACTGTTCTGCTCTCGCAAGCTCCAGGACAAATTATTTTGGGGAATAACTGTTTCGGGATCTGGTAACGGGCCCCCTCCAACATTATCCTCATTTTGGGGTTTTTATGACATAAATAAATCCTTCAACAAAAAGTGGGGTATATGACCTTTTATAAAGAGGTCATTGTCATCACGGGGTTACCACCGATTTGGTTTGGGGCTTATGCCAAAAATTGTTTTAGATTGTTTCACAAAGGCATGAAAGACAGTCATGATTGCAGCAACGTAGCTGGAATCATAACTATCGCCACAATGGAATTAAGTCCTTTTAAAAAAACGGTCTTAATTTCAAAATCATGTCGATCGTAGTCCATTTTAACTTGGGGCTCGCAATGATTAACTAACAAACAACGACTTTAAAGATAGATTCACAATACTGGAGTACTCTACACCACAGAGTGAATTTTGTTCCTTTCTCTTTTGTACTTAAATATTTTTTGTATAATTCTTATTCTTTTTCCCATAAATCCAATTGAGTACTCCAGTATTGTGTTTTCTTTGCATATTTTAAAGTAAAACAAAAACTTCTAAGAATTGGCTCAACAACTTCAATTAGTTTTGTATGACTTGTTCTATAAATATTTTATTCTCACGATTTCCTAATTTTAATCATCAATAGAATTATAAATTACCAGGCAATTTATTTTAAATCCTATTCAAATAAAGTTTATAGTATCAAAATAATAGGATTGACACATTTGTAAGGAAATTTTCTCAAGAATTATATTCAATGACTCTGACGCTTGGACTCGAAATGAAAAATTTGCTTGCTTTTATTATATTTAACACCTCAACTTGACAAAGTCATTGTTCTACTTGTTAAATGTGCCCTAAATTACAAAGGATTTTCTTGTGTATCATGTTACAAATTCAATTTTAACCTGTTTGAATGCGAAAATAGAAAAAAAAATTTTATACAATAAATTCCACAAGAAGTGCCATTTTAAGAGTAGCATTTTCCTTTATAGATTCCTTTCAATAATTAGCAGAATTGTTTCGTTGTTTATTGTATTTTATTTTTCGAAGGTGTCAACAGGTATTCATCAACTTGAAATAAAACAAAAAAAATATCCTTTTTGCCGCGTTTAGTGTAAGTGCCTGTGAGGGGAAGAGAGAGCAGAATCAGTCAATTGAGTTGTCGGCACATATCATAAAGCCATGCTGTGTCACATACTATATATTATTTCACAAAAGCAAACATCAAAAGAAAAATCGCCGCTCTATTTAAAAAGGATAATGTAGCAAAATCTCTGCAAACACTGAGACCGAGTACTTGTAAATGATAGCAAAAGGACTTCATTGTACTAAACAAGCTTGTTCTGACGACGATTATGATGATACTGATGATCAATCGTTACCGCCACCAATATTATTGATTGTGGGATTTTGTGTTTTTTTTTCGGTTCGGTATATTTGATTAAAAAGGCTAATATGTTTTTCCGCAATTGTGTTGGCTTAAACAAATGAATTTGTTACCAACAATGACGTGTTCTTAAGAATTTAAAGTCATAAACGATAAGATGACTTTATTAAGTTATTAAAAGAGTTTCTAAAAAATTAATAATATTTTGTACAAAAATTTATGTGTTCTATCAGTAGGGTTGCCAAATTCAAATTTGCAAAATTCTTGACATTCACCAAAAAAAATCTTGATTTAAAAAAAAAACAAATCTTGACAATTAAAAACACAAATACGTTGTTAGTAAATGTATTTAAATTTAATGTATTTTTTTTTGTTAAACTATATTTGTTTTTGTAAAAAGTAAAAAGTACAACAAATGTCAAAATCCGAAATTTAACTTTTTGAAAGAAAAAGTAAGAATTAATCGAGAAAAAAAACATTTAAAGCAAAGAATGCCTAAAAAAGCTGGTAAATCTTAAGAAAAAGTTGTTTTAAGACCAAAAGTTAAGAGTAAAAAAATGGCAAAAAAAGTAAATAGCAAAAAAGGCAAAAAGTGGAAAAAACCATATGATAATTCCATGTCAAATTAACCAAAGCCTGTACCCTAACTCCTCCGAATTTTATGATTTTTCGTATGAATACGGTATATCACAGAACTATGACAAATGCAAAGTTGGGGGGTCACTGACACATCTGGATCCGGAAATATGAGGTCTTGAAAATCGGAAAAAACTAAAAAATGTTCAAAATTATACTTGCTTAATTGTCATTTTTTAAAAGTGTTAATTACCTTTGATTCTATATACAATATAATTTTTTTATTTTAAAAGGTCAAAGGTCACATTTCTTGACCTAAAAGTCGAGAGGCTATACGACATTTGTAAAAATTTACATTTTTAAAAATGATAAAAAATTATGTTAAAGATGACAAATTTCAAAGTGGAAGTATTTTTGGATCCAGAAATATAAATCAGTGTAAAAAAGCATTACCATAGTTATAAGTGCCCAGGTAGAAATAGCCAAAAATAAAAAACAAATAGTACTGGCAAACCACTGCTATTTTTGTAAACACACCGTGCTGAAAATTACCAAAGGTACAACTAATATTGTAAAGGGTGTTTTATATACAGGTATATAACTTTAAGTTGGTAACACTTTTTTAAATGGAGGCCATTTTGTCAGCTGTCAAGTGATTTATGTTTAGTTTGGTTTGGCATTTCAACATGAATAGACTGACGCCTGAACAACGCTTGCAAATTGTGCAAAATTTATTTCGAAAATCATGGTTCTGTTTGAAATACGTACGTACGTATTTTGCGAATTTTGTTAAGCGATGAAGCTCACTTTTGGTTAAATGGATACGTTAATAAAAAAAAACTGCCGTATTTATAGTGATGATAATCCTAAGTGTATATTGAGACACCGTTACATCGAGAAAAACTGACTGGTGTGCTTTAAGGGCTAGTGGATTCATTGGTCCGTACTTCTTTAAAAACGATGCTGGTCAGAACGTTACAGTCAATGGTGACCGCTATAGAGCCATGATTACAGACTTTTTCGTTCATCAATTGAACAACCATGATGTGCAGGAGATGTGGTTCCAACAAGACGGCGCAACATGTCACACAGCTCGTGCCACAATTTGATTTATTGAAAGAAACGTTTGGTAACCGCATAGTTTCCCGTTTCTGACCCGTGAATTGGCATCCAAGATCGTGTGATTTAACGCCGTTGGACTATTTTCTGTGTTGTTATGTGAAGTCGCTAGAATACGCCGATAAGCCCAAAACGATTGACCACTTGGAGGACAACATTCGCCGCGTTATTGCCAATATACGGCCACAAATATTGGTCATCGAAAATTGGACCTCCAGATTAGACTACGTCCGAGCCAGCCATGGCGGTCATATGCCACAAGTCATATTTAAATTATAATGCCAGAAGATTATCTTTCGAATAAAGTAAATTCCATGTCAATTTAAAAAATCATCTTTCTTTTATTCCATTTCAAAGTTATATACCTCTATAAAAAACACCTAAGAAAACACTATTTTGTTTTTGCAAATCATGTGTTTTTTGCCAGTACAACCCGCAAAATCTTTTGCCAATATTGTTTTCAAAAATATTACAACCAATTAGAAACATTTTTATTTTATTATATTTCACACATTTAAATATGACCGTTTAAACCAACGGTTGACCACTGTTATCAATCGGGTAACAGGACAATGCTTTGCCAACACTGTGCCGATTGTATTTTCTGCCTGGGTGGTTATATAAATACATATGTATTTGGTAATGACAAATACATATAATTGCCATTACAGATCTCATTACTTTTATATGGGAATGTCTCGCAAAATAATGACATATCATTACTAACCACCTTACGAAAGGAGAAACTATGTGGTTACCTATATGCTTACTAGTATGGACAAAAATAATGGCTCTAACAATAAATTTGTATAATATATGTGAGTTTTTTACCTGAACCTACTATAGTGCAAAACCTCCCAAAATTTATGCTAATTTATACCGGTGACACGCATTTCAAATACGTTTAATTAGATACCAAATGTATAGTATAGTTTCTTTGGGGTCATATTTAACCCCACTTTTTAACACCTAAATGTGAGGTTGGACAACTAAAAAAATAGGTCTTTTAAATATTCAAATATCGTCGCAATCGGCTGGAACCTATGGACGTACTACTCTTGTTACATATTCCTTAACATATATATATTATTTGACCTTTGACTTTTCCACATAAAAAGTCATGTTGTAAATCAAATCAAAGTTAATTCAAAAAACTTTTAAATGCGACCTTGATGAATTGCGTTCCTAAAACACTTTTCAAGAAATGGAAATTAAGCAAGTACAACTTTGTACATTTTTATAGTTTTTTCCGGTTTTCAAGATCTCATATTTCCGCATACAGATGCGTCAGTGCCCTCAAACTTTTTATTTGTCTGATATACCTAGCAAAATTCAGCAATTTGGAAAACAGTGATGTTAGAAACTGCAATATTTTAAGTTGGATGGAGATGGTTCAACCCACATTTGTCTTATCTGGTTCTAATAAAATGAGACAAAAACAATTCAGTAAAATAAACAAAAAAAAGTTAAACAAAAAGTAACATTTAAAATCCAATGGTTTCAGTCTATTTACACAAAGTTAATTATACACCTGTTTTCTAACATATCCCCATGGGGAATGAGGAGTCAATTGACCTAAAAGTGACTGGTTAAAGAAGAACTTATCACAGGACTGGTATAATTTAATACTGAAGTGGGCTAAGCAGTGTCAATTGTCCTAAAATAACCAATCCTGTGACTGGTAAAGGGAGGACATACCACTTAACCAGAATGCTTATTAACAAGAAAAATCCCGTTGGCGAGAATTTTAACCATTATAAGCTGTTTAGTTTTCGTTTATTTTATACGACATGGGCCTTTTGCGACAGTCTTGTGGTATGCCCATCTCTGGTTAGTCCTGTGGCATGCCACTATGTGGTTTAAAGCAGGACAAATGACCCGCTCCTATGACAAGCCAATGTTAAAGTTGCCAGTTGTTTACATAGGGTAGGGTTTAGCAGAGGACCGGTCTCTGGCACGAAGGGACCGATCCTGTGGCACACGCAGGACAGGTCCCATTCCCCATAGGGATATTTACGCCCGTATTCATAAAAAATCTTAATTCAGATTTCAAATATATTTTAGTTAAAACACTTTTTAAGCCTTAAAACTGAATTCATTAATGAATATTAGCTTTAAATACCTATTTAAAACCTAGTGTAAAAGTTAATTTTCTTTTATGAATACAGTTCTAAGATTAAAATTTGTATTATAACTAAAAAATGTTTAATATTTTTATAAATACGGGGGTTAGTGTTTTTAAATACAGCTTTAACTAATTCTGTACTATCAGGTGTTGTTAAATACCCAATCCAAAACTGCCAGTGTTACAAAAAATCAAGCACTGGTATACCACTTGCTACAGGCAGAACACTTGTTTTAGACGTTCTACCAGCATTTCCAAAAAACATTTTTCCAGTAATTTCAGCGGTCTAAAGAAAAAATTATTGGCGAAGAATTGTCTGAGACCACTATGCTAACGTTGGAAATTACCAACGGCTGAAAAGTAAAGCATTAGTTTTGAAAAAGCATTTGTTTTAAAAAGACTATGATGATTTGATTAAAAAAGTTTTTAAGTCGGAAGGTTCCGAGCTCAAGCCCGGTTCGAGCCAATAATTTGTTTGTAAATTTTTTTATATTTTTTCACATAAAATTGATTTTGTTTTGTTTCTAAAAAAGACCATTTAAGACAAATTTTTTTTTCCCCAACGTTATCAAGTAGATTCCATTAAACCTTATGACAGTGCTGACATATTGGAGCAGCCAACTGTTACCCAGCAGTTTTCATTTAAATACGTTTTAAGCTGTCAAGTATTATATATTTCGTTAGCTCAGTGGTTAGAGCTGTCGGCTGCCAATGTAGCGGCCAGGGTTCGAATCTTGGCGGGACCAAAAAAAAATTATGCAATAATAAGGTCCACGTATTTTTATTATATTTTTATTATATTTATTTATATAATTGAAAATAGTCAATACTCAATATGGTAGTTTTGTGTATCTATACTTCTTTAAGAGTACAAGTTACTCGTCGTACTTACAAGTAGAGTCTTCCGATGGATTTTCTCCGATTTAAATGTATTCGCTTATGTAATAGACGAGAAAGAATTAGGTCCACGTATTTTTATAACGGCACAATCTCATTTGTAAGGGTTAAAAAGTGGGGGTTTTAATGCCCTTTTAATTTAATTGAGGGGGTGTCTGAACTTTTCCGATATTCATAACTGTTCGCCTTTATGCGACTTTTCCAGAAAAGCTTTTTTCGCCTATATTATAAATATTTAAAAAAATATTTATAATATATTTTAATTTTTTTCTAATCTATAAGAACCCATCGTGAGACTTTTTTTGTAAGACATGATTTTTGGTAATTCTTATGGCAATGGTGGAAAAATCTCCAACTGGAAAGCCATAAGTGTAAAATATATGTTCCTCCGAATACGACCTAAGTCAGTGATAGTTAAGGTACTTTTTGACATTTTGCCTAGGAACGTGGTGGGTTAGGGCTTGCAAGGGGGCGACCGGGTCAACCCCTAACCCAGTAACTTAAAATTAGGTGTGTGGGTTCCTAGTCCCATGTAGATGGGATTTTTGGAAACTGCTACTGGGGGGAACAAAATATCCCTAGTAGACATCCGCTTTTATGGGATTTTTAAACTTCTATGAAGAAGGACATGAAGGCGAAAAGAAGGACATGCCTAGAAAAAAGCTAAAGCGAGGAATTCAAGTTTTTGTATGTCGGTTCCAAGTCTTGCGTAGGCATCCGCTAAGTCGAAATTTTTGAAAACTTTTACAGGGAGCTGCAAAAAGAGAAAAATTCTCCTCCTTGGTATCCAATTATTTTGGTTCCTTATATTCGAAGTTCGTTACAACAGTACACAACAATTTGACGGCGGGATTAAGAATTAAAAAATAAAATTATTTAGTTATATCAGTAAATTCGTTGGAACCAAACTCCACATATATATTCCTTCGAATATAACCTAACTCACTGATACGGGACTTTTTGGAATTTAGCCTAGTAACGTGGCGAAATACGAGTTAAATGGGGAAAATCTCCCTTGGTTTCCTGGCCAAAGCTAGAAACTTGAAATTTAGTATGTGGGTTCCTAATCTCACGTATACCCAATAATGGCCTTTCGAAACACCTGTGTCCAATTTTATTTGTGGTAATACATGGTTGACAAAAAAAAATAATAAAATTTAAAAAAAAACACGCTCAAATCGATAAATATCACTAAAATTCTGACCTGATTTTTTACCTATTCCCACGATTACCCTTCCAATTCCACTCGTTTATTGTGCTTGTTATGTTTTTTAGCCTCGAGATGTCAATTTTGGCACGCTGGAGCTCATCCTACAACAAAATAGGGTGACTACAAAACAAATTTTCTTAAGGCCTTTGTCCTTTACAATTGGGCTAATATTTTGTCCAAACCCGGCCAGGAGTTTAGAAGTTACTGATATCACTGTTCAACAAATTAAGAAAAATTTGATGCATCGGCGTTTACGCCTTATAACTTTAAAAGTAGATACAGTTAAAGAAATATTTGCAAACAGGTTTTTGTGGAAAATTTAAAAATTTTGATACTTTTTGCAATAAATGCAAAATTGAAAATAATAATACTGCTTTTTTGCAACATTGTGTGCCCTTTTTATGCCTTTTAATTTTATATATCAGACGTTTCGAAAGATGCGATAATAATCTCTGACACAAGATCCCTCTTTTGGCGTTTTTTAAAGGTTGATCCAGCATTGAAAACTGTTCCAGCTTTTTATACTTTAGAACTTCTTAATAGACTTTTTATACACAATACTGTTTTTTGAAACGTTCAATATAAAGTCTAAAATGTGCCATAAGGGCATTCCTTGCGCCAAAACTGACTTTTTAACAATGCAAAGAAAATATGAATTTTATTCTTGATTTTTTATAGAAAAAGAATCTCTAAATACGCAAATTAAAAGTGTTTTTTAATTAAAGTTTAAAGAGAGTTTTTATGATAAAAATATTAAAATTACAAATCTTTTTTCCAGAATTTCTCAAATTTAAAGCTAAAATCTCTGCAAATTTGTACTCTTAAAATTAGTATGGATACTCGGTCTGCTAGTTTCTGCCACAAAATAAAAGGTAAAGGAAAAAGTAAAAAAAATACTTTGTATTTCCAGAATTTTAAAACAACACTCAAAAAGATGTTAGTTAAATCATCAATAAATTTTGATGAGAAATTAAATCAGAGTAAGCAAAATAGTTTAAATCTGAATATTTATTTATTCTGAATCATTAAATTGATCGTGTAATTTGTAAGTTACATTTTGTTTAATGAAATGTAGTCATTTTTTTAAACAGAAAATTGTTAAAAATAAATTAAAAATTATTAAAAAAACACTCTGATTTCAACAAAAGGGCTAATTTATGCAAAAAAAAAAATAATTTTTCTTTGCAAAGTCTCTGCGTTTCAATAGAAAGAAAAAAAAGAACGAATTTATGTGAGCAATTTGTTTACATAAATCTAAATAAATCTATTAACTAAATAAGAATTATAAGCATTAAAATCAATTTTAAAAAATTAAAGCTATAAAAAATACATTTGATATGAAAACAACACACTTTCAATTCCTTTTGATAAGGTATACGTTATTGATCACTTTTTAATTCAATAAATTAATTTTTAATCAAATGAGTACACAAATATAATAAATATCATAGGTTAGGTTAGGTTAGGAAGGGTTATGTGCCCAAGGGCACATCTCCACTCGGAGGCCAATACGGTCCATTGTGAATCCCTTCAGTGAAAAAATAAGAAAAAATAGGAATAGACAGATAGATAGATTGAAAGATAGATAGAAAGAAAGATAGAAAGGATATATACTCCCCAGAACATGCTCGTATCGTCCCCTTACTAGAAACAGCCGTCCTATTTCCCTGACAAATCTCAGCAAATCTACTGGATTGCATCCAGCGACACATCCAAGTTCGTCGTGAAATCTATCTCCTAGCCGTTTCTGTCTGAGACCCTGCAACCTCGGACAGTGGCACATTATATGCTCAACTGTCTCCAGTTCCTCAACGTCCTCGCACAGTCTGCAAAAGTCCGGTATGTCCCTTTCCCATCTGCTTGTGAAGGCCCTGACAGAACAATGACCGGTCAGGAACTCCGTAAGGGTTCTGAGACCATCCCTGTCCAGTCCCAAAAGAACCTTGGTTGCCCCTGCGTCCAATGCGGACCCTAAACACGCCGTAGACACCCTACAGTCGATTCTGTCCCTCCATGACTGGTTAACGGTTTCGCGGAATCCCTTCCGTATCACCTCAAAGTAGTAATATCAGTAATATCATAATCAAATGTGTATTTAAGTGGCCTATTCTTACGAAAAAGTTTGTGACTATAGTTAAGACTGTATTCCCAATGTTTTTGTTGTTGCAAGAATCACAATAGATTTTATTTATTTGAAATTTTGTTTAAAAAATACAAAAAATGAAGACCTTGTACAGACATCATCATAAAATGACAAATAAAATTTGAATTTTATTATTGTTTTGTATAGAAAGCTAAGACTTTCAGTCTTAAAAATGGTCTTCTGACTGTCACAACCAGTCACAAGTAGGAATATTCCTGTAAATTTTATTGAAAATAATTCAATAAAAGAGCTATCAATTTTTAATTGAAGGAGTACTTTTTGTTTTTGGCTGAATTTCAGCAATAAAAATAATTGAATCGGCTGTTTTTGTGATTGAAATGAGTTTTTATTTTTTGAGTGTAAGTGAAACATAAGTTAACATCATGTGCTAAAATTTTGCAAATTAGTTTGAGAGATTTTATAATATTCACAAAAAATAAAACTAAGTAAATTATTCACTTTAATTGCAAGAATATCCTACATCCAAATTCGATTGAGAGATTTTATAATATTCGCAAAAAATAAAACGAAGTGAATTATTCACTTTAATTGCAAGAATATCCTACATCCTTTACCCAATCGCAAATAATTGATATGTTTTTAAATGCTCAAGGTCCATACTTTAAAATCATATTAAGAGTTATTCGGTTTAAACCGAATATTGGATATTTGCCGATAATGTACTTTAGACAGAGACAAAATTAAATAGAATAATAAAACTTTTTAAAGTTGCAAAATCATCTCAAACCAATCAAAACAGCCGTGTTTGACATTTGTGAAAAACTAGATTTTCCGCTATTTTTTAACCGAATTATTTTGCAGAATAGTGTTACTATTCTGTATTCGACCGAACAGAAAAAATATCCCGAATATACCTAATAGTATCCGAATATTCGTGACATCTTTAACAATTATTGTTTAAAAACAACTACACACAGAAAAATAAAATGCCAAATTGAAAAGTGTATTTTAATGGTAACAACTTATAAATTCAGTTAGTACAATGATAATTACATAAGATTTCTAATTATTTTGATTGTTAAAACTAAAATTCAGTTGAATTAACCGAAATTTGTTGTGAAAACTAATGTTTAATTGTACCAACTGACTGGAATTCGTAATAACAGAATTTGAGACATAGTTACCGAATTTCAGTTGGCAAATAGCTAAATTTTTTTCTGAGTGTAGTGTTAAACTTGTACTTACATCATATTATTTATGAAATTTGTATAGACGTGCAGCAGCAAGTCATCCATCAATTTGTGTCCTGTGTGTTTCTCTTTTACAATTCAATTCATCAATTGTATATTTTTTACGGTAAAAACAGAGAAAAATCACCCAAATTTTGGCGGATTTTTTTCTAATTTTAGCATACAACAATGGAAACCACACGAGCATAACCTACAAACTGACATCAACATAAAACACGTGAAGGATACACTCAATAAAAAAAGGACATCAATCAAGGTGAGATTGACATTGGAGTACTTCTGTATACAAAAATTGTGATCTAAAAAAGAAAAACTAGTGAAATGTCAAAACCTTTTAAAAAAAGGTAACACTACAAATCTATTGCAACTTAGGACAAAGTTGCCACAAGTTTTAGAATATTCTGCAAATGTTTGTTTTGTTCCAATCATGACCCCATAACAGTTTAAGGATCAAACAAAAATTACATGCTTTGATCCTTCTATTCTTTAAATCTGTTATTTTTTTTTTTAAATTCCATTTGGCTATTCGGTTATTCATAATAATAATAATAATAATTTTGTATTATCATGCAATAAGATGAAGATGTAAGGACGATGATGATGGTGAATTTCCTTGTCTTACTGTCTAGGTTTAGTTGTTGTTTAGGTCATGTCACATGTTGTTTTATTGTTTTAAGTTAAACTGGAATTTATCGGTTATTATTTGCACCTTTCTGTATTACTATTCCATGAATAATTACACAGTAGGAAGTCATTTCGGGTGTAAAGTACTTTAGTAACAATTGCTTTTTCCTAAGGATTATTACTTATTGTTGGTTTGCAAATGCTACTGTTTTAAATGTATCTATTCTCTCAGAGTATTGCACAAAATCATGTAGTATGATGATGAATTCATTTCACTTCTTTCCTCTTTTCCTCCATTCATTTAATAAAAAGTGTGAAAGGGCTTGCTCATCAATAGAATGAACAGAAAAAAAGAAAAGAAAAAAAAAACTTAACCTTTTAAAATTTGCATTTGACTTTCCTTGATGGACTCGTTGCTGTCTGTCCATTCGTCCTTTCAGTCTGTAGTTCAGTCATTGTACAGCTACTGAACCACTTCAGTTAGCCTCAATTTCATTCAAGTGTTAACAATGGCAGAAAACATTTTGTTCAGTTTTCATTTTTCACAGTATTTGTTATTTCTGACACGATCTTCTCTATACGGTTCTTTAGCCGCTCTGTCTCTCTGTCAGTTTTGTTCGTGTGCCATTGGGATTTATTTTTAAGTAGATTTTTATCATGTCCTGTTGAAATCTGTCATAATCCTTAAAGCGTGTTACACGGCAAATTGAATAAAGTTCAGCCTATAAGTAGATAGATGGATATTTATTTGAAAGATCAATTGCTAACAATTTAGTTTAAAAGGAAAACGATTGATGTTTTAAATTTACGTACAGTGGTCTAGTTGAGAACAATATTAGGATACAAAATGTTGCTAAGACAATCAAGGTAATTCGAGCCCTTTTACAAAAGATCTTTCGCCGAATAAATAAATAAATTCTGAATACTGCCGTTGAAATATCAATTTACACTTTATAGTTCTTTATGTTATTATAACTTTGTTCGACGTACGTTACTGGGGCTACCCAATTTTACCATAAAGCGTTTATATTGTCAAATTTGTGTGTAAATTGTTGTCGTTTCGGGTAAACTGAGTTAACTCGAGAACTACACAGAAAAAAATATTTCCCTAATTTTTTGTTGAAAATTTTAAGAGCTGTCAATTAAAAATTAATTGAATCAATTAAATATTTGCTCATAATCGAAACTTGCCTGACATTTTTTTATATCATCGCTCAAAAGCAAACATCAACACATTGTTGTTGTTTTTTGTAATATTTTGTTGAAAATTTTAAAAGCTGTCAATTAAAAATTAATTGAATCAATTAAATATTTGCTCAAATTCGAAACTTGTCAATTAAAAATTAATTGAATCAATTAAATATTTGCTCATAATCGAAACTTGCCTGACATTTTTTTATATCATCGCTCAAAAGCAAACATCAACACATTGTTGTTGTTTTTTGTAATATTTATGTAGTTGTTTTTTATAATTGTTTATGTTTAGTGGTATTAGTAATAAATATTTTAAATTTATTTCAATTAGATTTGATTTTAATTCTTATTAGCTTTACGAATATTACTTTATTAAGTTGAATAAACTAGATTCAAATGTTGAAATCTGAATATTTATTCTGAAACATTATCATAAAATTGATAAGCAATTTTTAAAGTTTAATTTCGTTAAATAAAAATTTAAAATTTTTTTTAAACAGAAAGAAAATGCAAAAAATTAATTAAAAATTATTTTAAACAAAAAAAATATTATGATTTCAACAAAAGGGCTAATTTTTGCAACGAAAAAAACCCCAAAAAAAATTTTCGTTGTGGGCGGAACTTCAGCAATTAGTTTCTTTGAAGATTGGAAAGGTCCCCTTGAAACGTATTATTATTATTGAAAGAGCTTCTTAACACCGGCTAGATTCATTTTTTAATTTTCTACACAGATGGAATTTTAGTGGACGAAAAATAATGAAAATTTTCAGTTAACTAATGAAACTTTTCTTCGCAACGGAAACGAAAGTTTTCTTCAAATTAATGAAAATACCTTTCATAGTTTTTATGAAATAATTTTTTTTTGAAATAAACTTCTTTCCTTCACTGAGTGGATGAAATTTTTAATAAATACAATGATATTTTTCATAAAATTTTTTGCAAAATTTGCATTAATTTAATAAAAAGTTTCAATGAACAACTTCATTGGTTCTATGCAAAAAATCATTAATATCATGCAGAGAATTCTCTCATTAAGTCCCTCCATAATAAAACCCCAAGATTCTAAGGCAAGTTTCATTAAAACATCGCAGGATGATTTCAATCGTCCTCAACAAACAGTTTTTAAACAAGGCAGTCAATTTCACTTAATATTTAACAAAAAAAAAACTTTTCTGTGTGTTTTTATTGATAAAAATCCAAAGAAATATATTTTAAACGATTAATCGCCAATTTTTTCGATTAACCAAGCCGAATAACCGATTAATCCATTTAACGCCCTGTTTCTAGAACACGTTTTGCTTCTCGTTCGTTTAAAAACAATAACAAAATACATGCAATGCAAAAACAAAATACATGTAGTCACCCGTTCGTGTAGAGGCGAACGTGTTATAGAAACCAGGGGTTAGTGATATTTCGAATAATGCATTAAGCGGTTAACCGTCTATGTCGAATAATTGGAAACACTAGTTGTCAGTACAAAACTGTTTTCTAGGTGTGCGGGTCTACATAGAGATAACAAGGTAAGACAAATATGCTTTTTTGCTCTTTTGCCATTTTTCGATTTTTTGTGCTTAAAAACAGCTGTTTCTTAAGATTTTTTAGCTTTAACATAGCTTTTTTCCTAATGTTTTTTTTTTTACTTTTTTTCAAACAGTTTAATTTGTTCTTGTGGTTTTGCTCTGTTTTGCCTTTTTTACAAAATTTGTTTTGGTACCTCGGATTTTTGCATTTTTTTTTTGTCTTCTCTGGTGATAACGTTTGCTCAAATATTATGCAAATAATTTTCATTCTTAGCCCACTGTCCTTCAACTGAAAACAATTTAAATATTTGCAAATATAAACTGTATTCGACTAGTTATTGCAAAAAAATAATTTTTTTTAAAGTGTTGAAATTATACCAATAACACATTTAATCTACTTATTTCACCTTTAAAACAATAACTCTACATGACAGTAGTAGAATTCAAGAACGGCATCAGGTAAACCAAACGTATTTGGAACAACTACATAGAATTAGAATACAAAATAATAAACTGATCGCCTTTAGGGATTAAAGGTTTTTGAACAGAAAAATTATTGTTTTAAATAAAATATGCGTAAATATTAATAAACGATTACATACTACATATCGAGGGCTTATATTCAATACCATCTATCTACATTTTCACGAAATTTTATTTATGCCAAACTCATCTCTGACCCCATCTGCATGTACTGTAAATATTTCAGTGGAAAAAAACTATTTTTAGTACTATATATCCTGTATTTTATCATTTGTCTATCTACAAAGATACTTATTTATGAATTTTATGACGGCAATACCGTCTATCTACATCATAGAATTTTGTCGTTTTATTTAATTTCAGGCTATTTCTCTGTTTGATATCTATTTATTCACTATTCGTTTTTCGGATACATACTTCTCTTGTCGAACGATCAATACCTACCATAATACGCTGTGTATGCGGTGGTGTGCCCTTTATGTTATTTTCTAGCTACAAATGAGTATGCAAATAAATGAATTCAAACGCAAAAACTCAAAAACACAAGCAAGAATGTACTAATTTGATACTGATTTGAAATTGACCACTTCACCTCGATTTAAAATCTAATGCCCAATTCACACGGTGATTTTTGCAACGTCTGTGTTTCTTAATTTGCTTTAGCAGTTGCTTCCAAAAATCATTTGCATTTACATGATGATTTTTAACAGACGTCTGTTTTTTGTAACCAGGGTTGATTATATTTGTCTTTTTATAGCATGGTTGGGTTTTTTTGTTTTAATTTGTTTACAAATTTACAAAAAATGATTCGACAGTATCCCAACTATGATCTCTCTTATATTCCCCAAGTGGTACCATTAAGTTTAAAGTGAATTTTGATCATAATTACACTGAACTACCTATTAGAATAAAGCAATATGAAGGTCACATAGAACCAAAACAATTGTATACCGGTCGACTACCAATTCAGCAAAACAAATGGAAACATTTACAGGAGTTAAAGGCGGTAATTCCAGAGGAGTATCACTACTTCTATGATAATCTTAGCCACGCGCAGTAAAAATTATAATAAATTATAATAAAAAAATTATAAAAAACATTGTCTTTGAATTTAAACTGGTTAAACAATTCTTCTGAACACACCTACCCTCTATCTGACACCCTTTTTGAGACACCCATGCAAAAACCAAACAAAAACTAGATAAAAAGAACCCCTAGCTCCTGAAGGGTTCAAATGTTAGAACAGGTCCTACTATTTTTCTATCCCCAACATTTCTTGTGAACATATCTACCCCCTATCTCCCACCTTTTTCGGGGTCCCCATACAAAAACCGTAATACAAACTTAATTTCAAAATAAGGCAATACCGTCTATCCACATATTATTTTCCTACACAATGATTTCATGTTTGAGGCAATACCGTCTTTCTATCATAGAAGCTAAAATAACTCGAATTTCAAGAAACTTTTTAGTTAGAACGTTTGTTAGACACATTCTGTTAATATTGTAGAAGATGAGTTCATCGAAATTGTTGCTTATATGCGAATAAAACTGTTTTTTGGCTCTCCTGAAAAATTGTGTTTTTGTAGATAGACGGTATTGAATATAAGCCCTCGATATTTTTCAAACCAAAGTTCCATTGAAAAAAATCTAAAATGTTAAAAATATTTTTTTGTAAACCATTTGATTTTAAAATGATAAACAAAAAAAAAAAAAAAAATCTAGTGAATATTTAAAAATACACTGCGTCGCATAACTATAATTACAAATGATTTTTGTTATTTTTTTTAATATTACAAACAATTTTTTAAAACTGATAACTGTTTTTAAGTTTTTATTGTCTAAAATTTAAGAGATTATATAATTGATTTAAGAGAAAAATTGTAAATTGTAAAACGGTAAACAAAGAAGAATAGCGAATAAAAAAATTAAGGAATTATTTTTGTTTTTTATGCAATTTTAATCAATTTGCAATAAAATGACACATTTTGAATAAGGTAAAATTTCAGCGTATTTAAAAAGTGGCTTAAGTTTTCGGTAACTTGCTAGAAAAATAAACCGTTAACATGTGGTTGTCACAAATTTTGCAAACAATCCTAGTACTTATGGTAAAAATAAAACAGGCGGCCCAAAAAAACTGCTTTCAGATTGGGACCGGCGTAAAATAATCAACTATGCCAGCAACTCAATGAAGAGTCTTAATCAGATAATCGATGAATGTAAGGTAAATATGTCCAAATCAACCATAAGTAGGCTATTAAAGGATTGCCAGAGAATTGCTCGCCAAAAGCTGATGTCTGTACCAATATTATTACCCCGCCACAAAACTGCTCGACTTGAATTCGCTTAAAGGAATTTACAAACCAACGGGAGAAAAGTAAGTCAATAATCGCTGTTTTTGGTAGGACTGTTTAAACATAAATTTCTTTTAAAGGTTTTAACAGCTATTGAAGAGACCTACGTAAGGAACCACGATATTTCTCATAAAGAAATTTCGGAGGCGGATCCTTTATGGATTTGGGTGCTTTTTGTGTCAACGGCATGGTTGATTTGGCATTTCCAAGCACCATAATGAATTCGTCTCTATGCAATAAGTCCCAGTGCAAAAGCTCCCAGTGAAATAAATTCTAAAAAAATTAAAGAAGTTCCGTCTCGAAAAAGTGAAATAAATTCTAAAAAAATTAAAGAAGTCCCGTCTCGAAAAAGTGAAATAAATTCTAAAAAAATTAAATAATTTCCAAAACAAAAATGAAACAAATCCTAGGTTTTGGTTGTTATTTCATCATGAAATAATTTCCAAATAATAAAAATTAAATAACTCCCAAAAATAGTCTATGCAACACAAATGAAGTAAGGGCGTACCGTTATATTCCCCAAAGTCGTATTGCCCAAAAACCAAAATGACATATTGCCCAATTGTCCGCAGTTTTTCTGTGTGGCGGCCTTCGGCCGCTCTTAGGTTTTTTTCCTCCGTAGAACGCGGCAGGCGGCTACGCGAAATAAAGTTTTTTTCTGTGTGCGACACAAAAAAATAAAATTGAAGCATTTTTTTTAAGTTTCCTTGAAACTCTTTTGTTTGATTTCATGAATCAGTCTTGTGATTTAAGGTCTTACGACATTTAAAAAAAAATGAATTATGATTTTGGGCAATAACTTCTTTTTTTACTGCCATAGC
The DNA here is from genome assembly GCA_021234595.1 of Delia radicum. Taxonomy (NCBI): domain Eukaryota; kingdom Metazoa; phylum Arthropoda; class Insecta; order Diptera; family Anthomyiidae; genus Delia; species Delia radicum. The sequence goes on along the minus strand of CM037851.1, from coordinate 308,400,246 downwards.
ACCCAAATTTATTTTGGCCAAACAAAAAACCGTCATAATTTTTTTTCGGGACTTTTTTCACCTGGGAGTTATTGCACAGAGCCAATGAATTCATCTCACTAAATTACAGTATTTGAAGAGAAATTGATGCAATTTATTGAGAATGAACGAAGAAGAATTCATTTTCCAACAAGACAATGCCTCAGTACATGTAGGTCGTCAGCCAATGGAATGGCTTTCATCAAAAAAAAAAAAAAAATAAGAGTATTGGAATGGCCCGCATGCTCTCCGGATCAAAACGCGATTGAGAATATTTGGGGAGTATTGATCTGTAGAGTTTACGCAGAAAACCGTCAATATGAAAACGTTTTTCATCTAAAATAAGCAGTTATTGATGCGTGGAGATCTCTAACGGAAGAACTTCGAATAAAACTGGTAGACAGTATGTCTGATCAAATTTTCGAGTTGATTAAAATAAAGGAGACCTCACGCTTTGTTAAAAATGCTGCTTTAAAATATTTTTTTTTTCATTGCACTTTAACTTCATTTTGGTTACTTTCATTTTAACATACAGGTATCCCTCGATTTACGCGGTACTTTATTTGCGCGGTTTCGATATAACGCGATTTAATAATAGTGACCATTTTTCTGTATAACGCGTTTTTTTTACGCGTTTTTAGTATAACGCGATTTAAAAATAGTGGCATCCCTCTAATTGCGCGCATTACACCATTTTTTTAAACATTATCAGCTGTTTGCAAAAAAGAAGAGGTTAAATTTAATTTGCAGTGTAAAAAAACTTTAAAGGTAGTAAAAAATAAACAATTTGCTGTGGTTTTGGTTTTCCTAATGATAATGTTGTTACTCCGTTAACAGCGGAAGTTGCTCAAATACTACAAGTAATTGAAAAATCTGAATTATTTGAAAACATTGTGGATGAAGATATACTGGAGATGATAAATGATGTTCCAGAATTGACAGAACAAGATCTCATTGAATTAGCCACGGACCCCGATGAATCAACTTAAGACGAAAGTGATAGTGAGGATAATCCAGATTTTGATTCTTCTAAGTTAAAAACTTTTATACAAATGGCTCAGGATTTGATAAAATTTTTCACTGATAATGAACCTTGAACAAATCGATCAGATTTATTTCAGTGTTTAATAAAAAAAATCGTTGGCATCATACGAAGAACTTTTAAAACAACAGGAACAGCAAAAAAAGCAAAAGCGAATAACAGACTTCTTTACATTGGACGAAGACGTTAATTGTGACCAAAATTCTGAAGACGTTAACTATGACAAAGACTCTGAAAAAGTAGTCTTTGACGAAGATACTGAAGATTTTAACTATGACGAAATCTGTGAAGATTAGCAATATGTATAATATTTTATACTTTTTATGAATTTTTTGTTTTGTTTTTATTAATTTATGTTTTGTTGATTTAAAAAAGCCGGAAAGAAGTTTTTTTTATAAATTTTTTGTTATTTTTTGTTAATTTATAAATTTTGAATTTTTTTTCAAAGCTATTTACAAATAATATTTTGTTATAACTATTGAAAAGTACAAATAAAATAAATTTAATTTAAATTATGTTAATAAGCTTTTCTTTTAACACGGATTTTCGGTCCCAAATTTGAATTTTGTATGAAGTTAGTGTTTCAATTTGCGCGGTTTATTATATTGCTGGTCCCAAAACAGAATTTTGTATTGATATAGAACCTTTATTTATGCGGTTTTGAATTACGCGGTTTTTTTTCGGTCCCAACGTGCCGCGTAAATCGAGGGATACCTGTACTCTTTCCACTTTAATTTAGTATCCAGAGTCATGCCAAGGTACTTTGCCTTATTAAAAAAAAGGGACTTGGTTATTGTTTATAAAAACTGGTGAATGTAGAATTTCTCTATTAGTAAAGTACATATGGATAGTTTTAGTTTTAGAAAACTTTAGCTATTTGCCAACTGAAATTCGGTTACTACGACTCAAATTCCGTTATTCCGAGTCTTTTTTTTATAAATATTATTAATTTTCTATTGGTTTTACTTTTATGCCGGTTAAAATCTTCTACTTTTTTTTTAACTTACGAAATTTTGTGAAATTAATGTGTAATTATAGTTTTGCAACGCAGTGTACAAATAAACACAATAAATAAAATTGTTTGACCATCAGATTATCGAAACAAGGAAATATTTAAATTTTTATTCCTCACACGGTTTTATGGTTTTAAAAAAGTATTATAAACGGGAAATTTAAAAAAAAAATATTAATAAGGATTTAAGAATAATTTTTAATACAACAAGCAGATCATTGACTTTGCAGATAAACAAAATGTATTGTAATAAATTGAAAGAAAAAAGAAAAAAGTTGGAAAATAGTGATATTGAAAACTAATACGAAAATCTTTTTGATCGCTTTAAGATATTTTTTGTTTTAGAGGCGGAGCTTAACATACAAGCGCCATTTCTTAAATATGTTGTCCATATTTTACGGCTTGCAATAGCAACAAATACAAACATCTGCTTTCAAATTCACACTCACACATGCATCGACCGACTCTACACGCGTTTAATTGTATTAACGCTGCTGCATCTTTTACTTCATCCCCATTTTTTTTTTTTTTTGATTTTTATAAAATTTAATGATTTATGCAGTCAGTCCTTACGAAAAATTGTCCTGCAGATGTAACAAATTTTATTTTTGTTTTTTTTTTTTCATATGAAAAGCCCGTGGCTTAAATCACGAGCCACGTTGTCCTTATTATGCCCGAAGGATTTTTGTAGGCCGTTTTATACATTTTGGAGATCACGTGTTTACGCGCCAAATGTATTATTGTATTGTCTAGTATTTCAAAACGCGTGGGTTTCTTTTGTTATTCTCGTTGGAACTATTCACTTTTATAGTTTATATTTTCATCTATTTGTCTGTTGTCATCTTGTTTTTTTTATATAAATTTTATTGTTTTTCTCCATAAAAATGATACTTGAGTTGTTCTTTTATATATATAGAGGGGTTGTTTTTCTCCCTTTTGTATATAACGAGTGACAACTAAAAAGATACATTTAAACATTTAGTGGCCACCGTGGTTTTGTTATGTCCTGCCACATTTATTAATCAATATTTTGTTAACGTTTTCTTTTTTTTTGTGTACACAATTCCAAGGATGAAGATTATTCCTAGTGAAGTGTAGATGCAATTGCGGCGACAGGATACAACTGATAAAAGTTCATAAAAAAGCTTTCACTGCTAGTGGATTAGTCCGAATTTTTAAGTATTCGATTATCTTTAAACTTAGATTAACGAAGATTGTAAATGGAATACTACTTCTGAAAAGTGGTTTATTTCGTTATAATAAAGGCCAAAATTATAAACAAAATGAGGTGGTTCCGACAATTTTTTGTTAATAAACTTAGAAATGGTAAACAAAATTCGTAGTCGGTTAACTAAACCGAGTTTAACTGACATCCCAAAAACTCGACCTTAGCCAGACATAAACAAAGTGTTAAATAAGTATAGAACATCTCTTTTTTTCTCGATTTTATGCATTAAATTTACAGGCAAGTTTATTTAATTTAAGTCTTTTTTATCTTAAAGCTTTTTATTTTTCCGATGTCGCTATTGTCCGTCGCCTCTGTTGTAATTTAACTACTATTAACATTCGTTGGCTCATAAAGTTATTTTTTTATTCTGGTTTTTGTGTTCAGTCACATGAAAATTAAATTTTGATTTACGTTTTTGTTAACAGTTGAGATTTGTGTGTAATTCTTAAAATGTATAAATTTTGTCCTGCATTAAACGGAAGGCCTTGTAACGCCTTTTGAAAACCTTATTAAGTTTACACTTGGTATTTTTGATTAAAATTTTAATGAAATTGCTTGCCTAGCATGCCGCAGGAAGTTTATATAAATTATGTTGTTGTTTCATTCATTTTATGAACACAGAGAGAATTTTTGTGGACGAGTTTTATTGAATTTGTTCACTGAACTAATAAAGCTTTCTTCATAAAATGAATGAAAAATTTCTTAAAATGGATGAAAAAGCTTCATAATTTTAATGAAACTTTTTCATTAGGCGTATGAAATTTTTAAAAAATAAAGTGAAATTTTTCATAAAATGTTATGAAAAACTGCATTCATTTAAAGAAAAGTTTCAGTGGACATGTTCCTGTGACACTTTAGGGATCTAATGGGAAAATTCATTGATACCAAGCAGATAATTCTCTCAGTGTGTCATGTGATATTGAAGTTTGAGGATAACTGTGAATTAGGGTGTAATGCTGTTAAATGAACGAGTACATTGAGATAATTATCTTCACTTCAGTCATGAATTTTTTCATAGTCTTAATGAAAATTGTCACTGTAATTCGCCTTTTTAAAATTTGGATAGAATCTATGAAAGAGGTTTCATTAATGTCAATTCTTCTGAAGTCCTTCATAGAATTAAAATAAATCTTGATAAAATTAATGAATCATTCCGACAATGAAGCGTTTCATAGAATTTATGAAACAAAAGTTTTTTTCAAATTCCATACAAATTAAAATAAAAAAAGCTAGAAGTTTTCAAAATACCAGTTTTTGGTTACAGTTTAAATGAAATATTAAACAAATATTCAATATTTTGAAGTTTGAAGTTTGAACTCTTTCATTAGGAAATATTTTGATGTATTTTTGGAGTTATATTGAGAGAATAAATTTAAGATATTATTTAAAACTTCTTTAAATGTTTTCTATTCTACAGTAGCATATTCTAATTTTGCCAATTAGTTTTTATTTCCCGGGATCCAGTAATAAAATTATCGGAAAAGCGGGAAATCTTAATAACTGGAATTGTGTGGACGAGAAATCCCGGGAAACTCCCTACTTATGATAAGAATTTTTAAAAAAAATTGTCTTTTTCTGTCCAAAAACTGACCTTAAAAATGACATTTGTTGAATATAAATATACCTGTACCTCACAAGGTACAGTGCAAAAATTCGCTTAATATATATGCTCGACATATGTTGAAAAACGAATAAATCTTCAATGTTTGATATTTCCTTCACTTACAATGTAAAAGGATAGAATATGACGACATTTGAAAATAACTGCCAGTCAAATTTCAACTTAATTAGTTGAACTGGCAACTGTGGTAATAATTAACAACTAAACATAGCTTTATAGAAAATAAGTTCGCAGTAAATTTCGTCATACTCAAAACTAAGTTACGGCACATTTTTAACCTAACTAGTTGAGTTAAATAGATGATGTTTACAATTTAACACTTTAAGGCACGAAGAAAGTTGATGAAGGCCGTTGCGGGCTAGAAAGTTAACTCCATTCATGCAGGTGTCAAATAACTTTTTTCTAATTGTTTTTTTCTGTTAATTAAAGTAAATTATCACAAATAAAATTATAATTTTTCTGTTAATATGGAAAAATATTCATGATCTTTAACCGAACTAAACAACAACTCACATACAATTTATATAGATCAACAATAAAAATTCACTATTTTCAGAAATTTAATAAAAATTTAAGGGGATAGACTTATGTATTTTGCAGTGAAACTAATATTTATATACCAAAACTTAAAACTCTAACGTATAAGGCTGCCTCAGGGCAGTCTTCATAAAATGTACCACAAATGTGTCAAATGGGCGTTTTATACTTAGAAATTAATATATTCCGATAGAAAACTTAGTTTGCTAAATACTTTGCCAAGAAATTTTTCGTGTGCCGTCCACGGTTTGGCAGCAAGAAAGCTTCAAAATCATAATTTCGTAAAGTTTTAAAAACTAATTATTTTTAAAAAAATATAGTGTTCAAAATCTAAAAAACCACTTTAAGTTGACTATCGCTCTTTATAATAAAATATAAGTAAGATTAAAGCTTTATCTTTAATAATAATTCCTTACTTTAGTCCAAGGACTCACAGGATTTTTTCAGGATTCCTCTAAAGGACATCGTCTTAGCTTATAAACTAATAGACGGATTTTTATGAAATTTAGCAGAAAGAAGGCATTAAGTATTAATAGCAAAGCCTTGAAGTTTGAACAATATACATTGAAGTTTAGATACTTTTTCGCCTAATTTCGCTTTTTCTAAAAAGTGAAAATCGCGATGTCTTCTTCAATAGGAGCATAAAAAAATAGGTGTTCAAGCGTGGTTATATTTTGATAAGAGAAATATTTTTGTCCAAAACTTCTCTTCTATATGCTTTAGTTTCCAAAATGCATCCTAAAATATTTTGGCTCATATCGCCTAAATAAGGCAAAGCAGGTTGTTGAAAAATTATCATATAGAGACAATCTGACAACTATAAGACACAAATAATAATACAATTTAAATGGAAAATCACTGATGAGCCTGTCCATAAACAGGCAGAAACTAGTCTGGTCTGATTTAAAAATTAATAGTGTTTATAATTTTTAGAGAAAAACGTTTATTCTTCTTCTTAACCTCAACATTTCTAAGATAAATAATTTTGTTGAAGAACTTATTATTTGTTTTTCGAGTGAAGCACATGGTATTAATGTAAAACATCTATCAACGATTTTTGCTTTAAGTTAAAATATTAAAAGTTTAACTTTCAGGAAAAATTTTTCTAATTCGGCATTAATGTAAAGCCCGGAATAAATTTGAAATTCAACTTCACATTCGTTATTATCGTTGAAACATCTACTATTTTATATGGTATATCGTGTTTAATAGTATTGAAAATATGAATACTTTTTCCTATATCTACCTCTAAATAATTACTTTCTCTATTATTTATTTTTTGTATAAACTTCTTATAAGCGTTCTTTCCCATAGAATTGCATTTTGAACAGCTTTAATAGTTCCCTTATTTATAATCCTTTATCACCTGGGGACTCCGGGCAAGCCCGGGTTGTAGCCCGGGTTGTAGCACACTTGCTCAACTATAGTTCTTTACCAAAACAGCAGTTTGTATATCACTTAAAACACATTTTTTTTGAATAGCAAAAATAGTTTAAAGTTTTCGTATAACATTTAATGCGTCTCCAAAAGCTCATCCATTTGGTACCCCATTTGTCTAAAACAATTTGAAATAAGCCAAAAATAGGGTCATATTTGACCCCACTTTTTAACCCCTAAACATGAGATTGGGCAGATAAAAAAAATACGTATCTCTTATTTTTTTTCTTTATAACATATTCAAATTTCATTAAGATCGGAGAGAACCCATCGGGAGATTCCCCTTGTAAGACTAAAGCCCAAGACAGAGCGAGCTGGAGAAATCTTTGCAAAAACCTCTACACTGAAAGGTAAAAGAGGTCTGGTATAATTAAGTGAATACAATCCATAAACATAAAATATTCAATTGTTACCATAAAAATTAAAAATTTGTAAATACAAAAGTGTCGGCTGTTGCAATAGTATTAAAACTTAATAATAGCGATAGTTCGTGGAACTACAAAAATTCGGTTGGTAAAAAATAAAGTTGCAACTACAAACTGTTTTCTGTGTGAGTAATATTTTTCGGAATATTATGCAAACTTTGATGAAAACATTGAAGTTTTAATCAACTTTTGACAAAATAATCAATTTTCATGTCCTTGAAAATGACATTTTATGAATAAAAAACAACAAATTATGATTTTTTTATTTTATTATAACCAATATATTATGAAAATAGCAATCGGAATCTCCAAATTAGGCATTTAAATCCAATTTGTGGGTAATTTTAGATTCCAGGCTAAACTGGGTTAATAATAGCCCATTAAGTCAGAACTACATAACTGAACAATTTTGAGTATATTAAAGGATTTTGGAAATTTTTAATAGAAATACACTTTTATCAAAAATGGGACATTTTCGATCAAAATTCGGTCGAACTTAAAAATTTCCAAAAAAATCAAATTCTTTCATATGGAAGCATTTGCAATAAAACTCGTTAGTCTAATGAACGACAAATGTTTTTTTAGGGGACATTCTAGTACCTATACAATGGTATATCCTCTTTCCTCTACATTTTTATTGATGTCCTTCATTCAAATAATATTAATTATGCCAAATCTAATATCAAGCCGTAAACTAAATTTATGAATAACTAAAAAAATTAGGTACAGTTACTAAAAATTATCTTTAGAATCATTTATTTACAAACGGAACACCCTCAAATACCGAAATGCGCATGCGCCACCAAAAGCGACATCGCTTTACAATGTCCGTAATAAATCTTTATACTAAAGTAGGCCTACTTTAAAACAAAAGGAAATCATAAGGATTATAATGTTAGACGATTGTTCTAATGACGCTAATAGCTATGCTAATATAAGCTACTAACTAAGACCTTTTTCTCTAGTGTCGTTTTACCTGCCACTCGCACGAACGCATTCGCTCACTCATTCAGCTTTAGAGAAGATTTTCATTCATAAAAATCCCATACGATTTACTTAATAGGTGCGTTTAAATAAAATCTAGCATCTAAAATAATGAAGCATTGTAATGTGGCAGTTGGTTGTGGTGGTGGTGATGGTGCAACAAAACTTACACATTCATATGAGGCATTCCAAGTCAAACCGAACGATTTTTAACATCACGATTTATGTTTGATTTAAAATTTGGCAGACGTATTCTTACTTCAAAACTATTTCACATTCCAAAAAAACATGAAAAATGTTCCGATATGTTGATATTTAAATTGATGTATTTTAAAAACTAGTTGACCGATTTTAATGGATAATGGCTTATTTTACTTTTTCTAAATGGATTTAAATATCTATGTTGTCATTTTTTAAATGTTTCCAATTTTCTACACACACTTCTACTACTTAAATACTGAAATTTTCAGAGTAGGACGGCGATTGGTTCCATTTTTTAAAGAATTTTTTCACAAACAATACCACAAAAAAACTGTAAAAAATATTACTTGAGCCAGAGTAAAAACTAAAATGTTTTTATATAAATAGAACATTTTTGGTCTTCAAAGCTTAGTAACATCATGATGAATCTTAGGAAAAGACCCTTACCACGTGCTTGATTACTAAGAAGACAAGAATGGAGCAAAATTGATGAATAAAAGGTTTTTTGTGAAAGGCGTGGTAGAGAAGAATGAGTGTATTTTCTAAAAATCATAACTGCATTGCAAGTTTTCAATTTTCTGTATCAGACTGCGCAGTTTCTGGTATTGAACCTTCGTCAGTGACCCTGTTTTTTTGAATAATGTAGTATTTGTTATGTTTTTATTTGTTTGATTGCATCTATATGAAATTTTCTGTGCAATCACTGACCGTAGTATAGATAAACTGATTTCTAATGCCACATGCAGTCGCACTACACGTTAGACAGAGCGCTTTAGCCCACTGATCTATCGTCAGGTCGAGTATTGTTGTGATTAAAACTAGTTTTATTCAATAGTTTTATTCTTGCATATATAATCTCAGAAGTACAACTCCAACAACACAACAGTTCTATTTTAAGAAACTAACCTCATTCTAATGTCTACTGTTTTCCCATATGTTGTAAGTGATGCCACATCTGTTTGTTAAAGCTCTGCCTATTCTGGAGGCTCTAGATTTTCTAAAATTTCGGGTTCTGATGAGATCTTTAGCCAGATCGAAATAATAGAGGTTGGAAAGCTCGTTATAAATTGAAAAAATAACATAATATATCACAGTAATTTCTGGTTAATGTCAAATGCTAAGATCACATTTTACTAATTAAGTTTAAAACACGATAACAGTATCAATGAATCACGTGGCTGTAACCGTTAAATGTTTGATTTTTTTTTTTTCCAAATTTTAAAACTTGATATTTCCACAACCGTGAGAGCTACCAACCTAAAATTTGGACTATGTTATATTTATATGACACTTTCACCGATTTTAATTAAAATTGAACAGGGACGATTTTTTTTATGGTTTTATATGGAATGAGTCAAAATATTTTTGAAATAAGAACACGTCTGCCACATTTCAAAGGAAACAAAAATCGTGATGTCAGAAATCATTCGGTTTAACATGGAATGACACATATATAAGACGGAAATGATGAATTAAAGTGTGCGGTTTTAATATACCTCTTACTTAAATACCATAAAAAAGAATGCGTTGTTTTTCCCTAAAACAAGGAAAATCTATGCGTAGGCTGGGCTATGGCTGGTGGAAAACGTCTGTCTGTGCATGTATGTTTAATGATAAATACTTGGAACTTCCATTTGGTTGATCGTATAAGTAGTGTAGATATTTGCTTGCTAATGATGCGTTTTTTTCGGTTTACGTACTTTCAAAATCTAGCATTATTTAAAATAAATAATAATTATTATTATAAAGATGCGCTAAGGATGGGTTTTTTGCCAGTATTGTATTTGGAATATCGTCATAAAAATCAATACCTACCTAAGACAATGGACGTATTGTAAAATTGTTGAAAAGGAAATCATAAAATAATTAATCATATACAAAAGTAAAGTAAGTTTCAATTGAAAGGTCCTTTTTTATTGCTTCCTTAAATACATTTTTTTTTTCATTCAAAAACTTGCTCTAATTATTTTACCTGATCATAAAACTTAGCATTTTTTCTTCTACTATTTTATTGCTCATAACATTGTAACAGAAATTTAAAAGGCCAGCCCAAATAAGGTGGTAATAAATAATATGTACATATTTCCCGCGTATGTGCTCTAATTATTTTTGATCTATAAATGTTTTTCATAAAAATTACCCAAAATCGTAGACAATTAAGGCGTCAATTTCCTTGAAACTGTACTAAATATATATTTTTTACATTACACTCTTGATATTTTTCCTAACCATAATCTATGTAGACGCGTCGTCGTACATAAGCAAATATGTATGAACAATATGCTAACAATTTTCATTGGAAATTTTAAAAATTTAATTTAAAAAATTATTTGGGTTTTTTTCGCTCTTTAGCTTATTAGAAATATATGAAGGGTATTCACGATGGTCATTTGCACACAATGTAAATAAGCGCAGACGGTTATTTGCATTCAGTCAGACTGGAGCAGTAAATATCCACAGTTTGCATCGCCAAGGTGCAAACTTTTGATATTTACATCGCGTGCAATTCACCATCGTGAATATCCTTAATATACTCGTAGTTGTTAATATTTAATTAATATTGTTTATTTTTAAAACCATCCAAATGTTATTTCCCAAATGGATAGTTTTAAGAGTAGTAGTATATGATCCATTAGCAGTGTTGCCAACTTTCTGAGAGTAAAAATTGCAACAAAAATTGTAAAAAGCGTAAAAAATACTAGACAATTTTCTAGATTTGTTTACAAAGTTAAAGAAATAAACTTATTTGATTATTTATTTTTCCAATAATTTTCTTATTTTGTAGAATTTTTTGTTTTTTTAAACTTAAGTTGACCATAAATATAATCCAGTTTTATAATTGGATTTCGAACTATATTAAAGTAAACACATTTGTTCGTACTTTTGTGAAAATATCTGCAAAACTTTATAAAGGGTGATTTTTTAACAGCATTCGGATTTGATTTAAAAAAAAAAACACATAAAATTAAGAGAAATTTATGAAATCTTTATTTGAGTCGATAGAACGATCTTTATAATTCAATGTTTAAAGATGATTTCATGTAAATGTTGACCGCGGCTACGCCTTAAATGGTTCATACGCTGGGTCCAATTTTGGCACACTCTCTCCAACATATCGACCGGTATCTCACGAATAAATTCTTCAATATTGGCTTCCAGTGCGTCAAACGTTGCGGACTTGTCCGTATAAACATGAGCCTTAACATAGCCCCACAAAAAATAGTCTAAAGGCGTTAAATCGCACGATCTGAAATAACCCAGGAAAAAATTACACATTCCAAAAAGAAGGTGATGCCCACACTTGCTTACATATCTCATTGCCAAATTTAGTAACTGCAATACCAAACTCATTCCAACGATAGAGTCAAAAAAGCAAGTAGTATTGTAATCATAACTTTTTCTTAATAAAAGGACGTTATTGGAAGTAGTTCCTAATTTTGAAAAAAGAAGTAATACAATTTTAAAGAATTTATCTCATATATTTTTTCAAACAAATTTTTATTTGCAGGATAATAATACTAAAAACAGAAATAGCATGTCGCCTAAATTTTGTTAAACTGTGGTTAGGTATAAATTAGGGAAGCGCACGTGAGCAGAAAATTGTGAGTGGAGGTTGAAATTACTGACGTTATCGTGAGTGAGTGTAAAAAAAAATTTCGAAGGTGATTGTGCGTGAGTCATATTTTTGTTTTTCAATTTTGAATTGTTCTTTTTTTTGAAAAATTTATATTTTCATGGTTTATAGCTCCAAAATTATGACAAACCCATGTTATCATAACAATTCGACGTTTCACTTTTTAGGATTTTATTTCCGTATGAGTTTTGATCGTTATATTTGAATGACCTAGGAGAATCACGTGTGAGTAAAAGTTGAATTTACTTATGGAACTACTTATTTTTTTTAAATGTAAGTACTTCTTATTTTTTCTAGGGAACTACTTCGTAGTTTTACAATGGAACTATTTCTTTATTAAAAAATATATGTAGTTCTTAAAAATATAAAATACATGGTTCTTCGGTAAAAAAAATAATCAATTCTAAAGAATCAATTATTTTAGTCTCACTCCCTGTTAAAAGAATGGAGTAGGTAATATAGTAAGGAATGCGTTCTGCCCAAAATGCTTGATTACAAAATCGCTTACCTTTTTAAAAATTTTTTGCTGGGAAACTATCCACCGAACACGAATCTCAATTGGGTCATTGTCTAGCGTGCTGTGTGGCATGTGGCACCGTCTTGTTGAAACCACATGTCACCCAAGTCCAGCTCTTCCATTTTTGGCAAAAAAATTTGTAATCAATGCACGGTAGCGCTCGCCATTCACAGTAATGCTCCTGCCTTCGTCGTCTTTGAAAAAGTACGGTCCAATGATGCCACCGGCCCATAATCCACACCAAACTGTGCATTTTTCAGGATGCATTGGCAGTTCTTGCAATGCTTCTGTCTGCTCTTTACATCAAATACGGCAATTTTGCTTGTTGACGTATCCATTCAACCAAAAATGAGCTTCGTCGCTCAACACAATTTGCACTTTCTTAACCGAGCATGAATTTTGATAATAAAATTCAATAATCTGCAAGCGTTGTTCGTTTGTAAGTCGATTCATGGTTAAATTATATACCAAACTGTACATGTTTTACAGTAACATGTTGCACGACAACAGCTGAGCAGTTGCCAAAAAGAAAGTTGCTAAAAAATCACCCTTTACAACAAAAAGTGTTTTTCGTATCAATTCAATATGTAAGACCATTTAAAATGTAGCGAAAAAGTGACATTTGATTTTAATTCCCTTAAGAAAGTAAAACATTGAAGTTTTCAATAGTTTTTACTGCAGTTTTATGTCGTTTTGAACAAATTTCTAAAGCGAAATTGTTTAAAAAACACTAAAATTACTAACAATAAATTACAAATGCACCAATGTAGAGCTTTTTTATGTTTTAACACCATGAGTAAAATTTTGGTGTTTTGTGACATTGAAGAGCATCATAAATAGTGTGAAAAGCACCAAGTTGAAATCACTGTCTATAAGTCTGCATAGAAATGCTTAGATCTGAGATTTTTTCAAATTCTATGATGTCACTATTCGGCCTAACAATTTTGCGACACGGCTTAATAATTTGTTTAAATTATTTCGTTATAGGTAAATTGTGCAGAAATTTGTATTTTTGAATAAAAAAATCAAGAAATTTGTTTTATTTAAAAGTTTTATCGATTTAATAAAGCAGTTAATTAATATCATAGGATAATTTTCTCGGTGAAGTCAGTATAGGCGGTTTTATAAAAAAAAGATTGTCTAACAAAACCTATTGTTAAAATTTTTTTTTATTTTATATTTTTTTATTATACAGTTTGGATCATTTCAAATAAGGCGACTCATTATAGCTGATTTCTCCTTATCCATTTTATTTTAACCCTCTAACCGACAAGTCCGCCTCCAGGCGTGGTATTTTAAACTGGTCATAAGTGAGCTAACTGAGTGTTTTATAACAAGAATTTAAGTAATTTGGATAGAAAATAAAATTTACATAATATTTCGTGAAGTAATTTGTTGTCTTCATGGCACGGTATGGAAGCGAGAAAGCGTTAAAGTTAAAATTTCGCATAAGTTCAAAAAATAATTATTTTGAAATGAACACAACATTCAAAAATCTTGAAAACATATTTACGTTGACGGGAAACCATTGATACTACACACAAAGTAAAGTTGAAGCTTAAACTTAGAACAACAGCTCTAACTTTGGTATTAGGACATACAGGATTGCAAAAGGATACATGGAAAGGACTTCGACTTAAATGGAAAAAGTACACTTTGAATACTATGTACGTAAAGACCACTGCAAATGTAGTCACTTAAAGAAAGGACGACTTACATTTCAGTAAATGCATCTAACATTGTCATTTGTTATTTAATGTTCAAAAATTAACTAAAAATTGAAGGGCTTATTGTAAAAACTTGATAAGCCACATTTAAATGTTGATTACTTTCCGCCTTTTAAAATGTGAATAACTTTAGGAAATATGGCTACGGCAGGACTTTTATACTTTATATAAGTGTCACAAGTGTTTAAGCAAGAATGCATTCAATATTTAGTTAACGTATGTCTATAAAACAGCGAAAACTAGAAAATTGTAAATGTGGCTTATAAAACAACTCTATAAAATGAATGTAAAATCATAAAACAGTCATTTGATGTGATTTGTTTTTTTAATTGCGCTACGAGGTTAGTAAAAAATTTAATTTGTTCTACAAATGGCTGACATTTACATAAAAAATAAAGAAACTGTATTACAACCCAAACAACTACATATTTTTAAAGCAGAAGTTCCCTGAGTGTATGGACGGATTTTTGTGAAATTTAGCAAAAACATTATATTAAGTATTAATAGCAAATCCTTTAAATTTAATCAATATATGTTAAAGTTAAGGTTTCGCTAAATTTAACGTTTTGTGAAAAACGAAAAAAAAGATGCTAACACAGTCAGAGACTAAAATTTTTAATACACCCTTAAAACTTAGTTTTTAAATATCTATAATGCAAATCTTAACATACTTGTAATTGGGATCTGTAAAAATAACAAATTTAAAGACAAATATTTTGTTATTATAAAAAGCCATATTTAGATTATTTTTTTTAACTGATTATACCATAAATAGCAGTACCTAGTACATTTAAGTGCGTCCCGGTAGGCTAGTTGGTAGCGTGCTGGCTTATCTGTGCAGGGGTCGTGGGTTCGATTCCCACCAGAAGCATTGGCCTGTTTTCGCTACAACGCGCCGAAGGCCATAGTAGCTAGTGCTCGGTTAGGGTAATAGTATATAATTTGTAATTATATAATTATTATTTAATAAAAAAAAAAAAAAAACATTTTAGCGCAAGTGCTAAATATTTCAAAATAGATTAAATATAGAAGTTAAATGACTTTTAGAGTTTCTCAGAAACGGGATCAGTTTTTGCTGAAGCAATCTCCACTTTTAAAAAGCAAAAAATCTAATTAAAAAAAAAAAATCGGAAGAATATTAATAGAATCCTTTGGTAGTTTTTGGGTTTTATAAAATGGTATATCGTACAAATGGAGTATCATTTACATTTAAAACTGGAAAAAATCAATGATTTTAACATTCCTTATCGAAAGTTATTTAATTTTTGTAAAGTAAATAATACGCAAATTAACTTTCACTTCATTGACTTTGCAGTAAAAGCCCCCCAATTTTTAAGATTTCATTCTTTGTTTTTTTTTTTTGTTTTTTTAATTTATCCTTCTTTGTAATATTGAATAAATTTAATCTTTTTAAATTAAGCTCTTATCTTTAACGAAGGTGGGTGCTTTCATCATTTGTTTTAACTTCACTACAACAGATAATCACATTAAAAGCCCCCTCTTCAGAGAAAAAGCAAAAAAAGGACACAAGAAACATAAAATAAACATCAACAACCCCCTGCTTAAGGACGAAAAACAAAAGTTTGTTATAAAAACAATTCACCTCCATGATGTTTTTTTGTTTTTTTTTTGTTTGTGCTTTGGATACGATACATCTTTTTTGATAAAAATGACAAAGTGACTAAAAGTGAACAAACCCCAACGGTTTTCGCATACAAATCCCTGATACTACAAGGAAAACCATAAAAAACCCGCAAAGCATTAAGGGCGCGTTTTAAACACATACATTCAATCATATCCACGAACAAACCACAAAATCCAAAAGTTGAATACGAAAACAGAATTAAAGCATCATCCCAGCTTCACATACATACATATTCCCAACCATTCAATCCATCCAAGTCATCCATCCATTTATACTTAAATTTAACAACAATAAGTTTTTAAATCGCAAAATATTTTAGGCCTTCGTGGTTGCCTTCTATAACAACTTTTTGCTTCTTCTTTTTTTATATTTTTATTTTGAAATTTTAGTGTTGAAAAAATGCTTTCCATTGGGGGGTTTGTTCGTAGGTAAGCGTAAAATTCACAATTACTATACACTCCACTACACCACAGATATACATACATATACATATATATATAATGGTTATGCCACAGATACAATTGTATGTACGGAATGTATATAAATTTCTTTGCGTTTTTATTATAATCGAGACAAAAATCAAAGCCCTAAAAATTGTTTTGAGGGCTATAACTCCCTTCTTTCCCATCGTTGGGTGGTGGTTTGTATGTTTAGTAAAGTTTGGTTATTTTTTTTTCTACATACATTTGATATAAGTACAAATGCCATGAAAAGGCTAATATGTATCACAAGAGAAGTCATTTAGGTGGTTTTTAAAGAAAAAACTGTATGTTCAAAAATGATACTGCTTAAATTTATACATTAGGGAGACCGCTTAATTATTTAGTAAAAATTTGGTTTCGAAAATTTTACGAGTTGTTGGAAAATTCCTAAAAAAATCATCTTAGAATACACGATTTAGTTGTTGGTTTCATTTTCAATAAAATGTCCGGCGTGCAAAAAGATTTTAAAATTATTTATGCCGAAAACATTTTAAAAAATCTTAAACTTTTTTTGAAATAAATTTCTGCGTTCAATTAGAGACGTTTGAAATAATCCAAAAGGATAAATATCTCTTTAATAACAGAGTACAACACATATTTTGGGACTCAATTTTGGGAATTGCACGTGAAAGTAGCCATAAAAATAAGAACTTCTGCATCATTCGTTTTGTCAAGTTGGCTACAGTAATAATTTAATGGCCACCCAGGTGAAAAAGTTCATATATGATCATATATTGTCATATATGGTTTCATGTATGAAGATATATGGTTCCATGTATGATCATATATGAACATATATGTAATGTATGAAAGCATATATTGGTAAATACATTCAAGGGATAAATTCATATATTGATATGTATGACACCATATATGATAATATATTGCATATATTGATATACATATATATATGCCATATATGAATTCATATATTATTCCATATATGGGCAATGTGTTTTAATTTTTTTATCAGATATGACCATGAGGACGAAATTATTTTTATTTTTAACCCCTTCTCTCTGCTGTACGAATTGCCGACAAAAATATATAAAAGACAATAGATTGTAAAGTTTGTATAATTTATAAAGACGATTGAAGAGAATGAGTTATGAGATGTCTCATCTTAATCTAAAGAATATCAGTCGCATTTTATGTGCTTAATTGTAAATCGGTAGTACCTAACCTGACCATCTTTTCCAGCTTTTCAATATATTTTTTTTAATTTTTATAAAAAATAAAATGATTTAAAATCGTTCAACATATTATAAATTTTGAAGCTCTTTGATAGCAATAAAGTTGCAGCGCCAGTGATAGGATTTCAAAATTAGAATCGAAGTCTAAAATGTATTAATTTGTTGTGCCAAAACTAATTTTTTTAATAACTCAAAGAAACTATCAATTTTTAAAGCGATTCAAACTAAGAAATTACGAATTTTTTGGGTCCGTATTTCAAGTCAATAGATCCCGCTTTTTGCACCAAAATCCCTTTTGTGAAAAAACTTTATTAGTTGAAATGCTCCTAATTGGCAACGATATTTTGTGTGTATCAAACACAAGCATTTTAGTTAAAGTTTATTTTATAAAATTCATAAGTATTCGTACCAAAGGACTTCTTTTGACGGTTGGCTTGATTACTATTGTTATCGCCGTCATTATCATTTTCTAAATCATCGAATTTTTTTTTTTTTTTTGTGGAACAAGTTGGTTTTCCATTATCCATATTCTTATTAATGTTCATTAAATTCATTTACAAATAGTTTTTTCATAAAAAATTTCACTTTAAACTATTTATATTTGTTAATGCATTTTGAATATAAAATGTATGAATTTATCAGTAACATGTCCTTAGAAATATAATAGAAACCTTTTTTAAACGAGCATGTAGGAAAAGAAATAATATATGACCATATATGAACATATATATGTCCATATACCCTCAAATTTCGGATCTCATATATGTGGCCATATATGTCAATATATGAACATTTTCACCTGGGCATACTAATTTTTTGGCTCAATTCGTATTTTTAGCACTTTTTCTATATTTTAACACGGTTATATCTCGGTATACGGTACGGAATATCTCTTTTGTGTCTGAAGAAAAGTTGTAGATATTGAATAGGTGAAAAAAATGCGGAACAACCCTACCGGAAAACAGTGCATCCGGTGCCTTATTTTTCCCCTTTTTCACCTTTTTTGCTCAATAACTGGATTGCAAATCCACAAATATGCTGTTTTTTTCTTTTTTAATGAAAATAAAAATTCCGATTCATATTACAGCTACACTCAGGGAACTTCTGCTTTAAAAATATATTACTAATCTTGTAGTTTATTTAAAAAAACAAACCACATCAAATGACTGTTTTATGATTTTACATTCGTTTTTTACAGTTGTTTTTTGTTACATAAAAAAATAAAAAAATAAATGTTTGTTTATTTTTATTAACATGTGGTTCATTTTTACTACAATTGTTAGTCATTTTTTGAACATTAAAAACAATTTAATGAATTTAATGAAATGTCCTTTTTTATAAGTGAAATTTCATTTGTTTTTTTCTACATTTGCAGTGGTCGTTACCTACATAGTATTCTAAGTGTATTCTTAAATAGAAAATATGAGATTTTTATATGTTATCTATCTATGCATGGAAACAAAATTTAGAACATTTGCAATTATAAATGATTTGATTTTGGGGCAACAATTGTAGCCAACTTGACAAAACGAATGGCTACTTTCACATGCAATTCTCAGAATTGAGTCCCAAAATCATGTGTTGAAAAATGTTGTACTGTGTAATACTAACACTAACGAGATTTTACACTGAGAGATTAATCTTCACTTCAGTAATGACTTTCTTTATAGCTTTAATGATAATTGTCACTGGAACTCGTCCATTGAAACTTTTTATAGAATCTATGAAACCAGTTTCATTAAAGTCAATGTTTATGAACTGTTTGTAGAATTAATGAAAATATTCATAAAACTAATGAATAATTCCGACAATGAAACGTTTATAGAATTTATGAAACAATTTCAAACAATTTTTTAATATTAAGAAGCTCCTTTAATTAATAAAACTCATCAATGTCTTGAAAACTGCATTGGAACTAAGCCAATGAAGCGGCTTTTGAAATAATTGCATATCTATATATCTACACTTAGGAAATTATGTTGGTAAAGACGATAGCAATTGTAGTCAAAAACAAATGAAATTTCATCAAAAAAAAGGACGACTTACATTTCATTAAATTCAACTAACATTGTCATTTGTTTTTTAATGTTAAAAAAATTACTAACAATTGTAGTAAAAATTAACCACATGGTAGTAAAAAGTAAACAAACATTTATTTTTTTTTTAAATAACAAAAAACAACTGTATAAAATGAACGTAAAATCGTAAAACAGTCATTTAATGCGAGTTGTTTTTTTAAATGAACTACAAGGTTAGTTAAAATTTTTATTTGTTCTACAAATGACTTACATTTACATTTAAAATATTGAAACTGTATTACAACCCAAACAACTACATATTTTTAAAGCAGAAGTTCCCTGAGTGTAGTCCTTTCATTCCCACTGGAACATAGAGCCTCAAAAAAAAGCCTTTCATTCGTTTCTGTCTGTTGTCATCTTTTCATTTCGTTCCACGAAGCATTATTCTCAAGTAACTCCATTTCGATTTGGTATCTCCATGTATTAGCTGGTCTGCCGGGTCTTCTGGATCCCTTCTGGAATGTACTATATGTGCTGCCTTGTGATATCGTTTTTTGGCTTTCTCATCGTGTTCCCCAACCACTTAAATTTACGGATCTATGTCTAAACGCGTTTGACGAGTTCGTTGCCATAGATCGTTATTAGAGATGATGTTTGGACAAAAAAAAATTCCGAGAATGCGCCTAAGACAACGGTTAACAAAAGCTTGCAGCCCTTGGAGTTCTCGCTTTTATAGGTTCCAAGTCTCGCAACCGTAGAGGAGAGCTGACTTGACATTGGTGTTGAAAACGTTTATTTTTGTGCGAGCTGTGATGCTTTGTGACCTCCAGAATTTATAAAGCATGCATGAAATATTTGCATAGCTCTAAAGAAAATTTTCGTTAAATTTATGAAGAAATATTTTATGAAATAAAATGATTTTTTTATGAAACTATGAATTTTATGAAAAAACGTTTATGAAAAACTTCTTAGTATTAATAAACTTTCTTAGATATAATGAAATTCTTTATTGAAACTACGAAATAAATTCTATGAAATTGTTTCATTAATATCATTAAGGATAATTCTATCAGTGTAAAATAAAAAGTTGTTCCCTCTACACTTTATGTGGGGGTTGTTATTATGTTAAAGCTTTCTGTTAGATAAATTTTCCTCAAAATAAATAAATTTATCCAATATTTTTTTTAGCTTCTGTATGCCGTTTTTCTTTTTTGCTCCATACTAATAAGTGGTCCCTAATCTACCATACAACCATATTTAAGAAGCAACATTTAAAGAAATATTACGAAATGTATTTCATATTTTATGATAGAAGTACAGTGTTTTAAAAAAGTATTTTACAAAAATATTACTACAAAAAAAAAAAATTAGAGCGCTACGAATTATTATTATTCGTTCTTATGATTTATTTGTTCTTATTCAAAAACGTTGTAAAATTTTCGAGTTTCCAAACTATATTTCTCAGAAAATGGTTATGTTTTGGATGACAAGAATCATACACATGCACTGAGAGAATTATCCTTCAGGATATTTATGAAACAATGTTATAGAATGTTTTTCGTAGATTCAATCCTGAAGAAATTTTTTTAATATTCAGAAATTTTCATAAAATTTTATAGTTTCATTAAAAAAATGCATTCGACTTCATAAATTATCTCTTCATAAATTTAATGAAAATTTTCTTAAGAGCTATGAAATTATTTCAAAAACTTATTTTTTTTTATTTTTTCAAAAAATTTCATTAATTTTCTTACATTTCAAACTTAAATTTTAAAATTCAATTCTCAAGTGTTTAACATATTTTATGAAGTGCTTTGTTATTTCAATGTTGCATTTTATTAATTTTTTGACTTCTATGAAATTTTTTAAAAAAATCATATGAAGCGGTTCATTCATTGGCTTAGGTCCAATGCATTTTTCAAGACATTCATGAAGAGTTTTATTAATTCAAAGAACTTCTTAATATTAAAACAAATTTATGAAATTGTTTCATAAATTCTATAAACGCTTCATTGCCGGAATGTCTCATTAGTTTTATGAAGATTTTCATTAATTCTACAAACATTTCACAACCATTGACTTTAATGAAACCTGTTTCATAGATTCGATGGACGAGTTCCAGTGACAATTATCATTAAAGCTATGAAGAAATTCATTGCCGAAGGGAAGTTAATTTTTTCAGTGTATGGTGGTAGATATAATGAACTTTATTTTTATAATGTGTATTATTATAGGTAAAATTGCATTTGAAAAATACTCCATCAAAAAAAAATTACCAAATATTACATTTTTATAAGTTTAATTTATTTTACGGTCACGATATAAACTTTGAACTTTCTTTTTTTTAATGTCGGCGAAAAACGCTTAAATTATTACACCAACTTCGTTTAAATTGCATTTCAAATATAAGCTATCTTTAAAATTATACAATGGAAATGAAAATTATTCAAGTTCGAGGCCATACTCTATATTTCTTTATTAGGATATTGTCCTAACAAATAATCTATAGAGTTTTTTTGTTTTCAAATTTATTATTTGACCCTTTCAGGAATGTGTTGATAGATCTATTTCGATAATTTTCGAGGTTCCCATCATCAGAAAACGTTTTGAAAGCGGTAACAATCCCATGCCAAACATCAAACATTCATATAAACTAGTTTACTCACTACATGAGAACTAATATATGAGCTCGAAGTTAAATATTATCAGCATTGATCAAAAATAAATTGAAAACTTGTTTGTTATGTGCAAGGTCCACCTTTGGTGGATATTCAATACACGTTTTTTGTTTTTTTCTCCTTTTTATTTTTTTTGTTTTGGCTATAAGCAAAAACAGGGGGTGTAAACTAGACTGTACTTTGCCTTTTATACAAGTTTGATATAATTTTTATTAAAAAACTAAAATTGTATCGAATTATAAAGAGTAATGTGTATTCTAATTCTATACAAGAGTAATGTGTATTATAATTACTTATCTTTATTCTGAATCATTAGGAAGCGTAAATCGTATGCTAAAAGGAATCAAAAAGAGCCAAAATAGAAATTTTTGGCAACTTTAACCGCGATTTTCTCAAAATTGTGGCGTGATAGAAAAATTTGGTGGCGGGATTTGGTATAAGGGCAGCAAAGAGTATATAAAAGCTGGGCAAATTACTAATACACTATTTGAGATTACAAATAGCAAAAAAAAAATTAGAAATACATCAACGCAGGCACGTAGCTAGGGGGGGGGGGGCTTGGGGGCTAGAGCCCCCCCCCCGAAATGATTTGACAAATTTAAAAACTTAATACAATTCGTTAGAAAGTAACAATGTTATTGATAAATTTAATATGAAAATAATTATTTTTGACTTGGATCAAATAGGAAATAGTTTTATATGATTCGAATCTTAAAATTTCGTTAGAAAACATCGCCTGCAAATGTTCGATTTTTCATTGTTTGAGTTGATTTTCGACAAAAAGCAATAAATAAAATCATTTCATAAGAGATTTCGAAGTCTTAGACTTAAAATATAATCAAAAAATTGTTTGAGCAAAAGTTTTACTGAATTCGGTCGTGTTGATGCAATTGTAGTAACAACTAAAATAATTTGTATCTAATTAATATTATTTTCAATTACATATAGTTTTATTCACACCTATTAAAAATTTAATTAAATATTGTTTACTATTGGGAAAAATTACAAAATTTAAAAAAAATCACTAAAATTGTAAAAATAATCGCCCAAAATTTAAAAAAATCGAGAACATTTGAAAAAATCTCAAAATTTGAAAAAAAAAAAAATTGCCAAAATTTAAAAAGCAATCCTTAAAATTGCAGACATTTAAAAAACTCCCAGAATAAACTCCAAAATTCGAAAAAAATTTAAAAAAATCACCAAAATTAAAGAAACGCGAATTTTCTACTTTAAACGATTTTTTTAATTTTGGCGATTTTTTAAAGTTTTTGCATTTGTTTCAATGTTGTTATTATACGATATAAAAACTGAACATTTTTTTATACCAAATTCATTTTAAATTAAACAGTTCATTGAAAGTAAGTTTGAAATCGAAGAAAAGTTTAATTGAAATTTTTTTGACAATGATTTTTTCTGTGTATTTTGACATAATCTTTTAAAATGGAAATACCACTAAGACTCAAAATTAAGTTTATTTGTGCCGTAAAAGTCGTTACTTTACCTACAGTGAAATCTTTTTATTTAAATTTGGTTTGCTACGCACGCATTTGGTAACATAGTTTTCCGTATTTTTTTACGATATATACTACTCTGTGTTCCTCACACAGAGACCATATTTTTTTTAATTTTTCGAAACAAATTTAAGCCTCAAACTTTGATCGATATGCATAATGTGTTAACGTGGTTCAATGTGACTCAATTTTTCTCAATTTTTTTGTAAACTAAATGTAAACAAATTTCGGTCGGCGCTCCTTGAAATGCGACATTTTAAAATCAAGCAGCTAAACCAGTATTTGTGTTATAACGATGTAGTTTTTTTTTTTTGACATTTTAAAGGGTTTTTATTTAAAAAATTGATTAAAGACAATTTGAAAAGCGTTTGAAATTGTCCAAAATATAAATCAAAGTGAATTCGAAATACATAATTTAGTTTAAATAAGACCTAGGCGATGTCAGGTATACTTTTAAATTTTCCAATTTTATATTTTTTCTTTATTATTCTTTCTTTCAGACTACAATCACGCTTGCTTGTACAATTTACGATTTTTTTAATACAAGACATGAAGTATAGCCTCCAATCTTAAAAAAAAGTCGGATATATAAAAAAGGGGAAAAAATAGTAAATAATTTGTTAAAATAATTCAAATAAGTGGCAGCCGGGGTCCACGACATAGTGTCAAAATGGTTTTCAAAATGTGTTTTTTTCTCAAGCATTTTAACGCTGTTTTTAAATAAGTCCGGACATAATTATATAAATTTATATTTAAAATTAATTTCGTAGAAAAAAATTAATATGGTGTCATATATAGTTGAGTATAATTCTATATTGCATTTAGAATACGCTAAAACTAATCCAATTAATAACTACGTTATATTTATATACCTAGCTAGACATTGCAAAATGATATATATGTTGATATTATATCATATTTAAAAAAACACAATTTTATTTTAGATAAAATTGTATATTACCCCATGCAGAGTCACACTAGAAAATTTGTCAATTATATTTTGGATGTATATATGTCAATATCAATATCAATACAATAGTACAATTAATTGCATAAAAATTTATCCCAATTTTTGTTTTTTGAATTGATTTCTTTCTGGTTCTTAACCCTAAAAAAGAATTTGTTTCATTTGTAACATTATGAGTTCTTAATTTAGTCTAAGATTTTTTTCAATGTAAAATTATAAATTTAGTTTCAACGTTTTTTCCGTGTTTTTTATTCAATGGTGAAGTTAATGAATTCCACAAAATCTTTATTTTCATTATATTATTTTTTATTTTTAAATAAAATAAAATTTCCAAATGCTACGGGATTTGTTACAAATTATAAAATTGTAAACCTTTTGCAAGTGGCTAAAGTCTAAAAGGATTAACAGATATTGCAGATTTTCATGACGTTTTAAAATCAAAAACCGGATACAACTATAGCTTATTTTATATATATCAGTATCAGTTTAGAAATAAATTCATACCGCTATATAAAATCGTACTAAATTGTATCGCGTCATTATTTGGATGTTATTTAATTATTATGCCCATTTCTCGGATAAAATTGTATTAAGACTCATATTTAATTTCGTATGATTATATAAAGCATGATATTAATTTTAATCGGGTTATTAGAAGTTGAAACTTTTTTACTTTTTTTACATTTATCAAGTTTTAGCTACCCTAGACGTATATTAGCACATAAAAATATAAAGTTACGCAATTTTATTTTTCGCGGTTTTCAAAAAGTTTTCCGCATAATCCTTTTTTTATTTAATTAAACTAAAAATTAATATTTAGCTAAAAATTAAACGTAATTAGACAATAACGATGCATATCCAACTTAAAGTACACAAACGTTTTCAAATTTGACGTGTTTCGCGGATTGTGATCAAACAGATTAAAGCGTTGTTTCGCGATATAGACATCAAAATTCGCAAAAATAATGAACACAATAAGTAAAAAATGCATTTTAAGAAAATGCACTTTCTGCGGGAGGTTTTTGTTTCAAAATGACCTGAGAAAGCAATTTCTATTATTAATACATGATTGCCCATTACGTGTATGTAAACATGTAGCAAAAAAAAAAAAAAAAAAGCTATAAATAAATAAAATAAAAAATCGAAAAGCCCCCCCCGAACCAAATTCCTAGCTACGTGCCTGCATCAACGGAAACAAAAGTGACATTCCTTGAAACATTTTTTTTTTGTTTTTAGCAAAAACGGGGTACTTTGGCGCTCTGTGGTGCATCCTGTGTTTCTACCATAGCCTTGAGGAAGCCGAGATCCTTCAGAGTAGTGTCCCACAAATGTATGATCGAAACAGTAGTTAAAGCTCGATTCACACGCTATCCACCCATATCTACTATTTCACAGTATTTTGTCATTTTCAAAATAGAATTTACAATAATTTGACAATTCGTATAACCAATAATGAGAAATAGTAGATATAGATGGGGCTATTCACACGCTATTCACGCATTTCTACTATTTCCCAGTATTGAAGATACGACATGTCATTTTCAAAAGAGAATTAACAATAATTTGACAATTTGTATCACAATTTGTATGTGTGGACAGATATGGATAGCATGTAAATTGGCTTTTAAGGGGAAATTCACACGTTATCCATCTCTGTCCATCGATATCTACTAAATCGCCCTATTGGTGATACAAATTGTCAAGCTATTGTTAATTCTCTTTTGAAAATGATATTTCGCATTTTACATTTTAACATTTTATAATAAACAATCAAAATATATAATTATTTATTTTAATTTTTTTTGAAATGTTTAAAACATAGAAATAAAAACACAAAACAACCCAACAAAAATATTTTCTTTTCTAATTTGGCATTTTCATTGATGAATTTAACATTGGCTTGTCATAGGAGGGGATCATTGCAAATATGATTCTTTGAAAATTGTTCTGCCTAAACAACTTCTTGGAAGTAATATAAGACTAAAATATTCCTAGCAAGCAGTTTTGCCGCATTAAAAGAATGATTCCTTCTTTATACAATCCAATGTTAAATCCACCGACGCAAATGCTTAGAAGCATTCCTTGACAGAACCGTTTTTGCTGGGAAATTGTAGAATAAACTTTCCCGGGATGGTAAAACCTTTGTAATAACAAATACCATGTTTACACTATATATAAAATTACATGAATTCTGCTATTGTATTGTGTGCCAAATAATAAGAAAAGCGAATATATATTTGGAAAAATCAAGCACCCAAAATATATATTATCAAAATTTTGAGAATCGAAAAAATTACTTAATTTTAAGAAATATTTAAAAACGTTGATTCATAATTATTATGAGCAACAACTAAAGAATGCGTTGCCCATAACTATTTTGATCCAATTTTTATTTTTTTCATTGCTTTGTAATAATTATGCATAAGACATATTTTTATTTCTTATTCATAATTATTATGATGCTAGTAATATTTTTTTATGTTAAAAATAATAGTTAGGAGTCTTTTTTTAAATATAATAATTAAAATTTCTAGAAAATTTTTAAAAATCTTGTTAATTTTTATTTTACAATAGAATATTAGTTAATGAAAGTATTGTAATGAAATTTAATACTATGTTGTACCTTGCTATAGTTTTTATTAAAGCAGAAAAAAAGTGATACAAGACTACATTTTTTACCAAAAAATTACAAAAATCGCAGTTTTTATAAATTTCAAGTTTAGATGCAATTTATTTTAAACGTGAACAAGATATTGCTTTGAAGTATTTTTGTTTAATTGAATAATTTGTTATTAATATCACCAACACTTTTAAAAGAAATCGGACTTGATTTGACTTTTCCATTGACAAACACCCGGACCAGGTTATTGCAAAACCCAAAATTTTGATTTTCAAATGCTCATAACTTATGCACTTTAAGAGATAACCCACATTAGTAAGCATACAAGAAATTACAAGCAGTTTACAGAAATGTTTAATTTTTGAATATCGGCTGATAATTATAAAATTGGCTCTCAACATTTTTGAATACCCGAAATGTCATGCGTTGGAATCTTATTGATCAGCGCCTCATGGAAACATATTGAAATTACGTTGGTCATGCCAATCCGATCAGCCAGTAAAAAACGGCTCCATTAATTCCGAAATATTTGTGAAGCACCCCACTGAGGATTGTAAAAAAAGGAAACCCCAAGTGATCAAATGTTTAAGATAGATTTTTTGGGTGAAAGCGATTGAAGATGTTTGAAAATTTAAATTTTTATAATATTGTAGACAAATATTGATTCAAAAATATGTGTGTTATAATTTGTTAAGCTAACTGACTTTTAAACATTTTTAAAAAATATCGTTGTTTTTGGACCTTTTTTTTTAAATTGTCATATGGCAGCCCTGACATATTTTTTATAAGTGTAGTAGAATGTCAATTATTTATGTTTTTGGTGAACAAAGAATAAATTTTGAATATTTTCGATTTTGTGTTTTTGAAAAATTTATTGACCAATCAGTCAGATTTTGAAAAATGCAATCGATGCACTAATTTTTAGCAAAGATATAAATCTTTGTAGTTGCTCTTCAACAAAACAATGGAAAATATAAAAGTTTAGACTTTTTAATGTTTTTACGCATTGGTTTAATATAATTGGTTTACATTTTATTGATTTTTGCACACACACATTTCAATGATTTAAGAAAACAATATACTAAATAAAATTGATCAATATTTTCCATTCTATAAGAAATTTGCAAAATTTGGTGGATTTTTTTTATAAAACTACGCTTACTACTAGAGATTATTTTTTATTTTGCTATAATGTATGCCCTTTCTTATTTAATTTCTTTATTTTTTAAACACAAATATCAGATTTGAAAAAAAATATAAAAATCAATATTACCCACAGACTTATTAATAATATTGAAAGACAAAAATCCAAATCATTTTGAATTTTTAAATATTATTGATTAACTTTCAATATAGGGCACACATATTAATTTTAGGTAAACAACCTAAAATTTATTAATAATATTTAAATTGTGTTAATACACAATATTAAATGAATATTTTCTAATATTCGAAGCCGAGTAATAGGCAAAAACTTTTTGAGTCGATAGAAAAACATTTAAATTTCTTTAGAAATAAAAAAATTCACGATTTGCAGATATATTGAGTTATTTTTTACGCTAAATATTCAGGTTTCCGAAAAATATGTTAAAGAGACTTGTCGGAGCAAGGCATGATATACAATTTTACACTTCCATTGTCGTATTGTGGTTAAAACAAAAGACTTAAGAAACATACTAGAATAATGTAAATGATCATATTGGAAACGATATTTAAACGACAAAGTAACACATTACAAAAAAGTAAAATAAACATTTATGATTTGTAGCGTATAATCATAATTTAATATAAACTATTTAAACTTCTTAATATCACCGGAGTCTGCAGCATGTTAAAATTTGATCTTTGGTTTAAATATCTCCGCTAGGGGGTGCTACAAGGCCATAAAATGCATGAAAAAACATTTATTTGCCACAGATGTGTTTCCACACAATTTGATCAGAAATTTCTTAACAATTTAATTCCGGGCGTAGAAGGGTTAAATCGCAAATTAACTCTAATATTCATTGATTTCATCGACGTTGTGCCAACCAGATATGTCATGTGAGTTGGTTTTGTTTTTTTTTGTTGTTGTAAAAATCACTCAGAAGCAACATATTTATTTTTGTTTGTTACTAAAACAGCACAATTTTTCTGAAATTATAAAAAAAAATATTTCTTAAACCGTAATAATTATAACCAACTCCTATTACATACAGAGGAATAAATTATTTATTGAAGTGTAATAATTATGAATAAGAAATACTTTTTTTGTTGCCCATAACTACTACCAGTCGAGAAGAAAAATATAAATTCGAGACAAATAATTATGGCTAATAAATAATTTGTTCAATTGACACATAAAATAACCACTGACGAGTCATTGGAGGGGACGAAACTGAGGCAGTCCGTTAAATTTTTCCATAAAAATGTTTTCTTCTTCAGTTGACTGAGGCAGTCCGTTAAATTTTTCCATAAAAATGTTTTCTTCTTCAGTAATTAATTGTTAAGATTAATTGCGTTTTTAGATTCATTATAAAGAAAAACTAAAAACGGGTTTCAATTAAATAATTTATTGAATCAATTAATATTTTAATTGATTTTGCACCTATCACGGCAATATCAATTAAAACTTTTATTGAAAATTAAAAATAAAAAAAATTATAAATAACTTCTACAAAAAAATACGATACTGACAAAAAAAAAGTGTGTGAACGATACATTGGTATGTGTGTTTTTGTTAATATTGCGTCTGTTTTGTGTGTGTGCTTGTTTTATTTGTGAACTTCAAATGAATTTGGTATTTTATACTGAAAATTTGCTATTTAAGCTACAGTGTATGAAAAAATAATTTGAGAATTGCGTCTCATATTCAAAGATACCTATCAAAGACTCTAAAAATGATTGCAAACGCTCCATGGAACGTTTATAACAATACTATACACAATGACTTTGACATAGCTAATGTTAAAACTGAAATTCGAAATTTTAGCAATAGATATTTAAAAAGACTAAGAGATATTCTATATCTTTATTAGATGAAAGCGAAGATGTTAGAAGATTAAAGAGACCTCATATACTTGACCTTCCATTTAGAAATTAATTTAATCTTATGTAAATATCAATTTTGTTATTATATAGTACATATGTAGATATATAAATGTTAATTATTAATGAATTCTGATCTCTATTATATACGTAAGTTGTTATTGATCTTGCTGAAGATCGATAATTTATGTCATGTTTATATTATTATCAAATTTGCTTATTATTGTAAAATAGATTGCAAATAAATATGAAGAAAAAAAAAAAAAGAATTGCGTCTTAAAAAAAATATGTATTTTTTTTTTATATTTAAAAGTCTATTAAAATATTCATTGATTCAATTAAATATTTGATTAAAAACAAATTTAATTTAAATCAAATCTTTAATTATTTATTTTAGGTTGATTATTTTTTCTGTGTATATACTTTGCCCCAAAAAAAGAAATAAAAGTTGTACTGTAATAATTATTTTTTAAGAAATATCACATAAAACGTATAACTATTAAGTCCTTGGTAAAAATGTTTTTCAATCGAGTTGGTCTTTTGCTTTTAAGTTTTCTAATTTTGAAAACTTTTTCATTCTTTAAAAATTTTATGAACTGAACAAATCAAACTTTTTCTAATCTATTTAATTTTATAAAATAAATTCTTTTACTATCATCAATCGTGTTATATCGAGTATTTGATATAAAACAAAGGTAATTACTTAAAACAGTTAACGGATCCCATTTAAGTAGAATATTAAACTATGAGCGCCTCTACAACTCAGAAGTCAAATCTCGGCTCAATCAAATTTGTTCACTTAATGAAAAAGCTGTCATATGATACCACAGCCGCGGATCCAGGGAGAGGAATGGGGATGATATATCCCCCCTCAGAAACTGATTGAAAAAATATAAACTGTAATACGACACAAAGTAACTTTAAAATAACACGGTTTGTAATTTTAAATCATGGTTAAATTAAAAAGGTTTGCGAATTAAAATTTTTGTTGGTTCCCTAAACCAGGACTGGCAAAACTATGACATGTGTGTCAGTAGTGGTACGCAAGAGGATTTTCGGTACTACAAGAATTTAGGAACATAAAAAGTATCGTTTTTTTCAAATTTTTTCGTCAAAATAATATTATCATTAATAT
Organism: Delia radicum; assembly: GCA_021234595.1. Taxonomy (NCBI): domain Eukaryota; kingdom Metazoa; phylum Arthropoda; class Insecta; order Diptera; family Anthomyiidae; genus Delia; species Delia radicum. Next base: position 308,368,587 of record CM037851.1, on the reverse strand, counting down.
AATAAAATCAATTTTTAGCTCATAAAAATGCACTAAAAACGGAAAATATGCGCTTAAAACAAACATTTTCTTTAAGAATTCGTATTTTGAAACTTACTCGTATTTGTCAGCATAAGTGAAGTAACTTTGAGAAATTTATTTTATTTGCCAACAGAAAAAGAGATAAAAGATTGAATATAGCTCCATCGGTACAGTCTTAAAACAAGAAAATTTAAATTTGTAAAAATGGCTTAAACTTTCGAAATCAGAGTTCAAAACCCAAAAAAATATTTTATATTAAAACATAAAATTTTTTGATAACTGAAAACTAAACGAAAAAAAAATCGTTAAAATAAGCTATAAAAATATGCTTTTGTGCTAAAAAAAAATATATGCTCATAATAGGATTTTTTTTATCAAATATAAGATTTTTTTATCGATAATAAGATTTTTTTATCGAAATGTCCAAAAACAGGAGCAAAATATGCAAAAAGTCAATTTTTTAATACAACGCACAGGAAAAAACAGGAAACAATATATTTCTGCCTGCGCTGAAACGGAGGATATTTTGTGTAACAAAAATCTGGAAAAACTTCAAGGAATTTTAGATTTATGGAAGTTCAAATTTTTCGGTGGAAAAAAGCAATAAACGCAGGAAATTTTAACAAAAAAAAAGTTAAATTCTGCAATAAAATTTTAATTAAAAAGACAGGAGTAAACCAGGAGTGTAAAAGGTTAGAAAAGCACTTAAAAAACAACAAAATCCATATTTTTAAAATCCAGAAAATCTTAACAAAAATTTACACGAGCGCTCGAAAATTATAAATCCAAAAAATTGTAAAATAGCCAAAAACGACAAATTACTTTCCTCTGGTTTTAAACAAACAACTTTTCCGAATTTTATTTTTTTAAATTTTATATAAGGGTAAAACAATTTTTTTCAAATTTTTTTGGATATAAAAATTTTTTGTTTAACTGTAACTTTGATGACCGAAAAATTAAAAATTTTGAATTTCACACTCATATTTTTACTGAAGTCAAAGAAGTTTTAATGTGGAAAATTCTAAATTTTTATAATTAAGATCATCAAAAGTAAATTATTTGTAATAATTTGATCCACGAGCAAGATGTTTTAGTAGCCTGGAACTCTGGAGTAGTGAATTATACGGTTTTGCGAAAATATGACACAAGAAAAAATAAAAATGTTTATGATTCAATTCCTAATTTTTCGTATAAGCATCATTCTCAGAGCTCCCGTACACCTTCAAAAAATCAGAATAATTTCTTTAAAATTTATACAAGTTTTCAAAAATTATTTCCCCCAAAATCGAGGACTGGATCCGCCATTGGATACCAACATCAAATTGAATTTCAAGGGACCAAAATATTTCACAAAAAGAATTACTTTTTCTGTTCTTCGTTGTGGACCATTGATATTATCTAAAAAGTCATTATTAACTACTTGAAAACTTTCATGACCCAGTGTTCCTTAGATAAAGCCTTAAAGAAATCTGCATTTATAAATATGTATGGATGGATATTAAACACACGCTAAAATAAATAGGGAAATAATTTGAACAACCACAACGACAACAAGATGCCGTGATGTCTGCTATAAGTGGGAAGCCATTGTTAAACCTTAATACCAGAAAAGAAAAAGAAAAAAACACCCTTAATACAATAAGGAGGATTCTCTAATATCTAATACAACAGATACACAAACACATTCAAATACGCTCTCACGGATTTTAGTTATACTACAAATCTATGAATAAAGCGGTGACAAACATAACTCAGGGCGATTTTTTTTCTACCCGTATGCTGCTGGCTACAAGCAAAAATGTAAGCCAAGTGATTGAGTAATGGTTAATGCTGGATGTGTTAGTATAAGTTAAGAGTGTATTAGTGTGTGTTTGTGTGCATAGCAAGTAGGTAGGATTTGTATTACAAGTAGGTAAAAAGGACCTGGATGGCTCTCTTTCTCTTGTTCTAGCTCTTCACAATATTAATTTATATACTATGCGCAAAACATTTTAGTCAAACAGTTCCAATACGGATCTTAACGAGAACATACACAAAACGATTTAAAGAAAATATTTTTTGTAATAAAAAAAACGATTAAATAATATCTAAAAGTGAAAGTGTTTTATACAAGAATTATCCTTAAAAAAGAAAATTTATTTTTACAAAAAAAAAACAATTAATTTTAATACGAAAAAGATACATGTCCACTTTAAACATGCATCCACCACAAACTTACTCCAGACTATTCCGTCCCTGGGATTGTAATACCCGTATTAAAAACAATACCAACAACACATTGACAAAAACTGATGATAATCCGGTGGCAAAGTCTTTAGTAAAATCAGAATATGTTTCTTCAAACGAAGATATGTCAGCAGCATCATCAACATCTTTGATTAAAACGGAAAATTGTTCATTAAGTGGCAATGAAAGTGATCGTGAATGTGCTTCTTCCAGTAGTTTATCAACCAAATCATCCAGCTATGAAGATAGTTTCAATAATAGCATGCAAATGGAAACATCCCCAACTTCCTCACCACCCATAACAAATGGCGCCCAACATATGGTATCCTATACAGCTACTCATTTGTATAATTCATTGGACAATCATCATCATGTTCATCCTCATCATCATTCTCAGCATCATAATCATAATGCCCATGCCTCATCTGCTGCCATGCATATGATTCCTTCTATGCCTACCGCCTCGGCTAGTGATTTATATTATGCGGCCGCTGCTGCGGCTGCAGCTAATGGTTTACCAACAGTGCCTACTACCAGCTCTTCTGCAGCTGCTGCTTATGCTTTAGATCCTTATGCCTTATCTTTAATGGAACAAGAATATGCTCGTGTTATGGCTGAAGATGCTCATCTTAAAGCTGTTAATGCCCGCAAACAAAGACCAAAGAAATTCAAATGTCCACACTGTGATGTTGCCTTCTCCAATAATGGTCAACTGAAAGGTCACATACGCATTCATACCGGTGAAAGGCCTTTTAAATGTGATGTTGAAACTTGTGGTAAGACCTTTACACGCAATGAGGAATTAACCCGGCATAAACGTATACACACTGGTTTAAGACCCTATCCTTGTAGTGCCTGTGGCAAGAAATTTGGAAGACGTGATCATCTGAAAAAGCACATGAAGACACATATGCCACAAGAGAGACAATTGGGACCAGCCATATTTGTACCCATGTATCCTTATCTATATGGTTACTGAATTAGAAAACTTTAACATCTCTAAAAAAAAAATGGCTTTGCCATTCCTTTCTTCCTGTCTCTCCCCAATGTTCCTACAAGGTTTCCTCAAATAAGAAGAAGAAAAACTAAATACAACGCGTTTGCCCGCATTAAAAACGCTAATATGAAATTATCACCAATTGTCCTCACCTCAAATACTCAAACTCTCAAACTCAATTACCTCATTATCCTGTACCTGGCTGAAATTTAAGAAAAAAATACAAACTTAACCTCAACAATTTACCAAGTACAAGTGAATTTTTTTATAAAAAATATATATTTTTTTTAATATATCTATCTGTATATCTTTGTATATATTTACTTTATTTACCTATCCCACAAATACGTGTTTTTTCCATTTTAAAAAGAAACTGTTGTCTATGTAAATATTACAACTTGTGCATTTTTCCCATAACACATGTGTAAATAGTGTATCTTTTTTGGATACTTTTCCATTAAAAACAAATTTATTTTTTAGTATTTTTTTTATTTTCTTATTTCTTTTATTAGTATTTTTAAGTTTTTTATATAATGTTTTAGATAAAAAAAATGTTTACAAAATATATATATAAAATTTCGAAAAAAATTGCAGTTTTGTTTTTTATTTTACAAAGTTTTTTTATTAGAAAGATATTAATCGAAAACAATTCCAATAATATAAAATAGTTATGAAAAATCTTTAAATCGAAAAATTTTCTGATTTTTAAATTATAAATTTCCCAGTAACAATGTTTGTTTCATAAAACCGATTGTAGAACAACTTATGTTGACTCAAAACTTATTTTTCAGGTGTTAACACTTTTGTCCTGTTTAAAATTAGCTGGGTCAAATGTTAGCTGGGTCAAATTGACCCAATATACTTTGATATAAACATCATATATATATGCTAAGAATATTTCTTCCACAAAAACAAATATCAAACAAAAAAAAAAAAAAAAACTTAAAAAACATTTTAAATCATACTATAACATTTTTGTAATTAATTTATTCGTTAATAACACTGTGCTACACCGATAAATCACTCGAAAAATGACCTAGTGTAGGTTGTAAGTCTAGCTGAGTGTATTACAAAACCGGTTTGAGAAGTTGCAATACACCCTAACATTTTCGAGATAACGGTAAAAGATTAGTTTTTGCCATTGGCGCATTTAAACATTTGTTACACAGAAAAAATTTTCAACCTAAAATATCTAATTAAAGATTTGATTTGAATTTAATTTGTTTCTAAACAAATATTTAATTGAATCAATTAATATTTTAATTGATATTGAAATATATAAATACATATTTTTTTTTTTTTTTTTTTTTTTAAGAGAAGCAACACTCAGGAAATTCTTCCTATTAATTAATGTGTTGCTTTCTTTGGAAAGGGGATAGTGGAGAGATGAAAGGTGGTGAAAGATGAAGGGCTTCAAACATGGCCACACTGTAATTGCGCGAGTAGATAAGTCTTAGTCTTATATTTACGCATACACTGTACACTTTTTCAGTATAAAATACCAAATACATTTGAAGTTAACAAACAAGCACACATACAAACAGACTCAGCATTGCAAAAACACACATACCAACGTATAGATCACACACTTTTTTTGTGAGTATCATATTTTTTTTTTGTAGAAGTTATTTATAACTTTTTTTTCTTCTTAATTTTAATAAAAGGTTTAATTTATAGTATCATTGCCGTGATAGGTGCAAAATCAATTAAAATATTAATTGATTCAATAAATGTTTTAATTGTAACCCGTTTTTAGTTTTTTCTGTGTACTCAGAAATTTTTTATGCGAATTCAAATTTTTAAATGGTATTTAAAAGAAAATTATCTGTTCCTTCTAAAAATATATATTATTAATATAAATAGGTAGAGATTTTTTTAATAGCAATTAGTATTTTAAATTTTTTTCAAAACTTCTTCAACTTCTACAAGGAGTTTTTTCGAATCTTCTTTTAAAACAGCAATATTCTTAAAGCTACTGCTTTTCTAGAGTTATGGTTATGGTTATGGTTCTTTTTCTATATGAGTCATTCCATGTCAGACCGTACGATTTTTTCCAAAAATTGACTTTGATGTCTTCGATGTCTTTCAAAATTTTTGTATGTATTCTTCATTAAAAAATATTTTACACGTGTTTCGAAGATGGTCGAAACCAGAAATTAAGTAAAAAAAACAAATTTTAAAAATAAAAAAAATAAATAATTTTTAAAAAGAAGGTTCAAATACCTTTAAAATAAGGTATTAAACTTTAAAATCCATTCACTAGTTTTAGAAAAACATCAGTTTAAAATTTGTCATGTCGGATGACTTTTCACGATTTTGACAATTTTCAAATGCCTATAACATTTTCAAAAAAAATTTTTAATTTTTTTTCTGGAAACACGGGTAAAATATTTTTTTAATGTTTAATACGTCTGGCAAATTAAAAGTAAATCAGAAGAGGTGTTGTATAAAAGGTGTTCGGTCAGACATGGAATGACTCATATATATAATAATTAAAATTTTCAGTTTTTTTACAACTTTCTCAACTTCTACAAGGGTTTTTTTCGAATCTTCTTTTAAAACAACAATGTTGTTAAAGTTAATGTTTTCCTGAGTAAAGTGAGCCCTCATTTGTTAAAATCGATACAAAACTGACAAAGTTGTGGTAATGTGACCATGCATTTATCAATGCGAAAACTTCTCGCTTTAGATACATAAATGGTTTACAGGTAATTTTCTTTTAAATGCCGTTTAAAAATTTAAAATCGGTGGAAAAATTATTAAGTTACAAATGTTTAAATACAACTGTCGCAAAAAATACTCTTTTACTGTTATTTCGAAAATTTGAGGGTATATTGTAAGTTCTCAAACCGGTTTTGTAATACACTCAGTTAGACTTACAACCTACACTAGGTCACTTGCAAAGTGATTTTCAGTGTAGCACAGTGTCATTAGTCGAAAAATCTGAAAATCCTGTTGTTTTGAATCTTGGAAACCATAATTTTTAAATTCAAATTTCCAGTTTTTGAGAGCTAACCTAGAAAAACGACAATCACAATTAGATTTTTGAGTTACGCTAAATTCAAGTCTGACCTGACATTTAGATTTCGAGATATATTCATTAACATAAAGTTAGGAAACCCGATTTTTCGTTATATGCGGGAAGTTATAACATCTTGTATTAAGCTTTTTTCGCAAAATTGTCCGTTGATAGTCATTGGAACGGTCTTTTGTCTATTTATTAAAAATAATGCGAGTTTCTACCTTATTTGCCTTTATTTAAGATGAAATCATAAAGTCCTCTTTTTATCATGTAAATGTTTTTTGAATTTTTCCGTTAAAAATTTTTTATGTGGTATTTTCATAGTTTTTTGTAATTGAAAGTACAAAGTTTTTGCGGACGATTTGCCCTAGTAAGAATAAGATATTGGAAAGGTTTTCGTATTCAGCCTCAAACCTAGACTCATGGTGAGGACTTTTTAAAATTTTGTCGGCCTGTGTTTTTGTGGTGCAAAACTAAATATTTCCTAAAATCTACAAAAGGTTTCTTGTATATTTCGTATGGGTTTTTTAAGTGTACCGGTCAACGATGCAAGGGTTGCACAAGTCCCACAGTGTTTTGTCCCCATATTAGAAGTGGACAAAAATATAATTAGTTGTCGTTTTGCATAAAAACTTGGTTTAGAAAAAAACATAGTTTTTGGGAAAATCGGCTCAAGGATACGCATACCTCCCATATATCCTGAATTTGTTGTTTTGTATAAAAGCTACAATTCGCCTTAAAATGTCATAAAAATTGGTTATTGCTCTAGGAATAAAGTAGGTATTGTTTTCGTTAATTTACATTTCGATCTTATCAAGGACTCGTATAGCTGTTAAATATCCTTTTTCATAAAAACTATGTAAAAAATTTGAAAAAAATATGATTGTTATAATTTTTATTTAGTTTTGTTAAAAATATAAAAGATTGTTTTTTTTACAAAATATTTGCAAGGATACTAGGCCGGGCCATACCTCTAAAACGAATTCTGATGTCCCGACTTTTGACACGTAGGGTCAAATTTTGAAAAATTCCACTTTGACCCATTTAGAGTGCCCCAATCGAATCCAACCCAATCGAATATAATTTATACATTCATCTGCTAGAGCGTCTTCCGGAGAAGAAATAGAGACCCTCATCTTGGAAAGACTCCTCCTTCTTTCTGAAATATCTCTATCCCGAGATTTGTACATTTTGCTATAAAAATACGGCTAAAAAGGTCCTCTTTCAACTTAAATTTCAACCCCTTAACGGTCACCTAGAATGATGATTTATGGATTAATCTGCTAGCGCGTCTCCCGGAGAAGAGATAATCAATAATCTTGGAGAGATTCCTCTTACTTTCTGAAATATCAAAGTAGGCTTTTTCAAAATTTGACATAGTTGAAAGGATATTCCAAAATTCCATGTATTCTGAATTTTGTAAATGGTAAATAAAAGCTTTCCGTACAATGTTTTAAAAATTGGTTATCTTTTAAAAATCAACGGATAAACACATAATTTTAAAAACGAGAAGATTTAAACTATTTAAATTTTTGTCATATCGGTTTGGTAATAAAACATTTACCAGAATATACTTTTTTATACAAATTTTAAAACCACAAAAATTCAGTTAATAAATAAATGCATAAAAAATTAAAAAAAAAATATATGGTTGCGATATTTCTCAAAAATTGGTATTCGTTAACAAAATACATATGATTTCATTAAAATTAATTTCATAATATATTTTTAATTAGTTAACATTTTAAAAGGGGTTTCTTATTTTGAGGTATCTAAGCTAACTATATTGTATTTTTCAGAGAAAAACTAGAAACATAAAATTATAACATTTTTGATTTTAATGTTAAGAGCTCAATATTTGTGAAGTTATTAGAATTTTATATGATTTCTAAAGTTTTGAAATTTGACTAAAAAAAAAAACAGTCAATCTTGTTATCTACAAAATCTTGTTATCTACAAAATTTAAATTACAAAAATGAGACATTAAGAAAATTTTTTATTTGTTTTAATTTCTGAAATGTTTTGCTGACTTAGTGAAGAAAAGTTTCATTAGTTTACTAGAATTTTTCATTAATTTCAATCCCCTTAAATTATCTCAGTGTAGCGTTGTTATATTTAACCTTCGAGAGGTCACAGAACTTTCCTCAAAAACACAGTTCTATGACAAGTCCTAGAATATATCACTGGATTAAACAAGAACATGTGGTAAACCTCATATGACAACGCTATTTAAATGTGACACGTCCATTCTACACAAAGGGACTAGTATGATGGCAGTTCTGCACTTTTAAAGGTTATGGAAAACAGAGTTTTCCATTGTCTTGCTAACTACTTTGAGCCGAATATGATTCTAAATGGAGTCGATCTACGGGAGCCTAATGGCATTCATTTCAAAATTGTCGGGTTATTTAAACCCCCCGTCTAGGTGAAAGCAATTTAAATTACAAGAACTTGAAAGAGTAAGTAAACTCACATAACAAATTCGTTTGTATCAACCGAATTGTTTCGGTACTGCAACCTCGTAAATTCGGTTGTTCCAACCAAATTCAGTTGTCACAACGAACTTGGTTACCACAACCCTCAATTTGGTGGTACCAAGCGAATTCAGTTGTAACAACCGAATTTACTCGGTTGAAGCAACCGAATGAGTTCGGTTGGAAAAAATTTTCGAATCTTTATGAGAGTGTGGACCGGATTATAAATGATTTACCATTTATTTTAATTTACATTTTAAGTTAATTTAAACTGCAAATTATTTTGAGTGTGATATATGGTTTTTGTACTACATCTAGTAGTTTTTAGCATTTCTAAGCGAATTGTGATTAAATTAAAGGCAAAACTGCACATTATGGGGCGCTTCCCCAAAAAAAAAAATAAAATATGACCCCCTCCTGGAATTAAAAAGGAAAGTTTTTGGGGCCGGGCCTAGTGGGGACCGATATGCGTAGAAATTTCCTCAAGATTTTAAAAATTATATTTATGATTCATGAAACGTAGCGCCCCTCTAGAGCTATTTTTAGTACAAAAATGGGGAGGAAGTTTTTTTTAGTGTTTTTGGTTGTTTTTGTAAAAATTTTTATTCAAATAATGTATTTTACATGAAAATATGACTTTTTAGTGGCATTACCCAGAGATAATCGCGTGTAGGCGATGGTACAACATTTATTGGCTTAAGGATTTTCTACTCTAGTTCGTCCAAAGCGCGGGCTTAGGGGTTCTCTCCTATTGATATGCAGTTTAGTGGATTTGCTGAGAAAAGTTTATCTGCATGGCATAGGGGTTTCCTCCTATGCGATAGGCAGTTAAGTGTCTTCACTTAGTAAAGTTTTTCCATTTTGCGATTTTATCGAAGAAATGTATATTGTTGATCCTAAAAATAATATAATTTTTGAAATCCTAATGCAATTTCCTTTCATTTTCCTTACCGGTTATAGAAAAAAACGACGGGGACCACAACTTTATTTTTTTTTTTTTTGAGTACACCACATCGAGTGCAGTTTAGCCAAAAAAAATAATTGCAATTATGCTGAATTTTTTTCCCTCGTATCACATATTTCTTAAAAATTCCTTTAAAATATTATTCTACAAGCACAAGTACAGTTACGACCGATTAAATATAGCCATAGATCCTTTAAATATATGTAGCCGATTTTCATGTATTCTAAAGAAATTTTCCGTTAGTTTTTTAATCACAAGATCAAATAAATCATTGGATTTTTTAAATCAAGGAAAACCATGTTAAACTTTAAATTCCCAGACAAGATGTTGTCCAATGTGCAAGTATATTCCAAATCTTTAAGCAACTTTAATCACCGCAGTTTTATATAAACCATAAGAAACGATTATTTCGATTTCGTAAGCATTGCCAATGTATTATTAAAACCCACAGAGTAAAATCTTTCTATAGCAGGAAGAGACTTAAATAACGATTATTATGATCAAGCCTATAGTATTTTTTTTTTTTTTTGGAGATCCATTAATCTCTTTTTACATAGATTAGGAATAATAGTTCAAAAATTTCCTACAAGAACTTTATCCGTTTTAGCTATATCCGCTTTAAACCCTACCAACTTAGTTGGTATTTAGTTAAACGTATGGGATAAGGGAAGTGTATCCTTAAAGAGAGTAAGCGAGTGATTGAAGGCGAAATGTATGACATATTCAGATAAAATTTTTTGCTCAAGTCATTCACTATTATTAACGAAATAAAGATGTTCTAAATGTACAACTCTTACTAATGATTATTTCAAATTTTTAACATTGTTTATCAAAAAAAAAAAAAAAATCATGAATGAAAATCGTACAATATCAAAGGTTTTGCAAGAAACAAAAGGGTTGCAATTTTCAAATAATCATGCCGAAAAAAGACACAAAGTTAGTTTTACAAAAATAAAGGATTGCATTAATCATCACAAATTAACAGAAAAATTTTAGAGAAAACCAGCTGGTGTTTTACTAAATTATATGCAAAATGTAATAAGAGGAAATATAGGCAAAAGTTGATAATATTTTTGAATGTAGTACATGTCTACGCCTACTACAGCATTTAGGAATTGTGATGACAGAGCTATTAGTTTCTTTAGCGGAGACAAAATTTAGTGATTTAGTGGTGCTAATTTTAGTATTTTTTTTTTTTGTTAATATTCGTACACAGAAAAAAATATTTCCTTACTTTTTTCAACTAAATCGGGTTGTTGAAAATTTTAAAAGCTGCCAATTAAAAATTAATTGAATCAATTAAATATTTGCTAAAATTCGGTACTTGCTTGACATTTTTTTATATCAAAAGCAAACATCAACACATTGTTGTTGTTTTTTTTAATATTCACATAGTTGTTTTTTTATAAATGTTTATGTTTAGTGGTATTAATAATAAATATTTTATAAAGGGTCCGCCAAATAACTTTTTTTTTAAAAAAGCTATAAAAAAACTACTGAATATTTTCTCAAATTTATTTTTTTATTTGAAAGTACAATCCTTCCGGTTAATAATGGAAAATAATTTCATTCAAATGGCTGCCTCGGCTTCACGAATACACTCATAATAATCTATAAGTAAAATACACGAAAACCGTTGTTCATTTTACGAAAGTTTTGGTTATTTTGACATTACGAAAAAATTTGTAAAGTTTTGTAAAAAAATTTTTTAAATAAAAATGTGGTGCATAAAAAAAAAATGTAATGGTGCCACACCAGAATCGAACTCACGAATTCAGTGACGTCCTGCTGTGTTGAAGTAGACCCCTCTACCATTTGCACCACAGTAGCTGATGCAATACAACAAACTAAAAAGGAACTTAAGTCGAAAATATTATGAAATTTTTATGAAAACTAGAAAAATATGCTACAAATATTTAATAAAAAAGGTAAAATGGCAATTAAATATTTTTATTATGTTTATTGAACTAAATAAAATAATATAATTTTTTTATAAATATATCAAATTATATATTAAAAAACAAAATAAAAAAATAATAAAATAATAATAATAATAAAAAACTTAAATAACAATTTCAAACTAATTGCATTTTATTATTAAATATTTTATCTTTTTAAATATTTGTTTTATTGAATTTCATACTAAACCCGGCAAATAAAGTGGAAGTAGTGTTTTCGGGTCCTCTTTAACTTGTTTTAGGATCCTCTTTTTAAACAAAATACAAAATATCCATTTATATCAAAACACAAAAATAGTAATAATGAAATAAAAAAATTAAAACATAGAAAATTGAAAAACATTAATAAACAAAAAAAATATAAAAACTAAAAAAAAAAAAAAAAAAATTTGTCCTGGCCAGGAGTTGAACTCGCAACCTTCTGATTGCAAATCCGACCTCTAACCACATCAACATCCATATGTAATATTTGTAACATTACAAATTTTTGTACAATGTACTAAAAAAATATTACGAAATCATGTTTGTATTTTTTACGAAATTTGTAAATTTATATAATTTGTTTTAAACAAAAGTTTTGTAATATAAACAAAATGTTTGTACATTCTACGAAAAAAAATTTACGAAAAATATATTTGTATTTTTAATGGATTATTATGAGTGTATTGTCCTTTAAAGCGACAATTGTCTCTGGCTTGTTGGCGTAACACTTATCTTTGAAGGCACCCCACAAATAATAGTCCAACGGTGTCAAATCGCAGCTCCGAGGTGGCCAAACGACATCAGCTGTGCGGCTGATAATGCGATCTTCAAAAACAGGGCGCAAAACATCGATTGTAGCTTCGGCTGTGTGGCACGTAGCGCCGTCCTGTTGAAACCAAATGTTCCCAATATCCTCCTCTTCAATTTTTGTGAACAAAAATTCGTTCAACATGACGGAGCTTCTCTTCTTCCAAAATCCGTACGCAATTTTCGCACAAATTCTGCAACATTACCATGATTTTCAAAGTAATGTCGCAATATTTCCCAGCGTTGTTCAAGCGTATACACGACCATATTCGTTCAGCGGAAGGATAAAACTAATTATCTGTCAAATCAGACATGAGCTAAGTGTTACCATTCACGAAATAAGCACTAGTTGAAAAAAAAACGTTAGATGGCGGACCCTTTATTAATTTCAATTAGATTAAATATTAATTCTTATTAGGCCTATTACTTTAATAAGTTGAATAATTTAGTTTCAGTTGTTTAAATCTGAATATTTATTTATTCTAAATAAAACATTATCATAAAATTGATAATGCAATTTTTAAAGTTTAATTTCGTTAAATAAAGATTTAAAATTTATTTTAAACGGAAAGAAAATGCAAAAATGAGTTAAAAATTTTGTTACTCAGATTTCAACAAAAGATCTAATTTCTGCAAAGAAAAAATCCATAAAAAATTTTGCCATAACCCCAACGCTTCAATAGAAAGAAACAAACTAATTTGTGAATTTGTTCACATAAGTATAAATAAATCTACTAACTAAATGAGAATTTCATGCCGGTTTAAATAAATTAAAAACATTTGGTATGACCACAACACTTCTATAGAAAAACATTTGGTACGGCAACAATAATATTTTTTTTTTTTTTGGTTTTTAGGAAGGTTTTCGATATTGATCACATTTTAAACAAATGAGTTTATTAATTAAAAAATAATATGTTTAATTGAAAAATAAAAAATAGTTCAATTTAAGAGCTATCAATTTCTAATTGAATTAGCAATTTTCGTTGTTGGTGGAATTTCAGCAATTAAAATTGTTTTTTTATGGGTTTTTATTTTTTTGTGTGTATAAACATTGTTAAATTTAAGCTTTTGGCATAGGATTTTATATAAGTTTTAAATTTACCCGAATAAAAAGGATTGATATGATGGAGATTTATTTAATTTTATCTAATTTAATATGTACCCTAAAGGTGTCCAAACAAATTAAAGTGATTTCTAAAGTGAAGCCATGGGCTAGTTTGGTTCCTTTGTATGTAAAAACATTTAATATGAAGTTTGGTGCCGATTGGATAAAGAAAACACAAGGCGATTTTTAGGTAATTAAATTAAATAAAGTAAATCTGTATTTTGTTATTTATAATTCAAAAATTTTACCTCTATTATACAGATATTTGAAAGAAACTGCGTTTTTTAATGTTAAAAAATATTGGGACATTTTTAGCCCCAAGTGCACAAAAGGGTTAATTAAGTTTTTTTTTTTAAATAATAAATACCAACTACGGAAAATAATTTAGTCAACTTTCATTCAAATACGAAGATACCACATGATTTTTCGTTATCAATTTCATGAAATTTTCAAAATTTCGAAAAAAAATTGACCATTGACCTTGAAATTTGACCTTTGCCGTAGTTCGATTTTGACCAAATTTTCAGAATATAGTGCTTGCAGTTTGTTTCATTAAACTCTGAATAGCATTAATTGTTACTGGTTAAAAGTAGATAATTTTTACCCTATGATTGAATTTTGTGCAAAAAAAAAGCGTTTTCCTCGAAATCCGCCGAATTTAAATAGATGCCCTTACTAAATTAAACGGGGGATATGTGTAATTTTTGGTATTTTTATTTTAAATTTTATACTTAATGAGACCTAAGTGTGCGAAACTATTTTTTTTTTTAATTTTGTTGAACAAAATTTTTTAAAATTTTAAATTGGAGATTTGAAAAATACCCCAAAAATATTGTTGGTTTTCGACGTCACCTTAGGTTAATGGGTCCAGTAAGTAAAAAAAAAATATTTTGGTATTTAATTTCGAAAACATTTAGGATGTGGGCTCGAAATGTTTGATCAAGTGGTATTTGGCACATTAGTGGTCTGGGGTATTTTTTTTTTTTACTCGGGTAATTCTTAACCGATTTTGGATTTTTATATCTTTTTAAAAACACTTTTTTGTCTTCATCTCGATTAATTTATAATATGGAATAAAAACTGCTTCAATATTAACAATTTTTTGAAAAAACTCAAAAAAAGCCATTTTTTCCCCCATACTAAGCACACTTTCAATTTTCAATCGATTTCCGCCTCGTGTTTTCTTTATCCAATCGGCACCAAACTTCATATTAAATGTTTTTACATACAAAGGAACCAAACTAGCCCATGACTTGATTTTAGAACTCATTTTGAAAAACGGCCTTACAAAGTTGAATACCTCTAATGTACCCATAATTAATTATATAAAATTTCATCCGAAAAATAGTCCGATTAAATTGTATCAAATTACATCACAATTGTATAATATCAGATTAATTTAGATACAATTGGTAGCAATTTGATACAGTTTTGTCCGAATTTTGTCCTTATCCAATTTTATTAAATTATACGTTACTAGATCTAATTTAATATAATAGGATGGACTATATATCATTTTAAATGTAAATATCGTACGGTAATATTAGGTCTTCTCATAGAAACTCGCATATAACTTCTGATATGGTAAAACTATGATTAAACATAAAATTTATTATAGTTTTCAGGCTACAAGCGAGTTTGTCATATTAATTTATCATTTGAGTTGAAATCAAGAAAACTTTAAATAAATTAAAATTTTCTATTTGAAATGCTAAAATTTTGCAGTTGATATTGAAAATTTGCATTTGCAATCAAAGAAGCTATAAATTTATTAAAGATTTCTTTCGAATTTTTAAGCGATAGTTCGAATATATAAATGGAAATTAAAAGTTTCGCGTTATTTACCATTTTACTTAAAATTTTTTCAATTAAAAATAGTTAATCAGAATTTAATTTTGCAAGTTCTAATGCAAAATTCCAAACTTATTTCGAATACTTATTTAACAAATTGTGAAAAACAATTTGTTGTAGGCCCTATACGGATTTCATCAATCAATAGGATACAATATTCTTAGAATTTCTTTAGATATTTGTTAGGTTAAATCACAAACTCAATGAGAATTAATTGTACTCGTCTAGAAGTAAAAAAGTTAAATAGGAAATTATGTGATTTTACATAGTCAAATATGATTATATACAGCCAAGTGTGGTTATATATTTGTGTGGATATAATTATGTATAACTTTCAGTTTTTTTTTAACAATTTCAAATATGCCGTCATATATAAAGAAATACGAATAAGTATGTTCCCATACATATTTATATGTACCATATGTAGTTAGATATTCTTAGAAGTTTTTAGCATGGTATCATATATAATTAAAAATGGTTATATGTATAGTAAATCATATCAAATTTTATATAGCACCATGTTTAACATATTTTCTAAGTTATTTTTATATAATTATAGTATAGCTCCATGTAGAAGAAAAATTCATTCATATATAATTCAGTATAGCCCCATGTTCATTTATATATAATTAAGTATAACCACATGTAAAATAAAAGTTTTTTTTACATACATTTCAATATGATTTCAAGGACTAAATTTTTTATTCTTTAGTTTTAAATTGAACTTAATGGAGTTATGATATTACAATATAGAATATATACGAAGCCAAATGTCATAACGTATTGTCGAGTTAAAACGAAATGAAGATGACAAATCTATATTATTGCTATTTCGTTTAATTTTAAAACATTATTTTTAACATTATAAAAAGTCTACTAGCTTTATATTAGGATAGAGTTTGTTATAAAGGGTCCGCCATCTAACTTTTTTTTTCAACTAGTGCTTATTTCGTGAATGGTAACACTTAGCTCATGTCTGATTTGACAGATAATTAGTTTTATCCTTCCGCTGAGCGAATATGGTCCGTATGTTCGTTATCTTGTGAAAAAAGTGAAAGAAACTGGCATCCTCATCGATAAACCAAAGCGTGAAAAACCAAAAACAGTTGCTACACCCAAGAATATTGCTGCTGTGGCAAAAAGTGTGCGTGAAGCGCCATCAACATCAATTCACCGTCGTTCTCAACAATTGGACATTTCGGAGACATCATTGAGACGAATTTTGCAAAAAGACTTTGGTATGACGCCATACAAAGTCAAATTGGTTCAGGAGTTCAAAAAAAAAGGTTATTTGGCGGACCCTTTATGACAGCAAAAATTTTATTTTTTTAATAAAAAAAATTATTTTGTTTAATGTTCGTAGTTTTATAGAATTTATAATTACAGTTTTTTACATTTTTTTTTTTTTTTGATTCCTTAATTCCATAAAAACATGAGCTCACAATTTTAATTTTTAATTTGTATTATCGCAAATAAAAGACAAAATTGTATACTATTGATAGCATTAAATATCAAAGTAGCATCGTTTTCTATTTAAACGGAAATCTTGTGTGAAGTTAGCCATTAGGATTTTGTGTGGCTGTAGCAACATATGCGGCAAAATTATTTAACCGGTTAACAGATGTTAAATGTGAAGTTTAACCGATTTATGTGATAAGAATCAAAAATTGTTCTTAAAAAAAATCTTTTCGATTTCAAAAAACAAACTAAAACCACAATTTCTTTTAAAATTCTTGAGGTTTATACTACTTTTTTTATTTATTTTAATCCAGATTTTCTCACACTTTCATAGACATTATGTCTAGAAATACTCCCTATACACGTTCTAAGGCAATTATTCAAAAATGTCCCAAATGTCATTGATTTAAAAGGAGTATTTGCCAAACTCTAGCAAACAATGCACAGCCTATGAGTAACAATTGTGCCACCTTGCTATGGACACACAAAACGAAACCGATAATAATAAATTGGTCAATACTGGAGAAAAAAAGGAAAGAAAAACGAAGTTTTTGAAAACAATTGACTCTAGGGCTGTGTTACACTTTATACTAAATTGTCTAACAAATGTATCGACTAGGGGTGTCGAACAGGATTGATTTTTACAAATCCCGGGATTCGGGATTTTGCAAACTGCAATCCTTAGCTTTTTCGGGATCGCAGGATTCCGTGACTTTTTGGTATTTCGGGATGTATTTATTTTATATTTTTTAATATATATTAATTAATTAATTATTAATTAATAATCATATAATTACAAATTATATACTATTACCCTAACCGAGCACTAGCTAATATGGCTTTCGGCGCGTTGTAGCGAAAACAGACCAGTGCCTCTGGTGGGAATCGAACCCACGACCCCCGCACTGATAAGCCAGCACGCTGCCAACTAGCCTACCGGGGAGCACTTTATATATAATATAAATATTATTGTTCTCATCTTAAAGTATAAAAAATAATCAAAACATAAACTATTAACTTGAGATGGGCACTTGAGCGCGATTTATGTGAATCACGCGTGAGTGATACATAAATTTACTAACGTGAGTGAGTGCGACAAGAAGTGTGCGTGAGTTGCACTTAACAAAAAATAAACGAAATGGTTTTACTTTCAATAATTATATCCTTGCATTTTTTCGACGATTTAATATTTTTTGGGTTATTAAAATACAATTTTTAGTTTAACATTCACATTTTCATTTTCATTTTTTTTCGATAAGATTTTATTTCGTGAATTTGCATGATTCACGTGAATAAGGCGTGAGTGTAAGTTGAATTTGAATTTATTAACGTGAACGTTAGTGAGTGTGAGTAGAAAATAATGATCGCGAGTGATTGTGCATCAGTGGAATTTGTTTCTCGTGATCGTGAGTGAGTGAGTATGAGTGAAAATTCACTCACTAACCAATCTGTGCTATTAATGGTATAAAATTAATTAAATATAATGTTAATCTTAAAAAATAAATAATATTTCTTAGAACTATCAGTCTATTAATTTAAAAGTATTTTAATTAACAAGGGAAGTATCCAGACCCGGCCCCGTAGATATTAATGAACTTAGATATATTTAGAGAAGACAAATTTAAAGGCCACGTATTTTTTTCATTAGCTGTCTAATCTCATGTTTAGGGTTTACTAAGTGAGGTTGTTAAACACTACAACATTCAATTCATTTAAATTAGATTTAATCACTTTAGTGAAATACTATTAAAACTGAATTATAATTTTTAAAATTAAGGAAGTTGAATACAATTATTTTTAATATTTTTCTGTTTTACATTAATTTAATTGAGAAGTGATTCTATATATTTGTGGAGTTGGGATGAATTGTTCATTTTGGTGACTCGGTCATTATCGTTCAATTCGACTCAGTGAACTATTTCGTTCAAATCGTTCAATTGTTCTGATATGCATGTTGTGAACTGTGTCGTTCGTTTAACTATTTATTACGCATTTATTACATTATACTTCTTTTACGAGTTTTTTCACAAATGTTACAAATTTAATTAGTTTGTGTAAAAAAAGATTTTTTTATGACAATAATTTTTTTTCTCATTTGGAACAATATCATTACTATTTGCTAAAAAAGAAAAATGATTGCTCTTGCACGCAATTTGATTGAATAGAGATACAATTGTTCTATGAATTAAAAGAACGAAATGAACGATTGAAAGAAAAGATCGAATATTGATGAAAGAATGATATCGGTTGAGTGAGTCGTTCAATTGAACTAGTTTGTTCATGAACGACACAACTCTATATATTTGAATATTAAATTGAATTGATTCAAATTAGATTCATAATTTTTCTAAATTATTATTATTATATGTTTTACTTTTAAATTTTTTTTAAATTAAAACCAAAAGTTTATTTTTTGATAAATTATGATGTGAGCAAGATTATTTAAGTTCAAGATCATTTGTTTTTTGTTAAACAAAAACCCGTTCAATGTTTATTTATTAATTAAAAAATTTCTTCATCCGCTAATTTAAAGCAGACTTTATCTACTGACAGCTCAATACATGTTTCATTTCGCGTCACCGAAAATCTTTAGAGAACCAATGTAGAAGGGGTAGATATATTTACTCAAATTTTGAAGGAAACAGATCAACGCTTTCCCCGTATTGTTATATTTACCCGATGAGAACTAAAAAACAAAATTGGAAGAATTGAGCTAATTCAAATCAAAAATAAAACATTTTTAACTAAAAAAATATTTTAATTAATAAATAAACATTGCACGGTTTTTTGTTTAACTAAAAACAAATGATCTTAAACATGAATAATCTGGCTCACATTATTTTAAAATTTCGAAAGGTCAATAAACATTTGTTTTTTTTTTTGTTTAACAGGTTGTATGATAAACACAAAAAGTAATAAAATAATCATATTAAAAAACTAGAAATCCCGGGATTTTTTGGAAAAAAAATAGCGAGATTTTCGGGATTGGGATCGGCACCCCCTAGTATCTATCGACTGATGCTGCTGCAACAACTTGTTGTTGCCACATTGTCTGTTTAGGTTTTAACTCATATTTTTTCTACTTTTACTTCTTGTTCTTAGTTTCTATTCAATTCAGAAATGCTTCCTTTTGTTTAACAAAAGGGATTCACTTAGTTGATAGGGGCGTGTAGAATAATCACCTACCTGTTAGATGAGGTGAATTTTAGAATAAAATTATTGTTGTAATTCTACTGCTGCAGTTACATTCATAGTGTGAGAATATTTCCAGACACAGTGACGTCTTTTTAGTCGTAAACTAACAAACAATTATTCTTTATTTTTTTATTGTCTTAACTTCGATTAGTTCTATTGATTTATCGCAACGGGGCATCACTTGATGTTATAGATCCGTACATCATTAAAACATTCATCCAACAACAACAACAATAAGAAGAGAATATCCTAAATGTTTGGTATCGATAAAAGTCCTTTAAATTGTAACCGGATTATTGTACATATTGTCAAGTAATTGTATTATTAATAACCGTTATTAATTTATATTATCTAGTCTGAATTTTTTTTAATCGTATTTAGTCCCTTTTTTTTTGGTTTGATTTTCTTGATTTATATGTCACTATTTGTCAACTTTTTTGAGATTCGTAGAAATGTCACCTGTCACAGAAACATTTTAAGTTTGAAAAAATTTCAAGTGTAACAAATTTCTTATTGATTTAATGAAGCAAGTGTTTGATTAATTCAATGAGGTGATTAATTTTTCAATATTCATCATTTTAAGAATTTAATCAAATAATATCAGAATTGTTCTTAAGACTTTCAAAATTTAGAGTTATGTATTTGTATTACGTGATCTTTTAAGGAGTATTCACAATGCCGGAGTGCGGGATAGAAAGATACAAAACAAAAGAAGATTGATAGGGAATTATGTTGCTATAAATGACCAAAAACTACAGTTAAAATAACTACAAATGAAATTAAAAAGGCGATGACTGTATTTCACAGAAAACTTTCTTATATTGTAGTTGTTTTTAACCATTAGAAATAAAATAACTACATAATGTAGTAAAAACAACTGTAAAAAACGCTCAAAATGACCAACATGAAACAATTACTTGCATATCAATTATAAATATAGTTAAAACGGAAAACAAAAATCTATCATATACACAATCAGACTAACAAATAATATTATTAAAATTACTAAACCGGTTTTAATTTATATTTCACTGAAATTCACTGCAAAAAAAAAACTAAATGCTTAAGAAATGAAATCAGCTTCATTAACTTCGGTTAAAAAGTAGCTTAAACGATTTATCGAATACTGAAAAGAAAAAAACAAAATTTATTTCATAATTTTATTTTAGGAGTTCGAGGTCAACTCCAGTTGTATTGCAAGTGGTTTCAAATGGAAGAAATCAATTTTTTTTTAAACGTTGTGATAGCCAATTTTAGGCGAGAATGAATTTATGTAACCAACGAAGTCCAAAAAATTATTCAATTAAATTTTTTTAATAATTTTGGAAATTTTTTTAAATTTTGTTTTAAACTATCATTTTGTCGAAACTCTCCACAGACACCCTGTTATACTCCTACGGACCCCTGGGAGTCCGCGGACCGCCATTTGGGAAACGTTGGAGTAGATAGATGAGTAAAAACGTATCAACTCAATCAATTATATTCGACAAGAAATCGACGAAACACAAATTTCAGATTCCAAACCCTTTCAGTTTCCGAAATATAACGTCATGAAAATTGCAAAATACGATAAAATTTTACTAAAGTATCGTTAAAAATAACTTTAAAACTATACAAGATAAAAAAATCGTGTTGGCCTTATTTTTTAGGTTAAAATATACTCTAAAATATTTTATGCATTTTGATTTTTTTCATGGAAGGGTCAAAATTAATTGTTTGGGTATTGAGTTGAAATACCCATATCTCGAAATGCTATTTTTTTAACTCTTAAAAAAATATATGCTTATAATTGAACCTTCCTTTACATTTAAGTGAAACATTCAGTGTGGTATCTCGATTGATCTCTGAATTATAGCAGAAAACATGCTAATGTATATATTTTTACATGTATGTGTACTAGACAGGCACGTAGCTAGGAATTTGTTTCGGGAGGGGGGGGGGGCTTTTCGATTTTTTTTGATTATATATTTTTTTTTTGCACACTAGAGTAACAGCTTTTTTTTTTTTTTTTTGTTTGCTAAATTTTTACCTACACGTAATGGGCAATCATGTATTAATAATAGAAATCGCTTTCTCAGGTCATTTTGCAACAAAACCCTCCCGCATTTCCTTAAAATGCGAATTTGGATGTCTATATCGCGAAACAATGTTTTAATCTGTTTGATCACAATCCGCAAAACACGTCAAATTTGAAAACGTTTGTGTACTTTAAGTTGGATATGCATCGTTATTGTCTAATTACGTTAAATTTTTAGCTAAATATTAGTTTTTAGTTTAATTAAATAAAAAAAGGATTATGCGGAAAACTTTTTGAAAACCGCGAAAAATAAAATTGCGTTACTTTATATTTTTATGTGCTAATATACGTCTAGGCTAGCTTAAACTTGATAAATGTAAAAAAAGTAAAAAAGTTTCAACTTCTAATAACCCGATTAAAATTAATATGATGCTTTATATAATCATACGAAATTTAATATGAGTCTTAATAAAGTTTTATCCGAGAAATGGGCATAATAATTAAATAACATCCGAATAATGACGCGATACAATTTAATACGATTTTATATAGAGGTATAAATTTATATCTGAACTGATACTGATATATACAAAATAAGCTATAGTTGTATCCGGTTTTTGATTTTAAAACTTCATGAAAATCCGAAGTATCTATTAATCCTTTTAGACTTTAGCTAAATTTGTAACAAATTCCATAGCATTTGGATATTTTATTATATTCAAAAATAAAAAATAATATAATGAAAATGAAGATTTTGTGAAAAAAAGTTGAAACTAAATTTAGAGTTTTAGATTGAAAAAAATCTTAAAACGTCATGAAAATCCGAAGTATATAATCTTAGTGGTATCTCCATTTTAAAAGATTATGTCAAAATAGACAGAAAAAATCATTGTCAAAAAAATTTCAATTAAACTTTTGTTCGATTTTAAACTTACTTTCAATTAACTGTTTAATAGAAAATGAATTTGGTATAAAAAAATTTTCAGTTTTTATAACGTATAATAACAACATTGAAACCAAATGCAAAATTTATAAAAAGTCGCCAAAATTAAAAAAAAAATCGTTTAAAGTTGAAAATACGCGTTTCTTTAATTTTGGTGATTTTTTTTTTATTTTTTTCGAATTTTACGTTTATTTTGGGAGTTTTTTAAATTTCTGCAATTTTGAGGATTGTTTTTTAAATTTTAGCATTTTTTTTCAAATTTTGCGATTTTTTCAAATGGTCTCGATTTTTTTAAATTTTGGCGATTTTTTTTATAATTTTGGTGATTTTTTTTAAATTTTGTAATTTTTCCCAATAGTAAACAATATTCAATTAAATTTTTAATAGATGTGAATAAAACTATATGTAATTGAAAATAATACTAATTAAATAGATACAAATTATTTTAGTTGTTACTACAATTGCATCAACACGACCGAATTCAGTTTAACTTTTCTGAATCAACAAATATTTTAATTAAAACTAAATTTTAGTTTTTTCTGTGTAGACATATTTAATTTTTAGTTTGCATAGTCTCAAACAATTTTTCCATCATATTTTAAGTCAAAGACTTCGAAATCTCTTATGAAATGATTTTATTTATTGCTTTTTGTCGAAAATCAACTTTAACAATGATAGCCGCCCATTTGCAGGCGATGTTTTCTAACGAAATTTTAAGATTCGAATCATATAAAACTATTTCCTATTTGATCCAAGTCAAAAATAAATATTTTCATATTAAATTTATCAATAACATTGTTACTTTCTAACGAATTGTATTAAGTTTTTAAATTTGTCAAATCATTTCGGGGGGGCTCTAGCCCCCAAGCCCCCCCCCCCCCCCCGCCTAGCTACGTGCCTGGTACTAGGGTCGTTACAATTTTATATGATACATTTTTTTTGGTCGTATCTTACACCCCCCTAAAATGTGCCAATATTCAAGAAAATGTGATTAGATAAGTTCTAGATTAAGCTGATAACATAAACACGTGCCTGAGGTTAAAGTTAGAAAAAATAGCGATATTTTACGAACAATCCTAGTTTTTGGTGTTTAAAATCGAAATAATTTGTTTTTAGAAACTTATTTGAGTTTTATGGGATAAGAAATTTCATTCTTGTAAAATCCGGTCATATTATTATTTTTTCTAAAACTGACAGATTTAATAGCATTTTGCATTAATCAGGCCAGGTCGTAGTGCCCACTTTAAAACCAAATATAAATCTTTTTTTCAGTTTTTGCAAAACCGATGTAATGTCGTAATAGTTTTAATTCTAAATGTTAAGTTAATTGATAATAATATGTTTTCAAAAGGTATAAAAATTCAAAATCGGTTAAGAACTAGCCCAGTAATATGTAAGTCTAATGGCATTCTAAGTATAATGGCAGTATTTTTAGATTGTCACACAAAAACTCAAAATTTGATTTTGCATAACTACATATTGAAAAAACCCTAATTCCTTTAACATATTTTTAAAAAATCGTTATTCTAAACCAAAATAACATTTGTTGGTTAATTTGATAATTTTTTATAAGTACTCGTATATTATTGTTTTTGTAAGGTATTATTAAGATTATTTCATTTACTTAATGTGTTCTAAAAACCAACTCATCGATATTTCGAACATGTGTAAAGGATAATGTTAGGATAATTTAGCTCTAGAAATACACCCAGAAAAAATATCAAACCAAACTGTACTGTATAAAATGCAATACTAAACGCTTACATGCATTACTTTCACCTTAAGTATTTATGTAATGTTACTAACAAGGGAGGTATCCCGACGTTGACCCTCAGATTGCAAAGAAACTTTGGTATGTTGTGTCGGAAACTTTGGTATGTTGTGTCACCTAAAAACCAAAAAGCTGTAACTACACTTGTTAGTTTTTTAAAGGAGGGACAAAAACGAAGACGGATATGATTCTCAGAAAAAAATTCATGGAAAAATAGTAGTTTTCAAGTAATGTAGTTACGGCCTTTTGTACTTGATGTTTCTGAAACCAAAGGCCGTAACTCCAATACAGAAATTTATGCAAAAAATAGAACAAAAGTTTAAGATCAAAAACTCTGCTTTTCGGCCAGTAATTAAAAAAGTTTTTAGTCAACTTATGTATTTTTATCTATTTATATTAATAAAACACGCATTTTGACTATTTAAAAACTTACGAGACAAATTTATTAAATTAATTTATTTCCAGAAAATAAAATTAAATGAAATTTTTTAAACAAAAAATAATATAAATCTTACATAAATAGCAAAAAAAAAAAACAGCACTACACCACTTTTGGTCATGGATAGTAACCGATTCGATATGGATAACGGTAAGGGTAACGCCATTTTCATTTATTTCGTTAACGGTTGTTTATGGGGAACGATATTTCAGTTATTTCGGTAACGGTATTATAGCGGTAATGTTATTTTAATTATTTCGGTAACGTTATTTTGGGGATAACGGGTTTTCAGTTATTTCTGTAACGGTATTTTGGTTATTCAGTTAATGTCAATACAAATCGATAATTTTAGCACCATTATGCCCGAATTTTAATGACTAGCTTGTTTACGATTAAGCTTTGGGAAAAGATATATCAATTTCCACCGTTTATTTTTTCTGATTTTTTCAGATTATTTAGGTAACGGTATTTTAAGGATAACGCTGTTTAAATAATTTCGGTAACAGTATTTTAGTTATTTCGGTAACGGTATTTCAATTATTTCAGTAACGGTATTTTAAGGATAACGCTAGTCAGTTGAAAGGGTTTTTGAATCGATAACGGTATTTTAGCGGTATTGCCTGACATCCCTGCTTTTGATTAATAAATATATTGAAATTGCAGTTACGGACTTTTGATTTTCATTAATAAAATCGGTATTTTTGGGCGTAAACGTTTAAAATTTTGTTTGAGGGCGTATTTTGATTAACTACGTCGTAATCAATAAAAAGGTAAATTTTGAATTTTTTGTTAGTTACGGTATTTTGGATTTTAGGTGACGATATTTTTTAGCTCATATTTAGGTGTCAAAAGTTATCACAATTTTCGTTTTTTTTTTTTGTTTTATTCATGATGGTTCCAAAAATATGTGTAAATCGGAGAGATATTTAAAAAATGTATTCAGTGGGCTCACATAAATATTGAAAAGTTCTCAAAATCTTTAAACACATTTAACTCCCTAAAAATTCGATTGGGGAGGTTTGCTTGCTTCTAGGCGAATATTTCTTCTTTTTTTCTCTTCTATCACACACTAAAGTTTTTTTTCGGGGTTTGGTGGTCCGTGTCGGTATACTTCCCTTGTAAGTATTGCATGCTGTTGCGTATTATGATGTGTCCTTCATATTGTGTTCAGTTAAAATCACATTTATATCTGGAAACAAAGAAATATGATTGACTGGCGCACAGTGGGATATATCACAAAATGTTTGGCCATTTCTTAGTTAGTGGTCCGATTGCAAAGAAATTTGATACAGGCTTAAATGACGTTATATGTAGCATAAGTTTTGATTTTTAACCATCCATACCCCCGGTCCGTGAATATGTCCAACCAAAGTATTGAACTCTTTGCATATAAAGTTTTGAGTGCTTGCCATTATTTTATTTCTAATCCGATTTTAAAAAAATTAACATATTTGTAATCCGCTAGTAAACCCTAACAAAAAACATTCGTACATATGTCGGTTCTGTCTAACTGATCCCGAGATATTCTCATTTTAAAATTTGAAACTCCAACTTTGTTCCGATTCACCAACAAACAATTTTACCTTCAGATAAATATTTTCTTTCTGAACATAAAAAATGTGCATACTATTCTGAAAAGTAATGTGCATACTATTATATAAAAGCGAGTTGTGTTACAAAAATTGTGGGTTTTTATATACTTTTCCACCCAGTTGCTTATAAAGTTCCTACATTTTTAAGGCAAATATCAACTTTAACCCAACTCCAATTTGGAAGCGCAAAGCGGTTGTATATACTCCAACATATGCATAATTTATTCGACGTGTCTCTTCCAATACCGTAATCTACAGTTAATTTTATTTCCAACGATAACAGGAACCTTCTTAACAGGAAATCTTTAAAAGTTACCCCCTAAGAAAATATTTCTATATTTCTTATTGTGAGTGTTCAATGATGCAATTTATGAAAACATAGACTTATAATAAGAAATATTTGCATAAGAAGTAACTTCTGAAGCTTTTCTGTTAACCCTTTCACTAACGACTTTTTGTTTGTGGATATATTTCTATTTGGACTTCAGATTATTGTTTGGGGTCCTTAAATTAGAAAGAAAAAGGTTGATATGTGTGTCCCCTCGACCTCCTACCCAACAAAAAAAGGGTCATAAAATCGAATTTTAGAAACTTCCTACCCGATTTTTACCACTAAAACATTCGATAATCCAAAAATGCTTTGTTTGATTTTGTTCCGGTTACTAGATGAAGATACGTGCCAAATTTGGAGTTTCTAGCTTTGCTAGTTTAGGAGATAGATCAAACGCCCGATTAATTAACAGATTATGCATATAAAGAGTTTTTTTTTTAAATGCTAATATCCCAATAACCACAAAAATATAAAGTCTTTTTGCATTATCAATTTTTTTATATTTTCTTTAAAATGTGTACACTTTAGTGTACAACTGTAGTCAAAGGGTTAAAGAGTTATGAACATGTCATATAAGTGTTTGGTATCGTTGGATAGGAAATTAAATGAAGATTACGACATTTTTAATTTAACTATTAGTAGTACAAAAACTAGGGAAATCCTAATATCAAGATAAAAATTTCAGTTTCTGTTAAAATGTAAATTTTCACTTTTCAATAAAATATTTATTATAATAGTTTAAAAAAGAAATTGGCGCCGATTTCGTCCCGCTTTTCGCAAAAAAACTGGATCTGAGGCGGATCAAATTTGGAATTTCTCATTATCAAATGGGAATATCTAGGGAACTATTAGAGATAACCCACAAATGTAAGCATTTTTTTTGTTAGCCTCTACTAGCAGATTACAAATAATAAGAAATAAAAAAATGTCGAGCACTCAAAATTTTATATGCAAAAAGTTCCCTATTTTTGGTGGTCACATTGCCGCCCCGGTGGTCTGGAAGATTTAAAATCAAAACTTAAGCTCGATATTGCCTCACTTATGCCGGTTCCAAATTTCATTGCACGTAGTAAGAAATGAACCAATTATTTCCAAAAAATTTTATAATATACCCCACTGTGTGGCGTCAGGATTATTGTCGAAATATATAAACACAATAACACAAAAAGGTTAAATGCAGATAAAGAAGACCTCATTAGTCAGGAAATGCAGGAAAAACAGACAAAACCGCAACAAGAAAAACTTAAAGTAAAAAAAATAACAAAATTCAAAATCTGGAAATTTTTATCTAATTCTCAGATTAAGGACTATCAACTTTGTTTAATATACTATTTAGACAGATAATAACATCGTTTAGCGGTTTTTTTGGACATACCCACTCTTAGTTTTGCTGCAGTATGGGCTGTAACAAAACCACAAGATTAAAATGCATACAATACAAACTCGTACATGTTTACTCATAATTTGTGTAAATACCCAGGATTTGGAAATTACATACAAACGATACATTAAAGTACACAGCAAAAAATTAAACGTTACCAAGACGAATACTTTGTAAGCAAAGAATAGATTAACTTACTTTAGGACCACTGATAAAAAGTTATTTTAAGATAAACTCCTCAAAAAGGCTTACAAAAAATGCTAAATATTTATTCCCTTTTTTATTCCCTAAATTCCCAAAATGACCCAAAATAAAAAAAAAATAAAATTTCAGTTTTATATCCTATATCACATATTTAGTTAAGCTTGAAATTCTTTCGTAGTAATTCTTTCGTAGTAAGTATTTTATTTTTTTCGTTAATATGAAGTTTTTGTAAAATTTGTAAGTTTTTAATAGGGTTATCACTTTTTGCATTTTTTTGCAAATATCAAAAATTACATGGTATAGCCGTGTAGGCCTTGAAAAAATATTAAGAACTATGAACTTACTTTTTTGCGGTCGTTAAAAAAGTTCCCGCATCAAACACAATTAAGTTTTCAATAAATGATTTTATTAATTATTTAAAAAACTTAATATTTACTTAAAATTATGCAGTTTTTTATTTTTACTTATACTATCAGCGATAAAAAAAATATTTACTCACACACACATTCTCATTGTATTATACTTAAGGTGACCACTTTTTTCTGACATGAAATCAGTACAAAATATTAAAAAAATGTAAATTTTGTTATGAATTTTAATTAGGGTTTTTTCATTTCCGCACTTTTTCAGTTTCCATCAAAGCGGGAAATTTTTTTTAGATTTTCCTCTCCATAGAAATAATTAATAGCGCAACTCACAGAAAAAAGTAAAAAGTGCCCGCCTAAAAAAATGTAGCTCAGTTTGTTTTATGACGATTTCCAAAATATTTTGGGTCTATCGGTCCGTGAGCTGGACCATTTTTAAAATAGACATTTTTTTTAGTTTATTGTCTATTTTTCCTCTTTTTGCCACTACAATATTCAAGTAATGCACATCATATGAAAGGTTTTTTAAAGACTCATCCAACGGTAAATATGTAATGTACACTCAAATAAAAAAGTTAGTAAAGTCAGCAAAAAATTTTGCAGACTCAGCAAGTCAGGAAGGTGCTTGCAAAAAATTGCTAAAATCAGCTCGCTGATTTTTAAATACAAAATTAGTAGGTTCAGCAAAAGTTTTGCTAAAACTTAGTACATTAGAAATTAAAAAACCCTTGCTAAAAATTAATAAAATTTTTGCTGAATATTAGTAGACTGAAAAAAACCCAAAAAATTTGTAGAAAAATTATACTTTAGTTAATTTATATGCTGAAAATCATAAAACTTATTTTTGTGATTCTGTTTAAAATAATTTACAATACGTTACAAAATATAAAAATGTTCATACTCCCAAATTGACGATATGAATTAATGTAATATCTAAAAACAATAGAAATAATTATATATAACATAAACGAAATTATCTTTGAACTACTTACTTCAATTAAATAATGCTATCTTTTAAAGGAACGCAAATGCCGCAGAGAATTATAGAAACTAAAACTAACAACATATAACACATACAACCCTTTTTTGAAATAAGAAAAAGAAAACAGAAAAATCTACCTAAGATGTATGGCTTTGTCTTTCGCTTTAGTCTGTCTACTTATTGCATATTTGTTTGCAATTTGACCACACAAGATTATTAATAAATTTAGTTTACAAATACACATTTAATCTTATTAAATTTAAATATTTTATTTTGTCTTTTATTTAATTAATAGATTTTTTTAATCCACAATTTGTTTTATGTATGAAAAACAGATACAAAAATCTTCCATGGTTGTTTTTTTATATTATGTCTTACTAGAGCTGTACTTTTTAGTATCATTTTCCTTGTCAATACTACATCTAGACATGCCGCGACATCTAATTCATTCTGCGTATATCTTTCAGTCTGGTTGTCGCTCACACTATTGATGTGCTAATCAACACAATTTTTTTTAGCAAAATAAATTAGTAAAACATTAGTAAAATATTAGTAAGACATTAGTTCAAAACAGTTAAGTGCTGAGTAAGTATAACTAAAATTTTAGTTTAAAACATAATTTTAGCAAAAAATTTGTTGAAAAATAGTATACCTGATTTACAAGATGTTTTACTAACTTTTCTACAAACTTATTTTTTTGAGTGTACGTTCATACACTATTCACAAGAGTGTTCAGTGAAATTTTTATTTTTTACGGGTTTGCATAAAAATGTAATAATTTTGTAATCACATCAATATATTTTGGCAAAATTTCAGTTTATGGGGGACACCCCTGGAAAAAAAAAAAAATGCCACGCCCCCTTAAATGACCCCAGGAGTGCGAAAATCATAATGAATAAGGGGGCTCACGCCCCTTATGGGCGTGGCAGTCGAAAAACGACCCGGCCCACCTACGTAGACAATATGGGTATCAAATGAAAGCTAATGTCTTCACGATTCCAAAAATAGCCGTAGTTGCCAGATCGGGCGATTTTTGTAGCCGATATGGCCATTTTGGCAAAATTTGGGGTGGGGGAAATTTTTTTTTTCCTTTTTTTTTGCTTATATTTTGTTAAAATCAAACAAAAATGAGCATTTTGTGCGAAAAGATTACTATTGTTAGCGTTACCCAGGATAAATGAGGATAAGTAGAAAATTAAGAAACGAGGAAAACTCTTGAAAGCTTCTGATTGGTTAATGAAAATTTGTTATACTGGCTTCGCTTAGTAAAGTTTTCTGCGTGACCGGCCTACGGCCGGGCTTAGGGGTTTTTAACTCCAGTATGTCTTAATTCTAGACGGCGGGGATCTCGAGTGCTCGGCCTCTGGCCGAGCTAAAAAGAAATAAACAAAAAAAAGTCCTTCCCCCATTTTATAAAAATTAACATATCTTCCTCAAATTCTGGACGATCTGGCAACTACGGGTATTTTTGGAATCGTGAAGACATTTCCTTTCATTTGATACCAATATTGCCTAAGTAGGTGGCATGGGTCGTTTTTCACCCCCGCCCCTATTTAACAAAATGGCCGTATCGGCTGCAAAAACCGCCCGATCTGGCAACTATGGCTATTTTTGGAATCGTGAAGACATTAGCTTTCATTTGATACCCATATTGTCTACGTAGGTGGGCCGGGTCGTTTTTCGACTGCCACGCCCATAGGGGGCGTGAGCCCCCTTATTCATTATGATTTTCGTACTCCTGGGAACATTCTGAAGGGGATGGCATATTCAGATTTTTTCTCTAGGGGTGTCCCCCATAAACTGAAATTCAGCCTATATTTTAATCACTAAAAAGAGGGTCATATCTTACTTTCACCTTAAGTATAATACAATGAGAATGTGTGTGTGAATGGCGAGGAAGTTCTAACAATTGAAGCCGCACGATGACCTAGCAAGGCGTAGGGTCCAAAACAAAATTGCCGTTGATCCCGATTTTCAAGGTGAATGGGCCCAAAACAAAATTGCCGTTGATCCCGATTTTAATAAGCGAATTTTGTTTAGCGTAAAGCTCAATTTTGGTTAAATGGATACGTCAATAAACAACACTGGCGTATTTGGAGTGATGATAATACTCAAGTGTATGTTGAGACACCGTTACATGCAGAAATACTGACTGTTTGGTGTGCTTTATGGGCTAGTGGAATCATTTGTCCGTACTTCTTTAAAAACGATGCTGGTCAGAACTTTACAGTCAATGGTGACCGCTATAGAGTTTTTACTGAGTTTTTCGTTCATCAATTGAACAGCCATGATGTGCAGGAGTTGTAGTTCCAACAAGACGGCGCAACATGTCACACATTCGTGCCACAATTGATTTATTGAAAGAAATGTTTGGTAACCGCATAGTTTCACGTTTCGGACCCGTGAATTGGCATCCAAGATCGTGTGATTTAACGCCGTTAAATTATTTTCTGTGGTGATATGTGAAGTCGCTAGTCTACGCCGATAAGCCCGAAACGATTTACCACTTGGAGGACAACATACGCCGCGTTATTGCCAATACAGGGCCACAAATGTTAGAAAAAGTCATGGAAAATTGGACCTCCAGATAAGACTTCGTCCGAGCCAGCCGTGGCGGTCATATGCCAGAAGACATATTTCAATTATAATGCCAGAAGATTATCTTTCGAATAAATTAATTTAAAAAAAAAATCATCTTTCTTTTATTCCATTTCAAAGTTCTATACCTCTATAAAAAACACCCTTAATATGGTAGTGGGAAAAAGTGGAAAATAGACAAAAACCTAAAAAAAAATCCTTTTTTAAAAATGGTCCAGCTCATGAACGGCCGTAGCTAATCAGAATTATATCGGAAACTATGAAATGTATTTTAGAGGATGTAATTCTATAAAATATTTAAAATAGAATTATAAACTTTTATTTCAGCAAATATTATTTGTGTTTCATATTATTTGTGTTAAGTAACCTGACTGTTGTTAAATAAAAAGTAATTTTGTTTTGAATTTTTTCAATATTTATTTATTCATTTTTAAAAATATATTCTAATAATAAAAAAAGTTTTACTTTTTAAAAAGTGTTATTATAAATAACTTATATTAATAATATTTAAATTGAAATTCATTACAATCTGCCATGAAAGCCATCATTCACAATATCATCAATCGTTTTCTCCAGCTCTATGCGATCCTCTGGGCTGAGCGAACGCAAAATGCACGCAATTCGCACGGCATATGCATCTAGGCCAGTGGGTTTTACAAGTAATCCTTTTTTTGGTTTTTAAAATAATACTTTCTGAAACACAAAAAAATATTTTCTGTTTTTTTTGTATTTCTATTTTTTTCGTTGTTTTTTTGAATTTTGAATTATTATTTTCATTTTATAAACTTTTTTTTTTTTTATGTTGAACCAACACTCAGGGGATGCCCCTACTAATGCATTGCATTGTGTTGATATCAGGAAAATAGGTTATGGGGAGGAGGAAAGAGGGAGTAGTGTTTGTGGACATTTGACTTGAATTTTTCTAAATTGTAATTTGCAGGGAAGACTTCCGCAGGGAGACAATTCCACATACGGCTAGTGCGACTGAAAAACGAGTTTTCTCTGTAATGCGTTGTGCGATTTGCCGGGCTATAGACAACAAACGGATGAGATCTACTTGACAAGCGGGTAGTACGAACAGAGACCCGGTCCCTCGGGATGAGTCGGCTTATCTCAGCAGAACATTTCCCATGGTAATATCTATAGAACAAAGTCACACAACCCACATTCCGACGATGCTCCAACGAGTCAATAGAGTTCGAAACCCTACTGTCGTTGATAAGCATCAACGATCTCCGTTGCACACGGTCCAGAAGCCCCAAAATAGACTTTGAAGCACCTGCCCATATATGGGAGTTATATTCCATCTTCGGCCGGATGTAGGTGGTATAAATAGTAAGGAGATCAGATGGGGTGAAGTATTTCTTACACCGGTTTAGAAAACCAAGACACTTGAAAGCTTCTTTCGATACTTGAATAATGTGATCTGTCCAACGGACATCACACTGTATTCTCATGCCCAGAGCATCAAGAGTATCTGAATCCTCAATAACGATCCCATCCATATACACAGATGACGTGGTTGAGTCCACAGACCTATGGGTCAACATACAACATTGAGTCTTACGAGCATTAAAATCGACCCTGTTCGCACGACCCCACTCTGTTCTATATATTTTTTTTGTTGTTTCAACTGAATCTTGGCAACAACGCAAATTCTTAAATTGTCTAAAGTTGAAGAAAACATGATATTTAGAAATTTTATTTTGTCGATTTTTTTTTTATTACGTATGTATTATAAGTGGAAAAAAACTTAAAAAAAACTTTTGCATTAAACCTTAGTGGGAATCGATCGCTGAACCTTCAGCAATCGACAACTTTTAAAGGCAGCCCTTTAACCACTCGGCTATTAATGAGTTGTACCAACATTTGGGAAAAACGTGAATATATATTCGTGAATATATATATAACGTGAATATATATATATAGTACAACAAACTTAGAAATTCCTACAACATTCTTCTTACAACCAAAAATAATTACAACATCTACAGCACAGCAAGTACAACATCTAAAAATTCGCAGCATTTTTACTACAGCACAGCAAGCACAACATCTAAAAATTCATACAACTTAGGCTTTCCAATCACAAAATCTTAACTCGACAAAATCTTTTCTGCAACATAAACTCACTTTTGAATATCCTATATGGTCAATTATTCTTGGTACACCCCTTGTGAACACTCTTTATACTTTATAAAATTCATACATGTTTACAAATGTATTGCATTGTATGGCATTACCTTTATAATACCACACAAGTGGTTGTTAGTTATCCTTTTTCTATCTAACTATCTATCCTCCACATAAAATAACACGAGTTGATTTGTTTCGATTCTTTAAAAATTAAACGAAAACAAAACTATAATCTCTTGTTATCAAGAATTACACTATTATCACATACAAATTTAATTCAATTCATTTGTTAACAATTATTAAGAAAACATATTTTTTGTATTCATACTTTTATATCAGAAAAAGGATATTTCTAATAACCCACAGGTTACATACAACAAAGTTCTGACTAACTTAAAAATAGTACATGATGGCCCTTTTTTTACCACCACCACTAAGCAGCCACTATGTCTGGCATTAAATTTATGTTTATAAAAAAAAAAAAAAAAAAAAAAACACAGGCAGAATAAGATGAGATATTGTTCTATTTCTATTTTTCTGGCCAATAAATTTTCCAATTAAAAAGGACTTGACATTTGTATAAAATTTTTTATAGTATTGCTGCTACTATTGTATCCTTAAGTAATATGATGCAATGTTAACTGCTTTATATACGGAGAACTTTATGAGTGTATAGAATGCTTGTGTATGTGTATTAGGGTGGTTTTTTGTAACACTTTGTTAATAAGGATTTCGTATTTGCTCCCTTAATAGTAGCCTATGTAAGTGTGTGTGTATTTTTTTCTGCTCCGAAAATACAAAAATATACCCTTATTCAATTGTTCTCCATTTTTTTTTTATTTAGATTAAATTTTTTATACTGATTTGCAAAAAAAAAAAAATTGAAACAAGAAGACAATATTCATTGTTTGATTCCATTTAAAAGTCAATTATTTGTATTAGTTTAGTTATAATTTTAAAAGATATATATCACAGCAGGATATCAATTTTTAGCAAGTGTAGAACTACCAAAATACAGTATGAGAAAGAAAAATCTTACGGAGCTGCGTGTGTGGCAATTTCATAATTATGTCGTTTGGTTGCAAAAATAGTCAAAAAGGACTATTTCTTAGCCAATTTATTTGTGTTTAGTTCTTGAAGACCACCAACAGTTGTTTGTTTATTCATTGTGGTATCATCATAGGCCATGAATGAATAACATTATGGGGATCCTAATGTCAGAGTGGAAGGTTTTATTGTTGCTTCTGTCATAAAGCAATTGTTTCTGTTCTGCATAGTTCCATTGAAGG
The DNA here is from genome assembly GCA_021234595.1 of Delia radicum. Classification (NCBI taxonomy): domain Eukaryota; kingdom Metazoa; phylum Arthropoda; class Insecta; order Diptera; family Anthomyiidae; genus Delia; species Delia radicum. The sequence goes on along the minus strand of CM037851.1, from coordinate 308,332,476 downwards.
AGTTCTATGCTGGTATTCTTAAGGAATTTGTATTGTCTAAAAATTGATACATCAATATTTTTGCATGGTATGGCAAAATATTAACTCTATTAGCGTATATCCAACAGTGTGGGAATCTTTAGGTAATAACAAAACTTGGGTGGTACAATTTTAACTGAATCTTTATAAAGTGTACTACTATTTTTTTTTTTTTTAAATTTGAACTTTTTCATAATTAACCACGAACTTAATTTAATGAAAAATGAGTCCAAACAACCTGTTCCTTTTAATATCAATATGACTTTTTAAGGAGTAAATTTTGGGAAAGGATATTTTTTCTAATTGTTTTGCTCGGTGATGGTAAACGAGTAATTTGACTATGGCAACAGATATTCGATTGCCTCATCAATAATTTAGAGCAATTTGATTGGCAATAAATTCGTCTTCACCTAAAGAATTGATGGCCATTTAAAAGTCAAAAAATTAAAAGAATTACTTGAAACTTTCAAGAGTTTTTTCGTTTCTTTTATTTTTTGCTCACAGATTTTAGCTTTTAAATCCAAACCAATACATAATAAAAATATTTAAAATATGGGTTATAAAAGTTCTTCGGGAACATAAGTGTTAAAGTCAAACGTTGGCGAAAATTTAAAAATGCCCAAAAACCCTCAATAAAATAAGCATTACTATATGCTAATTTGAGATCCACCAATTTTGTTTAGTTTGAACTTCCCTTACAAATGTGGTATTCCAAAAAATTGTTTTTTAATTAACAAAAATGTTCGGACATGCACGAACATGTTTTATACACCAGTGGATGCATTTTCAAAATATCTTTTATTTGATACCTTATTTGCCTGTAGTTTAATAGATATTAGCTATTAAACGAAATATATATGTAAAAAAAGTCAAATTGAGTAATTTTTTACTCCACTTCTTAACTCCCCAGCAAAACCACACATTACCAAATCATGGGTAAAGTAATGTATCGTCATAGGGCTTCATGCATTACTTTACACGTTACTTCACTGATGAATTATTTAGGCGATGAGCCTCAAAGTAACTCATTACCTTGTAGGGGGTAAAGTAACTGGTTACTTATATGGTTACATGGTGCGAAAAAGTAATGTGTCTATAAATAGATTTTCATAAAAAAAATGCATAAATAACTTTTTTTTATAAAATAAATAACAGGGTCATGCTGGGATTCGAACCTGGGGTCTCTGGTATTTAAGAACTAGTTAGGCGAGAACTCTACCAACTGAGCTATCGATACATAAAATATTTTATTGCTTAACATGTATATGAGTTGTTGTGCTTCGTGTTTTCGTTCGTGATATCAAAAATATACTCCTTACCCTCATGCTTACAAAAAATCACAAAGTAATGGGTCTATAAATAGATTTTCGAAAATATATATTAATAATTACTTACGTTTATAATTCATGCATTATGTAATTGATGATCGGTAAGTCATTATTTTATGTTTTGAAGTAATGTAAAATGTAATGAGGTCCCATGAGTGTTCAATTATCGGTAACTCAATACTTCTTGTTGGAAAATAACGATACAGGTAAGCAGTACACATTACAAGGTAATGCATTACTTTATCGCACCCATTACCAAAGTTTTGCTGGGTCCTAAACTTGATATTGAGTATCTAAATAAAAATACATGTCTAATATGTTTTTGTTCTTTACAACATATCCTAGTTTCATTGAAATCAGATTCGCCAATGTGTAGTTTCCCTTACTAGTCCAAATCTAAT
>CM037851.1:308112277-308330629 GCA_021234595.1 Delia radicum | reverse complement strand
CAGCAACTTATAATGTAGAAAAATTTAAGTCAAATATCCACAAACACTACTACATTCTTTCCTCCTCCCCATAACCTATTTTCCTGATATCAACACAATGCAATGCATTAGTAGTGGGCTTCCACTGAGTGTTGGTTCAACGTAAAAAAAATTACATTTCATTTATAACTGAAAAATGTTATTTAAAAATTTCTTGGGGAAACTATTATAAAAAACTTGTGTGGAGTGTTGCGTTATTTATTTGGTTTTGTTAGAAAAACAATTTACATATAAGTCCACTTAAGTTTACTTTAAACAAGCGGAAATCCATTTGCCTACACCCAGAAAACAGATTTGGTGTTGTCAACCGTATTTGTTGGCAAATCAAATGATTCGGTTGTGGTAACCAAATGTTTCAATGATCACAGAATTTTCGTTGAGGCAACCGAAATTTGGTTGTTGCAGTCAAATTTCTCATGCATCGACAAAGTTACGGTTCTCACAACTAAACTTTTCGGTTACCACAAACTGAATCATTCAATTGGCGACAAATTCAGTTGTCAACACCGAATTTTAATTTTTATTTTTCTGGGTGTAATATCTGTCTCATATTCTTAATACAAATAATAAATTCGTGTTTTATTATAAATAATTTGTGGCATACGAACGAACCCTTAGCTAAGACGAACTATTTCCGGCAGTCCCACAAACTAAGTTTCATATCATTTTACATTTTAATACGAACATTCCAAAAAGTTTTTTCTTGTTTTAATATTGAACGATTTTAATCCGAATACACATACGTTTTGATTAAATGTATCAAAACAATTTGTTAAGAAATCAAATGAAAAGAATTTCTCGATTTTTCAAATAGTTTTAAATTTTAAAGACATTGTGTGAAACTATAAAAAATTATAAAGACATTTTACCACGTCAAATATGAACCAAATATTGTTTAATATGAACTATATATTGTCAGTTGAAAAAAACATTTTGAAACTTCTAAATTACCATTCATTCATTATTCCATTCCCCATAATTATTTTCAAATCAAATGTGGTCCGGAGTAAAAATGTTTTCATATAATCATGCATTATTTTATATAAATATATATGTTATTGCATGATATGATGATATGATTTATATATAACATTTGTTCCTCTAATTTTTTTAATACGATGCCACATATAATTACATCTTATTTCATATCGACCAATATATAATCGTATATGACATATACAATTATATATGGTTAATCTAATTATGTACGAATACATGTAGATATTAGATATAACACAAATCAAATTGTATACTATATGTAATAATATTCAAAAAAAAAATTATTTCATTTTGCATAAAAACGATATATTGACCTATTCATAGCGAGCAAAACAAATGCAACGCTGGGTCTTGCTATCTTTAGGTACGTATGCACTCAAAAAAAATTAGTAAAGTCAGCAAAAAATTTTGCTGAGTCAGCAAAATTTTAGTCAAGAGGGTGCTTGAAAAAAAATTGCTAATGTAAGCAAAATCTTTTGCTGAAAATCAGCGAGCTGTTTTTTAGCAACAAAATTAGTAGGTTCAGCAAAAGTTTGCTAAAACTTAGTAGATTATAAATTAAAACCCTTGCTAAAAATTAATAAAATTTTTGCTGAATATTAGTAAACTGAAAAAAACTCAAAAAATTTGTAGAAAAATTATACTTTAGTTAATTTATTTGCTGAAAAACGTATTTTTGTGATTCTGTTTAAAATTATTTACAATACGTTACAAAATATAAAAATGTTCATACTCCCAAATTGACGATATGAATTAATGTAATATCTAAAAACAATAGAAATAATTATATATAACATAAAAGAAATTATCTTTGAACTACTTACATCAATTATTGTCTAAATGATCCTATCTTTAAAGGAACGCAATTTGACCACACAGGATTATTAATATATATAAACATTAAGTTTTCAAATACACATTTAATCTTCATTAAATTCAAATATTTTATTTTGTCTTTTATTTAATTAATAGATCAATAGATTAAGTTGTTTTAATCCACAATTTTGTTTTATGTATGAAAAACAGAAACAAAAATCTTCCATGGTTGTTTTTTTATATTATGTCTTACTAGAGCTGTTCTTTTTAGTATCATTTTCCTTGTCACTACTACATCTAGACATGCCGCGACATCTAATTCTGCGTATTTCTTTCAGTCTGGTTGTCATTCAGACTATTGATGTGCTAATTAACACAATTTTTTTAAGCAAAATAGATTAGTAAAATATTAGTAAGACATTAGTTCAAAACAGTTAAGTGCTGAATAAGTATAACTAAAATTTTAGTTTAAAACATAATTTTAGCAAAAAATTTGCTGAAAAGTAGTATACTTGATTTACAAGATGTTTTACTAACTTTTCTTTAAACTTATTTTTTTTTGAGTGTAGAATGATCATATATTTGTATGAAATTGTGTAATTTTCATACAATGTAACATTTAGTGCAACTTTACCAGACTACATCTAATTATATTTAGATGTATCAGTTTACATCAAATCATATACAATTATATCAGGTCAAAATCCTGATACAATAATATCTTGTGTTTATATAATTATATATATTTGTATCAGTTTATATATAAAATGATAAAATAAGATACAAAACTTATACAATCGAATGCAATTATATGGGGCCATAATTCGGATAAAGTTGTACTGGACATTTATCTTATTGCATCAGATTAGATCTAAAATTATACAAACAGATAAATTTAAATTTAATAAGATTACATTTAGCTTCACATAGAAAGTTAGCCCTGAGCTGAAATAAATGCAAACATTTTTAACCCAGAAGGTAAGGAATTTTCAAAAAGGTGTTAAAATTCAAAAATATGAACAAATAATATTTAAAAATTTGATAAAATTTTTAGTTTGGTATATCAACTTTATTCATACACTCAAAAAAGTAAGTTAAGTCAGCAAAATTTTTTCTGGGAGAGGCCTTGCTGAAAAATTGCTAATATTTGCAAAAGAGTTTTGCTGAAAATCAGTAACCTGATTTTTAGCAAAAAATTAGAAAATTCAGCAAAATGCAAATTAAAATCGACTTGTTGAAATAAACAACATTTTTTGTTAGAGCTTAGTAGATTGAAAAAAAAAAAATAAAAGACTTTGTTTAAAATTTTTACTTTAGTTAATTTATTTTGTAGCAATTTAACTCTATTTTATGTTAAAAATTGAAAAATGGTTGGCCTATTTGTCGTTTTTTTGTGTTAAAATTAATAAGCATTACTAAATAAAGCTAAATAACACAAACTTTTACAGCTATTTAGTCCAAAAATGCAAAAAGAGCAAATTAAAATATATTTTTAATTAATTTGCAGTAAGAGAAAAATTTAGAATTTGGGTTATGCAATCTCCACAATGTTGCTCCTATTCCTTATTGTCTAAAAACTCTTTGTGCCAAGTTTCAGCTAAATTCGTGTACATTTAAACGTCGCAGAAAAAGTTAACTTTTAAGAATTAATAATTTGAAAGAAATTCATACAAATCCGAGACTCCGATTTTAATTTAGATTTCATATTCTTAATGTCCAAAAATATATCAGACTTCATGTGTCGCGATTAATTATTATTATATTATATTAATTAATATTATATTAATTATTTTGAATTTTGCGTAATTTTGCTTATTATTGAATTCAAATAATAATACAACTTTGAAACCTCAATTTCGATCTGCCACCTCTACCCAGAACTTTTTTTGAGATTTCTTTAGCAAACCATATGTATTTTGATATTGGTATATTTTGAGGGTTGTGGAGCTCTTGAATACCAACTTCCTTTTTTTTTGTTACCGACTAATGAGCATCTATGGGCTAATGCAAATGCAAAACAAAAAAATTTATATTTTGGAAATATTCCAAAAATTTTAATTAAAATTTTTTAAATAATTTTGTTAGAAAAATCTTAATATAAATTTAAATCGTTATTCGAGAGCCGTTATATTGAAATATTTTACTATATATTATATTTGAAATATTTTACTATAACCCCGCTTCATCACATGCAATAAAATGACAGCAAGCCATTGTCAAAATGATTTCAGCTCAATTAACTTTACATGAAGACACTTAATTTCAATGTTATTGCAATATCAAGATATAGTTTGCATGCAATCGGCTCTCGCATTGATGATATTGTTTTAATATTCACAAATTTATGTGAACATGCTTAGCTTTGTTTGATGTGTGGTATACAAAAAAAAAAAAAATTAAATGAAACGCGGTTGCATTTTGTGTAAGTCTTATAATGGTTGTGTTTGTTTGTGTTTTTTCTTTTTTCTGTACTTCGTCCATACAAGCTGCGACTTCTACATCTAGTCTTTTACTTGTTCTCCATGCTATTAATGTGTTTATCAGTACAATTTTTGTAGCAACGTGAACTAGTTAAACATTAGTTCAAAATAAGTTTTTGGTAAAAACGTATAACTAAAATTTTAGCTAAAACCGCGATGGTCAGTAAAACATTGCTGAAAGTTAGTCAAATATTTGAAACAGACGTATTTTTAGAACATAAAAGTCAAACAGAAATTACCCTCTTTTGTATGGTAGAATTGCCTTAAAACATAGAAAACTATGTTGCCTTAGAAATTAAGTGAAATCGTTTATATTACAAAAAGTAGAGTTGTGTCGTTTATGAACGAACTAGTTCAAAGAACGACCCACTCAATTGAACGAATTGAAACGTTCACCAATATTGGTTCTTGTCGTTCAATCGTTCATTTCCTTCAATCGGTCAATCGTTCATTTCGTTCTTTTTATTCACAGAACAATTGCATCTCTATTCAATTAAAACTGCTTGTAAGAGCAATTATTTTTTTTTTAGAAAATAGTAGTAATATTGTTTCAAATAAAGCAATTATAGTCATACAAATAAAATGTTTTTTTACACAAAATAAATAAATTTTTGTTAGAAAAGTTGCAATTTATAACACTGTTCGTCTATGTATTGTAAAATTTGTGAAAAAACTCGTAAAACATGAATAGTGCGTAATAATTGTCAAACGAACGACACACTTCACAACACGCAGATCAGTCACAAGTCAAAGCAAAAAAGAACGATTGAACGATTTGAACGAACTAGTTCACTGACTCGAATTGAACGATACTGACCGAGTCACCAAAATGAACGATTAATCCCAACTCTAACAAAAAGGATACTTGCCATTTTATAAAATTGCGTTTTTTTTTTTTAATGATGGGTATCTCTGAAACTAAACGAGATAGGGCAAACGGAACAGAAGGAGGGTGTTAGCTATATTTTATCACTATAACTATATGTTGTACAGAAAGTAATGCATAAAAGATTTTCTGGATAACAAATTACACCACCCAATGGTGGTATTTATTAGCTTAGACACAATGGTGGTATTATTTAGCTTATACACGAACCACGTTATTTCACCATTTATAGTTAATGTAAAAACTTCGTTATTGTGAATTAGTTAACAGCACTGTTACCAGTGCTGACACTTTTACAATAATTATTGAAAGGAGAGATAATCAAGGTTGCCAGCTCTAGGACGGAAAAAATAGCTAGATTTCAAAATTAAAATCGCTAGAAATCGCTAAATTCAAATAATTTATTATTTGTTTAAAAATATAAAAGTGCTACATATCTACTCTTTTAAAAACAACCCAATTTTAGGTTCATTTAAAAAGCTCTGAGCTTTTTCCGTTAAAGCTATAACATTTAAATATGTAGCGTTAGAAATGCTGTCTAAACTTTGTTTTTAATTGTTAAATTTTTGTTTTTGCAGTTGTAAATTTTATGAAACCTCAGTTGTAATTAAATAATTGGCAGTCATCAAATTTCTGAGCATTTTAGAAATTATGATTCATAAAAGACTCTAAAATGTTATAATTTCCAAGCGCTCAAATTTATGAGTCATAAATGAATCATAATTGACTTTTATTTATGAGCTAGCTATTTTTAGAAAAAGTGCTAGATCTAGCCGGAAAAAAGCTAAAATGGCAACAATAGACATAATAATCTTTTGAATAGGTTCGTTTTTTGTAACTTTGTATTCTGGATCTTAATTTTTTTAATTGGTCGTTTGGCGTATATCATTTTGTATTTTTTCTCTGATCAAACCTGTCTTAGCCTTTGGGCCACTTCGGGAATTTAGGTACACGCAAATAAAAAAGTCAGTAAAAGTTGCAGTACGTAATTTTCATGGTTGGGAAACACTAACCCTAAAATGCCGATAACGATTCAATAACATTTCAAGAAAATATTTTTAACCGTAAAATAACACTAACGAAATAACTTAAAATACCGTTAACCTTAAAAAATCCTAACGAAATAATTCTAAAATACCGATAACATTAAACAAATATATATTTTTTCTCAAAAACATCATTACTTTAAAATTATAGAAAATAAGTTCATAAGAGTTAATTTTATTCATAAATTCATACAAACATATATATCGTTCATTCCACGTAAGAAAATTGAAAAATTAGCATTTTTGAACTCATGTCATTCGACTTTCATCATATTGTAACTAGGAAGGTTCTATTGAGCAATATAGATATTCCCGTTTTTAGATCTTTAAAATCTCCCGATTTTATTCACGTTTTTAATTTTTCAAAAACCTGCAAATATTTGCAAACTAGTGAACTTTGATGACCTACAGTTTTTAAACTGCCTCATTTAAAAATTAAAAAAGCTTTTGAGAGCTGCGATTGTCTTCTTTTACGATCTGTAATCCAAAAATAACCTATTCTTTCTAAAAATGTTCCGATTTTGGAATGCATTTTGTCCTTTTTAATTTAGGTGTGCTAGATATTGCAGTTATCTGTAAAATATACCATAAAATTACGTAAAATAACGTTAGCCCTAAAATAACCTAACGAAATAATGCAAAATAACATTAACCCTAAAATAATCTTACGAAATAACGTTAAATAATATTAACATTAAAATAACATAACGATATAAGTTATAATATCTTAAACCCTAAATACCCTAACGAAATATTCACAAAATACGGTAATCCAAAACCGATAACAGAATGAAACGGTTGCCAACTCTGGTAATTTTACAAAACAAATTAACTTTTCTTAGGCCAACAAACCGTTTAGCTAATTTAAACAAAATGTGTCTGTAATTTTAAGTGAAATGAAAGTACTCTCAAACAAAAAGTCCGTAAGTTACCAAAAATGTAAGAGTTGAGTCAGCAACATTTTTGCTAGGAGGATCCTTGTAGAAAAAATTGCTAATATCTGCCAAAGTGTTATGTTGAACATCTGTGAGCTGTTATTTATATAAAAAAAAATTGAAATTCAGCAAAATGTTTTGTATACACTTAGTCAATCAATTATATTGCGATTGTTTTAAATATACACGGAGAGAATTATCTTCACTTCAGTAATGAATTTCTTCATAGCTTTAGTGGAAATTATCACTGGAACTCGTCCATTGAAATTTTCATAGAATCTATGAAACAGGTTTCATTAAAATTAATGTTTGTAGAATTAATGAAAATCTTCATAAAACTAATGAATCATTCCGACAATGAAGAGTTTATAGAATTTATGAAACAGTTCCATAAAATTGTTCAATATTAAGAAGTCTCGTTAAATTAATATAACTCTTCATGAATGTCTTAAAAAATGCATTGTAACTAATCTAATGAACCGCTTCATATGATTGTTTAAACAATTTCATTGAAGTCCAAATTTAATAAAATGCTATATTGAAATAATAAAACGCTCTATAAAATATGTTGAACACTTGAGAATTAAATCTTAAAAGTATAGTTTGAAATGTATAAAAATGAATAAAATATGAAATTTTATGAAAAAATAAAAAAATGAGTCCTTTGGAATAATTTTGTAGCTCTAAAAAAAATTTTAATTTAAATTTATGAAGAGATACTTTATGAAATCAAATGAATTTTTTTATGAAACTATGAACATTTATGAAAAATTTCTTAATATTAATAAAATTTCTTGAATATAATGAAATTCTTCATTGAATCTACGAAAAAAATTCTGTGAAATTGTTTCATCAATATCATGAAGGATAATTCTTTCAGTGTATATAATAATGTCAGGGCTTACACATCGTTAACATAATGCAAGTAAAGAAATAATCTGGAAATAAAATATTTTATCAATAACATTAAGAACAAAACATAATAATCATTTCTTATTACTTATACTCTTTTGAGCTATTTTACATGTTTTGATCAACTTACGTGTTTTTGTACGTATTTTCCCATATATTTTTATGTAGCCAAAACATCTGCAAAATTTTGAGACGTTGCATGTATTCAAATTCAAAACATCAAAAATGGTCTGTCCAACACTGAATTCGAGACTCGAATACGTAAAAGTGTTATCTATTATAGTGAGTGGCGATTTCGACAAAACGTCATTCTATGATAAAAAAAAACTCTTTCACTTGACTGCAGCAAACCGTGGTATTACATGTATGTAAAGGGTGTTTTTTTATAGAGGTATAGAACTTTGAAATGGAATAAAACAAAGATGAATTTTTTAAATTGACATGCAAAATTTACTTTATTCGAAAGATAATCTTCTGGCATTATAATTTAAACATGACTTCTGGCATATGACCGCCACGGCTAGCTCGGACGTAGTCTAATCTGGAGGTCCAATTTTCGATGACTTATTCCAACATTTGTGTCCGTATGTTGTCCTCCAAGTGGTCAATCGTTTTGGGGTTATCGGCGTAGACTAGCGACTTCACATATCCCCACAGAAAATAGTCCAGCGACGTTAAATCGCACGATCTTGGATTCCAAATCACGGGTCCGAAACGTGAAACTATGCGGTCACCAAGAGTTTCCTTCAATAAATCAATTGCGGCACGAGCTGTGTGACATGTTGCGCTGTTTTGTTAAAATAACAGCTCCTGCACATCATTGTTGTTCAATTGATGAACGAAAAAGTCAGCAATCATGGCTCTATAGCGGACCATTGACTAACTTTCTGACCAGCATCGTTTTTAAAGAAGTACTGACCAATGATTCCACCAGCCCATAAAGCACACCAAACAGTCAGTTTTTCTAGATGTAACGGTGTCTCAACATACACTTGAGGATTATCATCACTCCAAATACGGCAGTTTGTTTATTGGCTCTAAATGTTATAATTTTCCAAGCGTGCCCATTTAACCAAAAGTGCGCTTCAATGGCAATCTTGTTTAAGCTTCATCGCTAAACAAAATTCGCGTATTTCGAACAGAACAACGCTTTTCAAAATGAATTGCACAAATTGGAATCGTAGTTCAGGCGTCAGTCTATTCATGGATATAAAAAGGTTCAAAACACAGAAATTAAACCAGTCTCCCGATATATACGAATGCACTCAGGGAATTTCTGCGGTAAATATTTGTAGTTTTTTGAATTGTAATACAGAATATTTGTTTTTAAAAAGAAATTTCAGTTTTGACTACAATTGTAGTTGATTTAAAAAAACAAACCACATCAAATTACTCTATTATGATTTTACATTCATTTTACACAGTATTTTTTTTTTTTTTATTTAAAAAATAAAACAAATAAATGTTTGTTTATTTTTTACTGCATATGTGGTTCATTTTTACTACAATTGTGGTTAACAACAAATGACAATGTTAGTTGAATTTACTGAAATGGATCTACAAGTTTGGCCCCTACTTTTTTTATTGAAGTGCATATTATAAACATATTATTAAATAGGGTTAAAAAAAAATGATCCATAACTCGGAAAGGCGAGCCGGAGGAAAGTTTTTATCTTAAGATTCGGATTTAGAAGGCCAAACTACTTTCAAAAACTTGTAACTCATCGGCAATTAGTACACTTGGATTAACTTTATTTTAACTTATTATTATTCTTTTTAATTCTGCGTTCAGAATATATTATATAATTATGGAGATTGATGGGTCTATTTGGATTTTCTTGAGTTTAGAATTAGTTTAGATCATAGAAAAGAGTGGGAATAGCATATATAATGACCAAATTATATAAATACACTGCAAAACAAAAATACACAGCCAGAAAAAAGAAAACAAATACAATAACGCTGAAAACTAGTAGTTGCACGTAATATAAGAGACGAAACCTTAAACTTATTTTAAAATAATTTAATAATTTAAGTAATAAAATTGTCTTTGATCTAACGCATACGATTTGTATTATTAAGAAGTTATATAAACCATTATTTTTTCGCTATGCGTTGTTTACATAAATTTTTATTTTAATATTTAAAAACGCAAAACTAAACTTTCTCTTTTTCAGCACAAATCTTATTTTGTCAGGAAACATAAATTAATAGAAACATGTGATTACAGCATAAATACGCATTAATATATTGTTATGAATACAATTTCACAATACATTTATTATGATCATAATGTAGCAATAATAATATTTACACTATAACCATATTATTGTCCTAGTTATATGATCATGAAAAATAAATTTGTCATAATTTTTTACGATATTATGATTATTGCAAAAATATTATGATTATATCGTACTACAGACTTAAAAGAACGTGTAGTTTGTTTAAATTTTTCTTTCATATTTCTTTTTTTGTTTACAATTTATTTGAGTGAGTACAACAAATTTAGGATTAAATCCCTTTTTTTATCAATTTTTATTTATGCATTAATAAGCAATAAGTTTATTTAAGGGATGCGTTTCAATTTAACTTTTGCCTTGCCTCCCATGGCAACCCTCCCAGGTTGAGACCACCAAATTATTCCTTCTTCCACTAAAAATATTACCATTACAATTAACACCACAGCGTTGATTTTCAATTTTCATGTTTTTTGTTGTTTAATATTATTTAATTTGTTTGGACTGACTGCTTCTCACAACTTCTTTTCACAAAATCTTAAACAATAATGACACTAAAAGAGCGAAGACTCTCATAAAAACATTCTGATCATCTTATAACTGGCGCAACTATAAAATAAATACTATATTATGATTGCAGGCAAGAGAATAATAGGATAACCGAAAAAGAGAGATTTATTACTATAACATGATTAAAGCAACCATATTATTATTGAAATATGATTGATACAATAATAATTTTATTGAAACAACCATTTACGGCTGTACGAAACATAAAATTGTCGCCGCAATCATATTTTTTTTCTGCGTGCATGGGATAAGGTTATGTGAGCCATTTTTCGGATCAACTAAGATATGATATGAAATTATATACATACATATATGACTATATATGTTTATAGAAGAATTTTTAAAACTTGGTAAAATTTTTACAACAACACTCATAAAAAAAGTTAGCTCGAAAGTCTGTTAAGCGTGTTAAAATTTAGTTGAGCTAATTTTTTTTGCTGTTATCCTTTAAATCCGTTATTTATTGTAAGTTATTAGTTATCTCACCTCAAGAACAAATTTCGTCCGTATTTGAACTTATTTTTCGACATAAATTCAGTAATTCGTGATTCTCAAATTTTGCCCGTAAATTTAAACGATTGTTTTCACATAATTATTTTTTTGTGTCTCCGCCAACAGTCTCACTTGTAGATGGCAGTATTTTCTCATCTTTTAATTTTATAATCATAAAATAGGCTAAATCTCGGATCCTAAGCTAGAAAGACCAAAATTTACTAAAAATCGTTACTACGTACTGTAACCTTTTTAGCAGAACTTTATTCCGTTGTTTTAACTCAAGTTTAGTTCTTTAAAGTTAAGGTCACTTAAATTTGGCAGACTGTGATTCCTAATTTATTGAAAATTCTGCTGGCGCAAATTAAGGTACTATTTTCTGTTGTCGTAACCGAAATTTCAACAATTTGTAAGGGTTTCTTATGAGTGTACTTAGTTTTTAAGAAGCTAAATTTATACAAACTTAGAAATTTTATAAAGACTTAAATTTGTATGAAATATTTTTATAAATTGCGAAAAAAAATAAACCTTAGGTAATGATTTCTCTCGATTTATCTCGAGTTTTCTCAGAGATCGTACTATACGTGTTGTTATAGATGGGGTCTCATCCGACGAGTTTCAGTTATGTTCAGGGGTACCACAGGGCTCTGTTCTTTCTCCATCTCTTTTTCTCACCTTTCTTAATGACCTCCTTGGTCGAACTATCAATCCTATTTACTCCTTTGCAGATGATAGCAACATTTGTCATTCTTTTTCCTTCGATCGTAGGCCAAGCCTTGTGGAGGTCGGGGGCAAAAGACAGATTATGAATGACACACTCAATCATGACCTTTCGACAATCTCAGAGTGGGGTCGTGCGAACAGGGTCGATTTTAATGCTCGTAAGACTCAATGTTGTATGTTGACCCATAGGTCTGTTTACTCAACCACGTCATCTGTGTATATGGATGGGATCGTTATTGAGGATTCAGATACTCTTGATGTTCTGGGCATGAGAATACAGTGTGATGTCCGTTGGACAGATCACATTATTCAAGTATCGAAAGAAGCTTTCAAGTGTCTTGGTTTTCTAAACCGGTGTAAGAAATACTTCACCCCATCTGATCTCCTTACTATTTATACCACCTACATCCGGCCGAAGATGGAATATAACTCCCATATATGGGCAGGTGCTTCAAAGTCTATTTTGGGGCTTCTGGACCGTGTGCAACGGAGAGCGTTGATGCTTATCAACGACAGTAGGGTTTCGAACTCTATTGACTCGTTGGAGCATCGTCGGAATGTGGGTTGTGTGACTTTGTTCTATAGATATTACCATGGGAAGTGTTCTGCTGAGATAAGCCGACTCATCCCGAGGGACCGGGTCTCTGTTCGTACTACCCGCTTGTCAAGTAGATCTCATCCGTTTGTTGTCTATAGCCCGGCAAATCGCACAACGCATTACAGAGAAAACTCGTTTTTCAGTCGCACTAGCCGTATGTGGAATTGTCTCCCTGCGGAAGTCTTCCCTGCAAATTACAATTTAGAAAAATTCAAGTCAAATGTCCACAAACACTACTCCCTCTTTCCTCCTCCCCATAACCTATTTTCCTGATATCAACACAATGCAATGCATTAGTAGGGGCATCCCCTGAGTGTTGGTTCAACATAAAAAAAAAAAAAAAAAAAAAAAAAAAAAAAAAAAAAATTTGAAATTTTACTGCATATTTTCCTTTTTTAGTTGCATGCAATTCTTTGCCCTTGTAATGACAAATCTTTTTTTTATGAGAAACCCTATTGTACAATTTTGGGATTTTTTATATAATACAACTGTCTATTTATATATTTTTTGCCTATTGAAATTATTGGACTTAATTTTGCAGATGACTTTGTTTCAATAGTGGCAACACTGAATATTACCCAACAAGCAATTAAAATCTTATAAGAAGATGATAAAAGAAATAAACTACCCCCCAACATTTTTCCAACCAACATAACAGCTGTGATACATTATATCATCAATGGCTATGCAATACTCTCACGCTCTGTTAACACATTGTGCCAATAAACAGGAAACATGCTGTTTTTAAATAAAATTGATAAATTGAAAAAAAATGTTTGCTCAAATCATAAAAAATATGTAGAAATCTATCAGCAGCAACATTAACAAAAAGTCAATTTATAAATTTAAAGCCGCGAAAAAATATTCATTTTCCTATTTGCAACCACAAGTTATATATCTTTTCTCAGTAACTCAGAGTATTGCAATCTCTTTATTTTCTAAACTCTTTGAGAGTCTGGCTTGCCAGACTTGGGGGTGTGTCCCCAAATTAGGGTATTTTTTGTTGGCCTTAAGGACAGATATTTTCATTTGGGACAGGATATTACAAATTTTTGATAAATATTTTAATTTAATAGATTTACAATAAAATCCGTCAAGTTAACCTGATTTTTCCAAAGCAACTTTACCAGAGTTTATATTTATACAAAAAATTTCAAATTTTCTTAAAACATTTTAAAGGAAGACCCTGATAAAGTTGCTTAAAAAAAGGGAGAAGTTTCGCATCAAGAAATACAGAGATTGTAAAATTTACTACATTTTTAGAACTAAATTTTCCAGATATTGTAACTTTTAAAACTGTTGATGAATTGATTTTAGTAAAATACGTTATTAAAAAAGGAATAAGAAAACGACGAGTCGAAAACCACATCAAGATCAAGTGAAGATTTAATTTAATACTAGGTACTTAACCCGTATAATCAACTGTAGCTGGAAGTTTTACGCGTAATTTACTCAATATACTTTTCCGACAAGACACCCTAAATTGTTTTTGTTTATTTTAACTTTGAAAGTTCAGGGATTTCAAAATGACAACTGTTTCTAATAATTTCACCATATGGTTTGCAGCCTTTATTCTAATTGGGGATTTTTTGGGTGGAATTTTTTGATTTGTTTGGGGATAACGAAAAAAAGTATCTGGCAAGTCTGTTGAGAGTTAACATTTTGTAACTGTTAATTTTTAGAGATGCCACCCTGAAGAAATCGAAAACCTACCACCACACTCTTATGCTCTTCATGGGCTTTTGTTTTGTTGAATGTAACGGTTTAATGATTTTTATATTTTGTTTTAAAATAAATTGTATGTGTGAGTGAATGGATGAGTATTTTTCTGTTAAGCTTTAATCGCTTTTATTTTACCATACAAAATACTTGACTTTGCCTTAACAATTTGAATAGACGAAATAAACAGTTTGCTCTGAGAGTCGCAAGTGCTTGTAACTTGCAATTAAAAAAGACGGATTTATTTTTTCAAAATATATAATAGAAAATATCCTTTAAATATGAAAAAGAATATTTAGAAATAACTAAAAATAAACGTTACAGACTTTACGGCGACAGCGACTGAAAAAAGAAGGGCAAAAATTAAAAAAAAAAAAAAAAAAACACCACACACGACTACTAAACGACTAATGCGTAAGAGCTAGTCTTCCGAAATTACAAATGAAAAGTGAAAAAATTTTAATTGTAAAAAATTGTAGAAAAGGATTTTCGGTTATTAAAGAAAAAAAAAAACAAGGAAATTATAGCAATTATTACAAGATTTATAAAATTGATATCTAAGCTCAAAGAAAAAGTGTACTAATTTAAAGCATGGCTTCCGAAATGCTGTAAAGAATTTTTTATTCTTAAAAAATGTTGAAATAATAGTGTTTAAAGAGGAAAAAAAAGAATTGAAAAAAGTGAAAATGTAAAGAAAATACAATAATATTTAAATAAGGTGATATAAAACAAGGTAGCAAAAAAAAAAAAAAAATACAGAAGAAAAATTCAATATAATTTTCATATGACGACTATTTCTATGATTTCCACTAACAACATATACCAACAACAGCAGAAATAGCAGCAGTAGCAACATTAGCAACAACAACAAAAAATATATACCTACGCAACGTAACTAAATAACTACTATACGTATACGTCTTTTCGTCTGTATCTATTTTTCAAAAAAAAACGAAAAACACACAAATAACACTAGTTTACACCAACATGCGACAATTTTTAAATGATGTCTAAAACCGAAAATTGCATTAAAAAATTTAGTTTTTTAATTTTTAAGTCATTTTACTATTTGGACTATATCTCGATTTAGAATCAAGCTACAGTCGACAGTCAAATTGCAAACCCAATATCATTTAATGCGCAACATATCTTTCTAATGTCGTTTTTTAATCAGTTCAGTAGTTTTGGGCCTATTACACGGAAAAATCTTTTATTTTCGACAAAAAATAAAAATCGAAAATTTCGATAAAATATAATATATTTGTCGTGCAGTGAGAAATATAAAATATTTTGTTTCTTAAACGTAGTACTTTAAACAAAGAAATTAAATAAATATTTATAAATATAAAATTTGTGACAATTTACATAAAAGTATCCAAATTTAAGAATTTCTCTATACTTATCGCGTGTATTTGTTTTTCGCACGCTACATGTCTCAAATAATAATATATTTAAGTTAGAATGAAGGCTCAGTTAGTCTTGCCGTTCCGTGCCGTAATGAATCAGCTGTTTAAAAAAAAAACAAAGCACCTCACATAAACCAATAACGAAAAAGCTGATTCGTCACGGCACGGAACGACAAGACTAATGGAACCTTTTTACTCGAGAAACACATAGCACTGAGTACTCGACGTAAACGAGTTGTAACGTAACGTGCAATTCTCTTAAAAATTCTCTCCGTTTTTGCGTGAGAGTGGTAAAGCAGCTGTTTTTAGATGCAGAAAAACACAACAACAATAGAAATAAAAACTAAAAACACAATAAACAAAATGTGACGCGTTTATATAAGGTGGCGCAAAAGTAATCCTCCTATCAGAAAATGCTATACATAATAAATACATAATAAAAAAAAAACATCGGAAGGTTATTTTTGCGCCACCTTATATAAAATTTATTCCTCGTTCCGACTCGTTCACGTTACATTTACGTTCGAGTAACGAGCGCTTTATACTTGTGTAGTTCGTGAACGAACTTGTTCAATTGAACTATTCACTCCATTGACCTAGTTTACCATTATTCAATCGTTCATTTTGTTCTTTTTACTGAAAGCACAATTTTATCTCTTTTTAACAGTTTTTTTTTCAACAGGCACCTAATTATTAGAGTAATATTTGAAATCCATATAAAAGAAATGCATAACTATTTTTTTTTACCAAATTTTATCATTATATCATTAATAGCAGCGCAAAAGAAGTGCCAAATATGAATGGTTCGCTTAAGAATGAACAAGCAAGCGATCTAACAAACGATTGAACGAAATTGTCAAAGATTGTTTGAACTATAAGAGCGACCTAGTTCATTCAGATCAATTGAACTAGAAAGAGCGCTCACTTAAACGAACTATATTGCCCAAGTCTAAAGATATTTTAATGAAATTTGGTTCACTGACTTTTATTAACTCAAGGACAAAAACTATTTGACCGATATAAGTCGGTGAGCCATATTTTACTAAACACCTTAACCCATTTTATACCCGTTTGAATTTTTGAACAAAATTTCGTAGATGTAATAGTGACTCAATTAGCGTTTTCTGAAGTTTTGTACACAATTTGATCTATTGGACTTTCACGATTTATGAGAACAAATTTTTGTAATTCAAAAAATTTAGTTGAAATGCGTTTAGTTCTTAAAATACTCACAATAAATGGATAAAAATTCATTAGTTGACTAAAAGCTTTTTTAATTACCATCGAAAAGGAGTATTTTTTCTCTTAAACCAACGAGCATTACCATAAAGCGGAACTAATATACCCAGTTGCTGTTAAATTTTATATGTGAACTGGGTCTGGAAAAAAACTTTTAATAGTGCTGTTTTTAATGGTTAATTTTCAATATAAATAATTTAACGTTTGTGTTAATTATGCATCAATAATGCGGAGAATATATGGAAAAACACAAATTAACTTTAAAATTTAATTAAAACGACTTAAAAATTATTTAATTAAAAGTAAACTGTTATTTTTTTAACATTTGCTACAAAAACTCAAAAAACCAGTTCAGGTTTATAGGAGAGAGCGTTGAAATCGGCTGGCTTAAACGTTTGTTTTATTTTTTGCATAAATTTTTGTATTGAAGTCACGGCTTTTTGGTTTCAGCAAAATATATTAAAAAAGGCCATTATTTTTTTTTCAGTAAGAAATCCGTCTTTGTTTCGTAAGCATAATTCTAAAATTTGGATACCAAACTTCAAGTAGTTTTTTATTTATGCACTCATACAAATAAAACTGTAAAATAGCTAAAACAAAGCTACTAAAAATTAGTTAAAAATAAGTACAGAAAAAACTGCTAAAATTACCAGATTTTTTACTAAGTATCAGTAATATAAGAATAGCAAAATCTGTTGAATTTACAAATATTTGATTATATTCGAGCAAAATTTTAGTTAATTGAAAGCAACAAAATAATCTGCTAAAATCAGCAAAAAGATTTACTCAATATTAGTGACAAAAAAAGTCAAAAGTTTAGTAACTTCATGATGCTTGTTAGGAAAAGACCCCCACCACGTGCTTGATTACTAAGAAGACAAGAATGGAATTAATGATTAATAGGTTTTTTGTTAAAATTCTGCCTTTATGGCGGCTCTAACTTTTCTAAAACTTTGGGTTCTGATGAGATCTTTAGCCAGATCAAAATACTAGTATCAACCTAGATAATATGTTTGATTTGCTTAATTTTTGTAAATATGCGGAGGTTCCAAACTCGTTATAAATTAAAAGTCAAATTTTTATTTATTTCTTTTTTTTAACAATTTTTTTAGGTTAGTTTCCTTTTATGGGCGCCAGTTCTAAACATGTAAACAGTTTACCGTAAATCCCTAGATTTTGTACTTTTGATAATATTTGTAAGTCAGTGTATCAAATTTTAACAAAATATCTAGAAATTTGGGACATGCAGCGTCAGAATAACAAATACATCAATACAACTTTGATACTTTTACATAAAAGGCCATAAATTTGGTATTCATCCATAGATTTTCTTCGGAACAGTTTTTTTTATCTTTGTTGAAGACACATAAAGTGCTCTTCAAATTTGTAACCCATGTATGAAGTTATAAATTAAACTAATTTAAACTAATCAAGTTATTTTTATTTTGAGATCTGGTGAGCATGCAGGCGTCAGGAAGTGGAATGTTTATTTCGCGAAACCACATTTTAGTTTCGTTGCTGGTATAAATTCTTGCATGGTCTTGTATGAAAACCCAGTTTCCATTGGGGTGGTCTTATTAAAATGGCACTATTCATTCTTGATGATGTGAACTGAATTTTCAGCGTACGTGCTGAAGAAAACGCACCCACATTATGACGTTAGCGCCAACAAAATTTCGTCGTGAGAAGTATCGTTTTTATTTACTTACAATAGTGGGTATTTCCGTCAGGTCTATCAAAATTCAATTTTTTCTCGTCCGAATATATCACCTAGAGTGAAAAAAAAACTTTCATTTAGGATAAAAAGGATATCGTAATTTTGGCATATCGTATTCCCATTTGTGGTCATGTTTAACTCTGCGAATTCCATACGTTTAATTGCTTTTCTAAAAGTCGTGGAACTATGTTCAATTTACTTCGCACAATATTTTCGGATGCATTTAGAAGTCTCCAAGCAGTTGATTTGCTCACAGAAGGGGAAATTAGGGCTCTGAGCGCTCTGAATCGTATGGTAGAATTATAGCGTTTAAAATCCTGCGTGTATGGCGATTCGACGACTTGGATATTCTTCCAATACTCTTATTTGTTCCATAATTTTCCTTATCATTCCAAAAATTGGCGATTACAATTCGAATTTCAAGATATATATTTTAAAAATATATTTAAAAAATTTCTCCATAATGAAAATTTGTAATGCGACTTTCGGTTTTAGAAGCTCTAACTAAATACATATTAAAAAATAGTCGCACGTTTGTCGCATAAATGTTTTTAAAATTTGTTAACTAGTGTAATTACGTATTAAAACAAGCAGCAACAACAACTACATCAAGGAAGAAAACAATTTTACCACCCACAGTAATAAGCAACGGGATTACGTGTGAAAAATTATTACAGATTTATTAAAGCATAAAAACAAATACCAACAAATACAAAAAGAAAAACGTATTAAATAACTGTTGTTGCGAAAAAAAAACTCCTTCCTCCCCAAAGGATATTTAACCACTAAAGGATACAAAATGGTAATAACTATATTTCAAAATTATTATACTCTATTTCCATGTCTATATCTACCACATAATTCTCAAAGGATATTAATTACGTACAATTGAATTGTTTTTTAAATTTCCTTAAGTTCGTTATTTTTTTCATTTCCTTCTTCCTTTGTCGATATCGATGTTTAATGTTGTTCTTCTTCTTGAACTACCGACCTACAATAAATCCATTACAAGTTAACTATTTTCATTTTACTTATTCTCAGTGTCTCTAAGGGCCAAGTGTCTACCTTTTGTATACTGAAATTGTTAAGAAAAACAACAGTTAAAACGACAATTGCATTTCCTCAATAAAAAATAGCAAACAACAACAATAACATAGAAATAAGGCAATTGTTGGGAAATTAACAGCAACAAAACAAAAGGATTTTAATGACTGCGGTCTAACGGCACAATACAAAATCCATCTAGAAATGTTATATTTTCACTTACAGGAAAAACATTTGTATTCAAATGCTCATACATACTCAAGACAAGGTTGCCAGAAAAGTTTGTCGTCTAGATTTCAACAAAGGAAGTTCAAATAACCCAAAAATATCCCATTATTACTTAATATGGTTTACTCTCTTTAGATTTTTATACCCTACACCATATGTGATGAGTTCAGTTTGTCATTCCGTTTGTAATATGTAGAAATATCGGTATAAGGCCCCATAAAGTATATATATTCCTGATTCTTATGAAATTCTAAGACGATTTAGCGATGTGCGTCTGTCCGTGTGTTGAAATAGCGATCACGGCCCGAAAACGCAATAGAGACTGCTCATTTTCACATTTCGACACTTTCGCGTAAAGTTTGTTATTGAAAATGAGTGAAATCGGTCAAGCGGTTCAAAAGTAATGAGTGAAAATATTAAGGTACCTCTAAATTTGCCATACAAATTAGTTTATAATACACTGCATATTAGTACAATTAAATAGAAGCATCTGGTGTATAAAATATAACGTCATATTTTTTCACCAAACGCTAACATATTTTTCACCAAACGCCAACATTTTTTTTCATCACAAAAACTATTTTTTACCTCACAAAAAAAATTCACCTCTTTTCATTATCTTTTTGTTTATTTTATTTTTAACGGTGGAGGGTATAAAAAAATATTGGTAAAACCAATTTTAATGCATGTACTTTAGAGCGGCATTTTTTCAACTTTCGATTTTGATCGATTATTATTGCGATTTTTGTAGAACTGGGTCTAAAAGTTAGGTGGTGCGAATTTGAGAAAAATCGGACAGCATGAACAAAATTTTTGATGTTTGAAAATTTTTCTCAACTGCTTTAATTAAAATATATTGCAACTTGATTTTTACTAAAAATCGAGTTTTTTCCTCCATTCTACAAATTATTTAAAAACTTCAACCAAGAGTGCTAAATGTGACTTTTTTATTCTACAGGTAATTTCGTTTTCAACGATACCAAACAATTGTATGGTATGTTTATAATTCCTTAACAGAAAGTCTTATTATGTGATTTTGTATTCAAATCATACATAATTGGGACAGGTAAAAAGTTTTTTATGATATTCTTCAGTAATAATATTAAAAGTTTTGTGTGTCAAGGCCCAAGGCACCTGTTTTATGATAGTTTTTTTTTAAACATACCCTTGCCTTTATCATACCTGCATTATGATAGTATTATGTATCTAATATTTATATATAAATATGGATATGTTTAGTTTTGAGATCATAAAAAATTAGCCAATCATGGTAATAAGATTAAAGAATTGTTCTTATTTTTGTGGGACAACTCCAAACTACAGAGGTTTGAAAAGGTTAACGTCGTAGTTGAGTCTATTGAAACTTAACATCCAAATTGATCCGATTCTTCTAAACTTCATTGCAATCGGACCACTAAGTAAGAAATGGCCGAATTATTTCCAAAAATTTTGTGATATATCCCACTGTGACTTGGTGGGAGAGAAACTTAGAAGCTCCTGAAACTAAGTAAAAGCGAACATTGTAAAACGGTAGTTATTCTTACAGGACATTCAACTACTTCGAATGTGAGTAACTTGGATTGCGACGACGCCTTAGAACACTATCTTTCTAGATGTTTGCAAATAATAGAGCTCAATACATGTTTTCTAGCAATATTCCGACTTTGGATGATCTTTGGAGAATGAGATGTAGGAGGCTTATTAGTTTCGTCAACAGGACGGAGTTTTCGGTCTAGATATGGATAGGAACCACCGCGACATGAGAACGCACAACAAGCCGACTTTTGCGCTTAGGTGTATGTTCAAAATTTTTTTTAACCTAACCTAAGCGAGAACATAAGATTCCCATCAGTACGCTTTACACTAAAATAAATATGTCACCAAGCGTTGGGTTAATTCAACCAAAATCGGTTGATACTACCATCTGGTATATAGATTTTGGACTTTCCCAGAAACCTTGCGAGACCCGACAAAGAAACAGTCCGCAGAATGTCCAGATCGTCGAAAAATCTGCTTCCCAGATTTCCAGAGTCAAATTTCTCTAAGTTTATGACAGCAAGTGATTACTGTTCGAAAAGGAAGTACGATGGTTGATCGGGTACACTATGTAAGAACACTATGTAGCCTAGCATTGTGAATGAACAATAAAGTTTAAAAAATAAAGACGAAGGCTCATTATGCATAAAAATTCATAAGGTGTTTCTTCCCTATATATATATAAAATTTATTTTCTGTTAATTTGTTTGCTCGCTTTACAAATTTTTATATTTTAACTGATTTTTCTCAATTTTTTTTGAAATTTGATGCCATTACTCCAAGGAAGGTCGCCATAATTACGGATACTCCCACTTTTTATATGAAAATATGAATTTGTTATTTAATAATTAAGTTTTTATTTTTCCAACGGATTAATAGATAGATTAATTTTCTTTCTCAGATGAACTTGCTCAACACTGACACAAGTGATCCTCATACCCCAGGCAAGATCGACACATACTTTGCATTGACCACGGCTACTTTGTACCCTTTTTTATATTACATTGTATATTCAGTAAATTTTTTGTTTATTTTTTAACGGATTTCCCTTACTTACTTCACACCATTTTCATATCCAAGGCAAGGTCGCCATATATTTCTATCGGACAACTGATTTTAAATTTATAAATACACTATGCATTTTTGCAATATAAATTGTTACTCTTCAACAGATGTTGCTTAAATTTGACAATTTATAAAATTATTAGAGTCCACTTCGGATGTTTCCTAAAAAAATTTTTATTTTCCGCTAGATTCCGCCCAAATTTAAGAACAGATCGCCGCAAAAAGATCAAATTTTAAAGAAAATTCTCATAATTATTAGAAAACGATAAACAGTCAAGCACTTTACTAGGAGTTTCAAATTAAATTAAAATAACTTTATGCTTAAAGAATTTTTACAATATTATAAAAACGGGGCACACTGCAATATATGAGGTGGCGGCAGTCGGGATGACGTCGGGCTATTTGTAATAATCAAGACAAGGCATCGAAGAAAAAAATCAGTATCTCTTTTAAGTCTTAAGGTATGCAACACAAATTGTTTTTAATGTGTATTGTTTTAAAGTATTGGAGTCCCGGGCAAGACCGGGTACTGGACGATCTAGGACATAATCTATTTAAACTCAACTGGTTTGTACAAATTGTTTGCCGATTTTGCCTGGAGCAAGAATAAGACAAAAATAATTTTTGAACGACCCAAGTATTTATTTTGACCTTACAATGAATATTAACTTTTTAAAACGAAATAACTTTTCTGGGCGTTGACACGCCCATATTTTATGCATATTAATGGCTTTCACTTTATCTTCCATTATTCAAAGTTTTTAAGCAAGAATCGTATCCAAGTAAATTCTTCCAATCATATGGGATGTTGTCGTGAAAGTTGTCCAATTCCGCCCATTTTTTAACCAAAGGTTAATCTTGGTCCAATAACATCTTCCACCAAATTTTATAGGTCTAGCTTTATTGTTTTCTAATATATATATATACATATATCTATATATATAAGTTTGATATAATTTTTACTAAAAATAAAAATTATTTGTTTGTTAGAAAGTGTTTTGCAACCGTCAGATAATGACAATCGTAATTAATTTTTATATTAATTACTGTAGAATATTACTTTAGTTAGTCTCTTTACAGGAAGAAGAAGAAGAAAACATTTTTGTTAAAAAATTTTACGGACACAAGGGATACACCAGACTGCCGCAGTTTCGTCCCCCTCCTGGGACTCGTCAGTGGTTAATTTATGTGTCAATTGAACAAAGTATTTTATATTGTTAATTTTGCTCTATATGAAAAACTTTTTATTTTTTGGTGTCGTACTGTGATTTGAACTCACTGCCTTAGCATCAAGCTATGCATCGTAATCTCACCTCTTAACCAGTTGAGCTACGGTCGACACAGCGATGACTGTAGCTAAAGTGGAGTTTGGTCACACTACGTACACACAAGTATTGTTTCGATCAGAAGAGACAGAATTAACTAATACCAATGCACAATTCATTTCTCAACTAGAAAACACTTTCTAACATGAAATTTGATGAAACTTGCTTAACGGCGACTCAATCTCTAACCTACACTTGGTATCCAACTATTGTATGTGAATAAAGCGCATCATAAAAACGTGATAATTACTTGTGAAAAAGAGATAGGATAGGATAGGATGACTTAAAAATATTCATCATAATTTTGATCGATATAATGGTTGATTCCCAAATGTTCCTCAGATGAAAGAACGCACTATAACCTCAGATATTTTCATACCAGTTTGGAATTAATAACAGTAGTTTATAATAACAGTAGTTGGGTATATTTGCAGTCATTAAATTCTAGAGTTGGGATTAATCTTTAATTTTGGTGACTCGGTAATTATCGTTCAATTCATGTAAGTAAACTAGTTCGTTCAACCCGTTCAATCGTTCTTGATTTGTTCTGCGTAACAAAACATTTTCCTTTTTTAATTTGATTGTCTTTCTCAATTCGGAACAATATGTTACTATTCACTAAAAAACAATAATTGCACTTGCTAGTTATTTGGTTAAAAAAGAAGTGTAATTGTTGTATGAATAAAAAGAACGAAATGAACGATTGTACGAAAAGTTTGGTGATCGGATCATTTCGATCTATTGAGTGAGTAGTTCAATTAAACTAGTTCATTCATGAACGATACTTTTAATCGATACTATTAAATTCCCTTTTGAGAATTGCAACCAAATATATCTAAACTCATATTGTATATAAATATTCTAATCTGGCATCACTTAATATTAATGTCCATTGTTTTGTAGTGCTACTATTAAAAGTATAATGATGTAACCACCAATGTGGGATTTATGACTAAGAAAAGGGCATATGCAACAAACCCCAAAGCCAATTCTCACCCTCCTCTCTTAATAATAAAGAGAAGAGGCTTAGAGAACGAATGCAAGAGAATGTGCTTAAAAACGTCTTGTTTGACATTTTATTTCTAAAGATTTTTAAATCCATTTATTAAGAACAAAAAATAATGTTATTTTTCTGCTATTGCATTTCCTTCTAATACCACCCCAACCCATCCAGTACATTACCCCAAGCTTTTGTTATCTATTCCTCACAGTCCACCAACAAAAATTGTAACAAAGTGTTGTTGTTATCTCTATATAAACAACATATTCATATATACACTAAAAAAACTCTATACATCCATTCATCCATCCATCCAACACATTCAAACTCAATTGTGTTTTTTGCAGTCAAATCGCTGGTTTATACTAGAGCAAACATGAAATCGTAAATCGATAATATGAGACATGTTTAGAAAAACGGAGCGGAGCAGAGAGTAAATGTCGCACCAATCCACCAGATGTCACTTACACTATGACCGAGTGGCCCACTCACAAAGAATTGTAGGAAAATGGAATAAGTATGAGTATGAAAGAGCTCTTGGATTTTTCATTATTTACACAGTAGTACAATTGTTGCGATACAACAATATTTACGTCAAACTTCTCTTATCCTTTTATGAATTTCCGGTAGATTTTTGTTATGATTTTTTTAATTACGTTTCATGTTGAGAGTCGTGTTGTGTTGATAAAATAGCAACAACTAGTTAATTTAAATACGGATACGTTTTTGTTACATAAAGCAAGGAGGACATGCTTCTCGAAATTAAAACCCAACTTTTTATGATTTCAATAGCAAATCAACTTTTAATCAAATTCTATTGCCTAATTTAAGGTGCCAGTAGTTGTTTTCAAAAATCGATTTTCTGGCGACTAAAACTATTTTTATCATTATGTCTACATAAAGTTATTACATTAGATGCGATTTTTGGTCCAGTTTGCTATATCTCGCCTATATAGCCTACTTTATGATTATAAAATAAAAAATGTGAGAAAATGACGCCATCCACAAGTGAGACTGATAGCGGAGACACAAAAAAATAATGGTATAACGATATATTTTTATATAACGATATATTTTTATATATTGACCTTTATAAAATTAGATATTAAAAGTATATGATATAATAACCCAGGTGGAAATTGACAACCGTACCAAAAAAATTGTTCTGGCAAACCACTATAATGTTTGTAAAGCCCACCGTGTTAAAAATTACCAAAGGCACAACTAATATTGTACTAGGAAAACACTATTTTGTTTGCAAAGCATGTGTTTCACAAAATTTCCGCAAACTTCTTTGCCAATATTGTTTTTACCAATACAACAACCAATAAGAAACATTTTTTAAAGGCACGTAGCTAGGGGGGGGGGGCTTGGGGGCTAGAACCCCCCCCCCGAAATGATTTGACAAATTTAAAAACTTAATACAATTCGTTAGAAAGTAACAATGTTATTGATAAATTTAATATGAAAATAATTATTTTTGACTTGGATCAAATAGGAAATAGTTTTATATGATTCGAATCTTAAAATTTCGTTAGAAAACATCACCTGCAAATGGGCGGCTATCATTGTTAGAGTTGATTTTCGACAAAAAGCAATAAATAAAATCTTTTCATAAGAGATTTCGAAGTCTTTGACTTAAAATATAATCAAAAAATTGTTTGAGACAATGCAAACTAAACAGAAAAAACTAAAATTGTGTTTTAATTAAAATATTTGTTGATTCAGCAAAAGTTTAACTAAATTCGGTCGTGTTGATGCAATTGTAGTAACAACTAAAATAATTTGTATCTATTTAATTAATATTATTTTCAATTACATATAGTTTTATTCACATATATTAAAAATTTAATTGAATATTGTTTACTATTGGGAAAAATTAGACCATTTGAAAAAAATTTGGAAAAAAAAATTGCCAAAACAATCCTCAAAATTGCAGAAATTTAAAAAACTCCCAAAATAAACGCCAAAATTCAAAAAAAAAATTTAAAAAAAAATTACCAAAATTAAAGAAACGCGAATTTTCAACTTTAAACGATTTTTTTAATTTTGGCGACTTTTTAAAATGTTTGCATTTGTTTCAATGTTGTTCAACGTTATAAAAACTGAGAATTTTTTTTATACCAAATTCATTTTCAATTAAACAGTTAATTGAAAGTAAGTTTGAAATCGAACAAAAGTTTAATTGAATTTTTTTTTGACAATGATTTTTTCTGTGTATTTTGACATAATCTTTTAAAATGGAGCTACCACTAAGACTCAAAATTAAGTTTACTTGTGCCGTAAAAGTCGTTACTTTACTTACAGTGCAATCTTTTTGGTAAATTTGGTTTGCTACGCACGCATCTGGCAACATAGTTTTCAGTATTTTTTTACGATATATATTTCGATATCTCATATTTTTTAATTTTTGAAGCAAATTTAAGCCTCAAACTTTGATCGATATGCATAACATGTTAACGTGGTTCAATGGGACTCAAATTTTCTCAATTTCTTTTTAGACTAAATGTAAACAAATTTCTATCGGCGCTCCTTGAAATGCGACATTTTAAAATCAAGCAGCTAAACCAGTAATAACGATGTAGTTTTTTTTTAGACATTTTAAAGGGTTTTTATTTAAAAAATTGATTAAAGACAATTTGAAAAGCGTTTGAAATTGTCCAAAATATAAATCAAAGTGAATTGGAAATACGAAATAAATAAGACCTAGGCGATGGAAATAAGACCTAGGCGATGTCAGGTATATTTTTAAATTTTCCAATTTTATATTTTTTCTTTATTGTTTCTTTCAGACTACAATCACGCTTGCTTGTAAAATTTATGATTTTTATAATACAATACATGAAGTCGGATATATGAAAAAGGGGAAAAAATAGTGAATAATTTGTTAAAATAATTCAAATAAGTGGCAGCCGGGGTCCACGACATAGTGTCAAAATGGTTTTCAAAATGTGTGTTTTCTCGAGGATTTGAACGCTGTTTTTAAATAAGTCTAAATTTCCTAAACTTTAAACATATTTTCATACAAAAATGTGTTTATTTTCACCACCAATTTTAAAAATAGATACGTTTTTCATATATTTTTGCTACTTTATCACCTATCCGAATTTAATTTCAAAGGAAACCCATCGGAAAAGCTTCCTTATAAGTGGCATTCAAATTATATAGGGTATTTGCTTTTAATTTGTTTTTTGGACGGTTATAATTCTTTAATTTCCCGAGTTAAAACGTTTGCATAAAATAATACATTATTTTATTTGCACTTATAAGGTTTTGTCTTTTTGGCATTTAGAATACGCTAAAACTAATCCAATTAATAATTACGTTATATTTATATACCTAGACATTGCAAAATAATATATATTTTGATATTATATCATATTTTAAAAAACACAATTTTATTTTAGATAAAATTGTATATTACCCCATGCAGAGTCACACTAGAAAATTTGTCAATTATATTTTGGATGTAAATGTGTATTACATCAATACAATACAATTAATTGCATCATTTTGTGTATAATTTTAACCCTAAAAAAAGAATTTGTTTCATTTGTAACATTATGAGTTCTTAATTTAGTCTAAGATTTTTTTCAATCTAAAACTCTAAGTTTAGTTTCAACGTTTTTCCGTCTTTGTTATTCAATGGTGTAAGTTAATAAATACCACAAAATCTTCATTTATATTTTTTTATTTTTGAATATAATAAAATTTCCAAATGCTATGGAATTTTTTACAAATTATAAAGTTGTAAACCTTTTGCAAGTGGCTAAAGTCTAAAAGGATTAATAGATATTTTGGATTTTCATGAAGTTTTAAAATCAAAAACCGGACACAACTATAGCTTATTTTGTATATTTCAGTATCAGTTCACATATAAATTTATACCGCTGTATAAAATCGTATTAAATTGTATCGCGTCATTATTTGGATGTTATTTAATCTGATATTATCAAATTAAAACTAAACTAATGCAAATATAATTATTATGCCCATTTCTCGGATAAAACTTTATTAAGACTCATATTAAATTTCGTATGATTATATAAAGCATCATATTAATTTTAATCGGGTTATTAGAAGTTGAAACTTTTTTACTTTTTTTTACATTTATCAAGTTTTAGCTACCCTAGACGTATATTAGCACATAAAAATATAAAGTAACGCAATTTTATTTTTCGTGGTTTTCAAAAAGTTTTCCGCATAATCCTTTTTTTATTTAATTAAACTAAAAATTAATATTTAGCTAAAAATTTAACGTAATTAGACAATAACGATGCATATCCAACTTAAACATTTTCAAATTTGTGATCAAACAGATTAAAGCGTTGTTTCGCAATATAGACATCAAAATTCACAAAATAATGAACACAATAAGTAATAAATGAAAAAATGCATTTTAAGGAAATGCACTTTATGCGGGAGGTTTTTGTTTCAAACTGAAATCAGAAAGCTATTTCTATTATTAATACATGATTGCCCATTACGTGTATGTAAAAATTTAGCAAACAAAAGAAAAAGCTGTTACTTTAGTGTGCAAAAAAAAAATATATAATCAAAAAAAAAAAAAATGAGAAAGCCCCCCCCCCCCCCCCCCCCCCCCCGAAACAAATTCCTAGCTACGTGCCTGTTTCACACATTTAAATATGATGTATAATACTAAGACCGAACTGTATTGCTGCTGTTTGAATGTGTTTTATTATACATATTTCTCAAAATTAATTTAATTTAAGCTATTTTAAATGCACAACATATTTTTGAATTACCAGCATTATGCCAACGGTGGCAAGTTCGTTCAAACCAACGGTTGGCCTCTGTTCAAAATCGGGTAACTGGACAATACTGTCAAGACTGTTAATCCCACGTTCTGCCAATGCATGACCGACCGTCGCAGACGCTTTGCCAACACTGTGCTGATTGTATTTTTCTGACTGGGAAGATATGGTATATCTATTGTCATATATAATAAAACATTCTCATATATAACATAATATGTAGTCATATATGGTGCAATATAAGCTGTATAATTAAAGATATAATAATATATACTGTATTATCAAAAATATTGTTGTGTGTGATATAAGATATGCTTATATATGGTGCCATATATATAATATAACTTTAGATATTAATATATATGACGTTAAATGATGTAAGATATAATCATACAAGATTCCATATATGACACAAGATTAACAATTTAGTTTGAGATAAGTCCAGCATCATTAATATTTTCTATGTGTTATTATATATTGTTATATATAACCCCAAACATACTTATATATGCAACAGAAGTCTAAATTAAGGATTAAAAAACTAATATTGAGCTTTATATAATTTTATGTTATTTAATATGACCGCATCAATTATAAAAAATTTCATCCCAAAAATGGCCCGATTAAATTGAATCAATTTACATCTAATTGTATCATATTTGGTTAAATTATATACAGTTAGAAGTGATCTGATACAGTTTGTCTTCATCTAAATTTATTAAATTATACTTTAGTGTCCGACCGAACAGTTCGGCCAGAAAATGCATTTGGTCTGTATTCGGTATTTTAAAGCATTATGGACAAATTTGGCGGATGGAAAAATGACTGATTAGATGCTATTTTGAGTGTCAAATTTGAAGAAAAGTCTGTACTTAAGAAATGAATTCACTGTTCGGCCTCAGAAAGTTCGGCCAAATCGAAAATAATTCGGCGGCCGAACTTTTAACTTTATAGCTAAATTTTATACACAAAATTGAATTAAATCGGCTCAACGAACATGTTTCCAATACCAAAATTTGTCATCATTTTATATCAAAAAACCGACAAAATATAATTTTTTGGCCGAACTGTTCGGCCGGACACTATTATACGTTACATTACCTAATTTAATATATTATTTTAAATATCGTTTAGTTTCTTTATATTTTAAAAACATTAATATTAGGTCTTCTCATAAGAAACTTGTGTATTACTTGTAAATATGGTAAAACTATGATAAATATAAAACTTATTATAGTTTTCTAGCTACAAACGATAAATTAAAGTTTTCTCTTTGAAAATTTGTAATTGATATTGAAAATTTTCATTAGCAATCAAAAAAGTTATAAATTAATTAAAGATTTGTTTTAAATTTTTAAGTATAGTTCGAATATTCAAATTGAAATTATGATTTTTGCGTTATTTGCCATTTTATTGAAAATTTAATCAATTGCATTTTGTTAATCAAAATTTAGTTTTTGCAAGTTCTAATGCAAAACTTGTTCCAAAAGCTTTTTAAACAAATTGAGAAAAATAATTTGTTGTGGTCTGGTCAATATTCCGATTTCATGCTTGCCTAATTAAATCATCAAGAGACAATGTTCTTAGAATTTCTAAAGATATTTCTTAGGTTAAATCACAAACTCAATGAGAATTTCTTGTTTTCGTCTAGAAGCATGATTTACCATTTGAAATATCATGGAAAAAACAAAATCAACAACAATTACGATGCATAGCTTGATGCTAAGGCAGTGAGTTCGAATACCAGTACGACACCAAAAAAGTAAAAAAAAAAAAAAAAAAAAAAAGTTTTTCATATAGAGCAAATTAACAATATAAAATACTTTGTTCAATTGACACATAAATTAACCACTGACGAGTCCCAGGAGGGGGACGAAACTGCGGCAGTCTGGTGTATCCCTTGTGTCCGTAAAATTTTTCAATAAAATTGTTTTTCTTCTTCTTCTTCCTGTAAAGAGACTAACTCAAATACTACACTTTTTATTTGTACAAAATTCAAATATAATTCTATATGTATAACTATGACCCATTTTTTTTTATTTTGAAATTTTTAGCTTAGTTTGAATACTTATGGGGTAAAGTATTTTTGAGATTTGCTTCAGGTAGAGCAAATGGATTTTTTCCTAAAAATTTAGGTTTTTGGAATTTTTTTGAATTTAATCTATAACTTGTTCAACAACCCAAATTTTCTTAGCTTCTAAGTCAATATTTTTAAAGAAAAATATCCAAATTTTATTTTTATGTTCATAAGCCATAAGTTTCGGCAATGCTTTTGTACATTTGCGTGCAATATATTTACTTTTTTCGTTATTCTTGAATAAATTTTGTAAATAACGCTTTATAACTTTTAAAACGTTTACTATTATCAATCGAATGTTTCGTTTGCAATAACAGAATTTTTAAGTTGTGACAACCAAATTATTATCTTGAAATTAAATTTGTTCTTCTGGTGAAATAAGATAACTAAGATTTTTTCAGTCGCACTAGCCGTATGTGGAATTGTCTCCCTGCGGAAGTCTTGCCTGCAAATTACAATTTAGAAAAATTCAAGTCAAATGTCCACAAACACTACTCCCTCTTTCCTTCTCCCCATAACCTATTTTCCTGATATCAACACAATGCAATGCATTAGTAGGGGATCCCCTGAGTGTTGGTTCAACGTAAAAAAAAAAAATAACTGATTTGAATGTAAGCAACAGAAAAAATTAGTTCAACTGAATTAGAATTCGTTTAACAGACTTTTGAACTAACTTTTTTTTATGAGTGTGTGTTTAGAATGTTAGCATTTCTATAGATTTTTTCTATTACCAATCGAATTTTTCGTTGGCAATAACAGAATTTTTAAGTTGTGATAACCAAATTATTAACTTAGAAACAGGATATGTTATGACGGCTGAATTTGCTTTTTTTATAATTTTAAAAGTTACAACTCTGTAATTTAGTCCTTTATTTGTATTATTGATTTAAGAGCTGTTACATATTCTAAAACTGTGACATTGTGTCTGATTTTGTTTTTTTTTTTCTTTTGAAAATTTTTAAACTTGGCTGTTACATAAGAGTCATCACATGCTGATTTTTCATTACATGCAAAACTTTCCAAATTTCACACTGCTCCGCATTTCAAACAAACTCTGTGTCCCAAAAGGGAAATTGGTGTTTCGTTGTTTGGCTGAGTTGTTTATCAATAGATTTGTTTGTTTGTTAGTTTTTTCTGTTTCGTTTTATTTAAAGAGGATGATGTGGTGTGGATGTATAAATAATATTTATTTCAGTATAAATTTTGAAAAAGGTTATCACCGCATATTATTTTAAACCACAAATACCATCTTTATCAACTCCCCAAAATATGCATTGTTATCATTATGTTCGTTCTATATTTTGTTGTTGGTTTTTGTCATAGTAAAATATAGTAACACGAACCATTGAAAAATTGAGAACGTATCCCTATTTCATGTAGGTGTAGTGGTGTTAAGAACCATACGTACACGTAAAATTACAAATACTACTTTATTTTTTTAAATGACAGAAATATAGTCACGTTACTATGTATATTATACTATGGTTGAGGTGATGATTAGGGCAAGACATTTCTGGTGTTTGCCATTAAATGTAATTTTTAGCAATAATTTCAGACTTTTTGTTTAAAAATTTAACTAAGGCCCGATTATTGAATGCCCAGTTAAAGTCCCAGTTAGTAGCTAACGGGACATTGTGAAAATGTGTGCTTTAGACAATTTTTTAAAAAATAAAAAAAAACTTTGAATATTTTTGGAAAAAATATTCTTTTCCCGCGACAAATATTTAAAACTCTAAAAATCATACCAATTTACCACGATAACACTTAAAAGGCTGGATTAGCCAACCGTGGGCGTTGTGGTGTAATGGTTAGCGCGTTGGACTGTTACACAGATGGTCCCGGGTTCGATTCCCGGTGACGACAACATCAATTTAGAAAAATAATATGTATGAGTTTTCTATCACTTATATATGTATCGCTGCGTCCACCTTCGGTGTTCCCATAGCACTTAACCCCACCGAAGTAAAATAATGAATCAGGGCTATGAAACAAAAAAAACTTCAATAAATTTGCAAACTCTACATCAGGTGGCGAGCAACAACTATTCTATGACTTATCTACTCGCGCAATTACAGTGTTGCCATGTTTGAAGCCCTTCATCTTTCACCACCTTTCATCTCTCCGCTATCCCCTTTCCAAAGAAAGCAACACATGAATGAATAGGAAGAATTTCCTGAGTGTTGCTTCTCTTTTTAAAAAAAAAAAAAAAACAACTTAACGTAGCGCTAACGTAACTAATCAGCTGTAATTGTTCTGTGTAAAGCCATAGTTAAAAGCTATTACCCATTTCAAATGTCACGTAAACGAAACGACTGAACCTGTAAAACCAAAATTCTACGTTACATTTACGTTTCCCAGAAAAGCTTTGGTAATGGGCACGTTAAAGTAATGTATAACCTTGTAATGTATACTCCTTAACTGTATCAATATTTTCGAACAAAAAGTAATGATTTACCGATAATGGCTTACATAACGAATTACTTTGTAATGAATACTCCTTACCTTCAGCATGATTTCGAAACATAAAGTAATGAGTTACCAATAATTGAACACTCATAGGTTACTCTGTAAAGACACATAATTACGGTTCTTGTTAAAAATATTAATAAAAATATCTTTAATTAAGCTTTTGAAATTTTCGGAATTGGAATGCCATTTTTCATATTGAGTTGAGGTGAGTTAGACGAGCACAACATTTTCTTCATTGTACCATACCCTGAAGAGAGAAATCAAGGAAGGAGAGATGTAGAGAAAACAAAAACACATTTATACTTCAGCCAAAAACTTGTTGTTTTTAAAAACTATGTACTTGTATTTACTTGTCAAATTCCATATAAATTTGAGATCAAAATCTAGAAGTTTTTAAAAATCAGTACGAAATGTGTTGTAATGCAAATGAATTTTAATTTTTCCAAACGATTTCCAAATAATTTATTCTCTTTGTGAAAATCTGCGGGTACGGGATACCTCCCTTGTTAGCATGAAATAGCAGAAGGCGGTTTGCTCTTTTGCAAGTTAATTTGGGTGAAGGTAATATCTGTCTTTTCATGCCAAGTTTTTTATTTTTTGTGCCATTTTGACAGCCAATTTTAGCTCTTTTTTTGTGCAATTTTAAACTTGCCCTGACGATGCTGCTGATGACGACAATGTCGAAATGTCTGACTAAACACAACAGTTGATGCCATGTGATGTCATCCTTGCAACTGATTTTCAATTGTTAAGGTTTTCCATTTCGTTTCATTTCATTTTAGTCTAGTTTTCGTCTCTATTTCATAAATCTAGTGCGTTAGTCTTTTTGTCATTTGCTTTTCAAGTAGTTATTCATTGTAAAATGAAATGCAATAAAAAAAATAAAATAAAGATGGATATAATGTGGTTTCTATAAGTACTTCAAGTTTATTGACTTAAGAATTGAAGGGCTTAGGCATCAAATTTCATTTAACTGATGAATTTTGCATTTGCGTTTTGAATTTGTCTCTGCCAGTTAAAGATTAAAATTACATTTTATGACTAATTGTTAGAGATGTGCCAGTACACAGAGAGAATTTTAGTGGACGAAAAGTAATGAAAGTTTTCGTTAAAGTAATGAAACATTTTTCAAAAATAAAACGAAAGGCTTCTTAAATTTAATGAAAAGCTTCATTCTTTTTGTGAAACCAATTTTTAAATTAAATTTTTTCATTGAGTGAATGCAACTTTTAGTAAATAAAATAATATTTTTCATAAAACTTTATGACAACCTCAAGTCCAAAATTTTATATGATATTGTCATATTAGATTTAATTTTTTGCTTTTAAAAAAGTTTTATCATTTTCATTATAGACATTGCAATTGTCTCATTGGCATCACCCAAGTCTTCAGTTGTCTGCAATAGAAAACGATAATTGGCTTAACCGAGAGATTACATACAACAGACAAAATCAACTCTATGAGAATTTGTCTGCCTTAGTGTATAAACTGGCTGATTTGGTAAACATAATTATAAAATCAAAACTATTTGAAAAGCAACTATTTTTACATATCAATATACTTTGTATATCATTGTATGTAGTATGTTTGTTGTATTTCAATTTGTAAAATCAACATACATATATTCCAACAAACAGTGTTTGTATAGCATGCTAATTGTTCAAAAATATTTTATTTTTTTTTTATTTTGGACACATAATACATACAATGATATACAAAGTATATTGATATGTAAAAATTGTTGCTTTTCAAATAGTTTTGATTTTATAATTAGGTTTACCAAATAAGTCAGTTTATACACTAAGGCCGACAAATTCCCATAGAGTTGATTTTGTCTGTTGTATGCAGTGTTGCCATATATTTTTTTCAAAAAACTGTAAAAAAACTGTTTTTTTAAGAAAAAACTGTTTTTTTTTTTAATAAAAAACAGTAGAAAAAAACTGTTAATATGTGCATTTTGAATTCAATTGCATTTTATTTAAACATAAAAAACCATTAAACACATAACATAAAGCATTTTATATACACAGAAAAAAATATTTTTTGTTGTAGACTAACTTTAAATTATACTTACAAAAAAAAAATATTTGCAAATTTATGTTATTACAGATCACAAGTTGTGCTCTGTTATAAAACTACATTTTAATTAACAATAGGCCTAATATGTTTTTTTTTTTCTGTGTACTTGTTTAAAGTAAAAAAAATATAATATAAAAAAACATATTTATATTTATATTAATTATTTAACATATAGCAAAAAAATAGCTATACGCATCACAATGTCCACCTTCGGTGTTCCCATAGCAATTAACCCCACCGAAGTAAAATAATGAATCAGGGCTATGAACCAAAAAGCTTCAAAAAGTTCGCCAACTCTCCATCAGGTGGCGAGCAACAACTGTTCTAAGACTTATCATCTCGCGCAATTACAGTGCTGCCATGTCTGAAGCCCTTCATCTTTCCCCACCTTTCATCTCTATACTATCCCTTTCCAAAGAAAGCAACACACTAAATATAGGAAGTATTTCCTGAGTGTTGCCTCTCTTTAAAAAAAAAAAAAAAAATTCATCACATTTTGAGATCTTACTTAATTAAATAAAAATATCAGTTATACACTTTTTGATTAAATTTGATTTTCATTTCGTTTGATTCCACAAAATTTTAACACAAACAAATGCTAAAAAGGGAATTAAAACTTACTACACAGTTGCATTCAATGCGTAGTATTATTTTTTATTGAAACATTTTGTGCAGCTTTTGTATTAAATTTATAAATTCAAGTAAAAGAAAGTAAATCGAGCAGGTAAACTGTTAAAAACTGGAAAAAAAGGCTGAAATTAAAGAAAAACTGTTTTTTTTTCATGAAAAACTGCAAAACTGTTACGCATCCTAAAAAACTGGAAAAAAACAGTTAAAACTGGCAATATGGTAACACTGGTTGTATGTAATGTCTCGGTTTGAGTTAAGTCAATTATCGTTTTCTAATGCGGACAACTGAAGATTTCGGTGATGCCAATGAAGCAATTGTGTTGTCTATCATGAAAATGATCAAACTTTTTGAAAAGCAACTTGTAAAATCTAATATGACATTATCATATTAAATTTTGGATTTGAGGTAGAACAATATTCTAACTAAATGTATGAAAATATAGAAAGTCCGAAAAAACAACTTCTGTATTCTTAATACAAAAATTACAAAATTGTTGAATTTTATGAAAACGTGCATTAGTTTAATGAAAAGTTTCAATGCAGTGCAATTTCATCGCTTCTATGCAATAATTCATTGATATCAAGCAGATAATTGTCTCAGTGTATATGTAACAATAGGTGATAAGTATTGTGTTATTGGCTTCAATGGAAACTGTAACAATTTTAATTGGAAATTATTAGTAGCAATTTATTAACCTTTCCGCTGCGTAAGACGTATACATAAGTTTTATCAAAACTCTATCCTGTTGAGTAAGACGTACACATACATATATACCTACACTCTGCATGTGTTTTTTTTTTTACTTCGACGTAACCAGCGAAGGTTTTTTATTTTTACTACGCAATTACGTAGTTAAAGATTCAAAAGTTTCTATTCCATTGATTGTGTTATTCTTGTTAACCTTGAGTGGAATTGATTTCATAACACTGTGCAACGAATTTTGGGTCTTCGAATCTTTCCCAAAATGAGATCAACGGGGAAATGAAAATAGACTATCATTGGACCAAAACCCCCAAAGGGGTTTAAAAAGTTAGCTTGTATTTGTGGCAACATTCCCACAACTATCTACTCAAAACAATTTGAATTTAAACGTTGCTTCATAAACTTGTTTGTCAAATATTTTCAGTTTAATTTTGTAATTAATTTTAATAAAAAATATATTTTATAAAAAATTTAAAATACAAATGTTATTAATAAAAGAAATAAAATATAGGAGACCAAGAACTCCTATAAGTATAATGTGGCAACATTCCCACATATTGTTAATTTATAGCCTTTTGAAGTTGATTTTTTTGTTTTTTTAAAGAGAAGCAACACTCAGGAAATTCTTCCTATTAATTAATGTGTTGCTTTCTTTGGAAAGGTGGAGAGATGAAAGGTGGTGAAAGATGAAGGGCTTCAAACATGGCAACACTGTAATTGCGCGAGTAAATAAGTCTTAGAACAGTTGTTGCTCGCCACCTAATGGAGAGTTGGCGAACTTATGGAAGCTTTTTTGGTTCATAGCCCTGATTCATTATTTTACTTCGGTGGGGTTAAGTGCTATGGGAACACCGAAGGTGGGCGCAGCGATACATATAAGTGATAGAAAACTCATACATATTATTTTTCTAAATTGATGTTGTCGTTATTTATATTTCTAAATTGATTGTGTCGGGAATCGAACCCGGGACCATCTGTGTAATAGTCCAACGCGCTAACCATTACACCACAGCGCCCACTATAAACAATTGTAATTATATATTTTAGGCCTGTAATATTCAAATTCATTAATTCTTACACTTTTTGTGGTTTTAATTTATCTTTAAGCTAATTTGTTGGTACATTTTCTGTGCGTTTTACGTACTTTGGTACAATTTTCACAACACATTTCATGTGTTCGATTAATTTATTATTGTTTTTATTTTTTTCATTAAAAAAATACATGACAATAAAAAACTTATGGAGAATAGCAGGCTTTTTTTTTCAATTCGGATTAAAAGTGCGTCTTCTATTGTGAGCAAGGTGGTGCAATATTTTTAAAAAATGTTTTAAAAAAATACAATTTAAAGAAATTACATAAAAAAATCTGTGCAAAAGTGAGACAAAACTCGGGTGCGATAAGCTGTAATTTTGGAACTAGTAGGAATTTCATTCTAAAATTGTAAATTATAATTTTATGAACTAATGCTACACTCATAAAAAAAAGTTAGTACAAAAGTGAGTTCCGTAAATGTTGTGAACAAAAGCAAAATTAAACGTTAAGTTTATGTAAGTGATTCATGGGATCAAATTTCATTACAACACTTAGAAAACGTTCTAGTCACAAAACCACTGAGCCCAGACGTGACATCTGGGATAGCCACAGCTGATTATATAAAGCTTTATCTTTGTTTGCACCTAAACCAACCGTGTTTTTTCATTTGTTACAATGCAGATGAGTCGATACTCTTCATGAATCATTAGAAACTATTCTCCAAGAATAGTTTGTGACTTGAAGATATTAGCAATTCTTCTGGATAGTTAAAAACAAATGAAATTTCAGAAAGGACGACTTACATTTCAGTAAATTCAACTAACATTGTTATTTGTTTTTTAATGTTCAAAAAACCAACCACAATTGTAGTAAAAATTAACCACATATGTAAGGAAAAAATAAACAAATATTTATTTTTTTTTAAATAACAAAAACGAATGTAAAAAATTAATGTAAAATAATGAAATACTCATTTAATGTGGTTTGTTTTTTTAAATGAACTACAAGATTAGTAAAAAATTTAATTTGTTCTACAAATGACTGGCATTTACATTAAAAATAAAGAAACTGTATTACAACCCAAACAACTACATATTTTTAAAGCAGAAGTTCTCTGAGTGTACATTCGTTTTTTGTGTGATTGGGATTCCAGGTAAAAGGGCGTCGTTGTCTATGATTCCCTACAGCATCCAGCCGAGGGATGACCTAGAACTACATAGAGCAGTTTTTTTCTTATATAAAATATATAAATGAAATTCAGGCTTAAATGTAAAATTTTTTTTAAATAAATATACTACTCAATAGCCTTTAAAAAGTCATTCAGATATACATTAGAGCGACTCAAGTTGTATGGAAGCGAAATTCGTGCAATGTGAAATGAACATTGGTATTTTTTATCATGACATTTAAAATATTTCGGCTCTAGCTTTGACCTCTCGTGAGCTGGACCATTTTGAAAAAGGGTCCATTTTTGCATGTTTTATTAATTTAAGAATCTGGTTCCTTACCAACATATCAGTATGGGTATCATAAGAAAGGTATTTTTAAGGCGCGTCCAACTGTATATACAATTTGTCCAAAGACGATCATCCATGTCCTTTTTTAAGGATATTCTGTAAAAAAAAAAACGGTTTTTGAATTTTTTGTTCGGGGTTGTTTGTAATAAAAATGCCAAATTAACATATTTTAATCTTTAGTCGATTTAATTAAATACGGGTCTAAGCTTTTTTTGAAATTCGTGATAGTTCGCGTTTTGACAAAAATGCAATGGGGTGGTAACTCTTCGTTTTAAATAGGGCAATATGGGTATCAAATTTTTTCTTTTGCCAAGTACATCATCTTTGTATGTAAATAATTTAGATTTTTGCAAATTAGATGCATTTTACACGGTGCTCTGGAATATATATAAATGCAATTTTGTGGTAACTCTAATATGATAGCGGATTTAGTTTCTAGATCATGTATGGATGAAAATAGGACTAAAGAAAGAAAAAAAAAATGATCCACGACTTTTGGCGGCATATTCTTTTTTTAATTTGCGAAAAAAATATGCCGCCAAAAAGTCGTGGATCATTTTTTTTTTCTTTCTTTAGTCCTATTTTCATCCATACATGATCTAGAAACTAAATCCGCTATCATATTAGAGTTACCACAACGCGCCTTAAAAAAACCTTTCTTATGATACCCATATTGTATATGTTGGTAAGGAAACAGATTCTCAAATTAACAAAACATGCAAAAATAGACCCATTTTCAAAATGGCCCAGCTCACGAGAGGTCAAAGCTGGAGCCGAAATATTTTAAATGTCATCTTAAAAAAGTCCAAGGTTCATTTTTAGGAGGGTACATCGAGCACTTTTTTGGTGAGTCGCTCTAATATTCATATGTATGTCAAGCAAAATTTTTAAAAAATTTCTCCAAAAGTTAAGAAAAAAAAAACCGAGCAAAAATGAACAAATTAATTCTAAACTTTGACCCCTTCTGTCTGGACTACTTTAACAAAAAAAAAAGATGTTAACATATTATTTTCACCCTATGAAAAAAATGCTCAAAAATAAGTCAAATTCAAAAGACTATGAAAAATCAATAAGAGCTATCTTCGCAAAAACCTTTAAGGGTTTTGGTATACTAATGGTCTACTTTCATTTTCTGTTTTACTCATTCGGGAATTTTTTTCTTGTTGCATAGTGCAATATTCGCAGTATCTCTCTGGAATTCTATACCCCACAGCTCTCAACTTTTAAGTAACGCACGAAAATTTAAAGAAAATATTTTTAAACTGTTTTCGGCATAAGAAAATCAAACATAATTATTTGATAAATTAAATTATTTAAATTTATTTAAATTTTTTATTTAGTTTTTTTTTGTTTTGTTCATCTTGTTTAATTTAAATTGTTTTTTGTTTTCCATATAAAAATTGTAATTAGTTGTTAAGTTATTAATTAATGATCTTATAATTTTTCAAATCATCAGTTCCATACTGCAAAATAAGACTCTTAGTCTTGTGTATGGAGCAATTCAAATAAATAAATAAATAAATAAAAATAAATAAATAAATAAGAAAAAAGAAACAGAGAATATTATAGATTTTCTTAAAAGCTTCCATTTAACTTTATTGTCCAGTAATAGTGTGTTTGTAGTTTGGTTTAGTTTTCTTTTAAAAGTAAAGTGTACTTACTAACCAGGAAGGTCTGCGAAGTGATGCACTCCGATTTGCATACAAGCAGCAAATAGTTTAGAAAATAAAGAGATTGCAACACTCTCACTTACTGAGAAAATATATATTAATTGTGGCAGCAAATAGGAAAATTTATATTTCTTCGCGATTTTTAATTGATAAATTGACTTTTTTAATGTTGCTGCTGATAGTTGTCGACATATTTGTTATGATTTGAGCAAAAAAAATTCAATTTAGCTTTGGTTTTCCTTAAAAACGGCATGTTTCCTGTTTGCAAGCGCAAGGTGTTAACAGATGGTGAGAGCATTGCATAGCCATTGGTAGCACAAACAAAGTTTAAGCCTCTAACGGGTAAGGCTGCCTCAGGGCAGTCTTCATAAAATTTACCACAAATGCGTCAAATGAGAGTTTTATAATTAGAAATTAATATATTCCGATAGAAAACTAAATTTTGCTAAATATTTTGCGAAGAATTTTTTCGTGTGCCATCCACGGTTTGGAAGAGAGAAAGCTTCAAAATCAAAATTTCGTAAAATTTCAAAAATAATTATTTTTGAAAAAACATAGTCTTCAAAAATCTAAAAAAAACAATTTAAGTTGACTTAAAAACTCTTTATAATAAATTATAATTAAGATTGAAGCTTTATCTCTAATAATAAGTCCTTACGTTGGTCCAAGGACTCACAGGATTTAATAAGGATTTATAAATTAATAGACAAATTTTTATGAAATTTGGCAGAAGGAAGAAATTAACTATAAATAGCAAAGCGTTGAAATTTGAACAATATAAATTGAAGTTTCGATACTTTTTCGCCTAATTTCGCTTTTTCCAAAAAGCAAAAATCGTGATATCTTCTTAAATAGGAGCAGACAAAAAATAGCTTTTGGAGTGTGGTTATATCTTGGTAAGAGAAATAATTTTTGTTCAAAACTTCTCTTTTATATGTTTCAGTTTTCAAAATGCACCCTAAAATATTTTGGCTCATATCGCCTAAATTAGGCAACCATAAACAATTTTGTTGGAGAACTTCTTATTTGTTTTTTGAGTGGAGCACATGGTATGTAATTTCGTTGCAAAACATTGTTTGCCAGTTAGAGGGTTAGATTTTTATAGCTGCACAATCTTATGTTTAATGGGGGCTGGATTTTTTTTTTTGGTAAAT
The DNA here is from genome assembly GCA_021234595.1 of Delia radicum. Lineage (NCBI taxonomy): Eukaryota > Metazoa > Arthropoda > Insecta > Diptera > Anthomyiidae > Delia > Delia radicum. Next base: position 308,287,507 of record CM037851.1, on the reverse strand, counting down.
GTTTCGTATTTCTTATAAAACAATTACACTCAATTAAAAGTATCATCATATTTATGAAATGGTTCATAGATTTTCGTCCAATGTAACGTTTCATAGTATTTCTGAAACAATTTCATCATTTCTATGAAATGCTTCACTATATATATATATATGAAGGATATTTTGTTTAAGTAAGGATTCATAGAAACCTATTTAAAGGGTCCGCCATCTAACGTTTTTTTTTCAACTAGTGCTTATTTCGTGAATGGTAACACTTAGCTCATGTCTGATTTGACAGATAATTAGTTTTATCCTTCCGCTGAACGAATATGGTTGTGTATACGCTTGAACAATGCTGGGAAATATTGCGACATTACTTTGAAAATCATGGTAATGTTGCAGAATGTGTGCCGATACACCCAAAACGAGTCACTGTTTGGTGCGGATTTTGGTCCAGAGGCATAATTGGGCCATTTTTCTTCGAAAATGAGCAAGGAGTGGCCGTTACAGTCAATGGCTATCGTTATCAGGCCATGTTGAACGAATTTTTGTTCACAAAAATTGAAGAGAAGTAAATACAGCTGCACACAATCGATAATGTGCTTAAAAATTGGACCGATCGTGTAGGCTACTGCATGGCCAGCCGAGGCAGCCATTTGAATGAAATTATTTTCCATTATTAACCGGAAGGATTGTACTTTCAAATAAAAAAGAAATTTGAGAAAATATTCAGTAGTTTTTTTTTATAGCATTTTCAAAAAAAAAAAAGTTATTTGGCGGACCCTTTATAATTCTTGTTGTTTATGAAATGTTTCATAAATATTTATGAAATTATTACATTGTACGAAAATTTATGCAACTTATTCCTGTTTTTCTCTGGGTGTATAGAGAAAATAGGTACCCAAAGAAAGTTATTTAAACGACGACAATTATGTTCAACGAGCTTAAAATCCTGATATTTCGTTGGCGGTAGTTTTATGTATCGAAATAAATTAAGAAAAAAATTTAAGTATTTTTCATAAAAAAAAAATCAGGTCAATGAGGTTTGCCGCATATGTTGCTGCGGTAAACAAAACTTAATAACTACGTATACATAAGATTTATATTTAAAGCCACATACATACTAGATTTCCAAAACACGTATTTAAGTCCTTTATTTTATTCCAACAGTTCTTTAATATGTTCCACTTGTTTTGGCAAAACTCGTGTTTTGCAATTTCATGTGAATACCGAATAAATTAAAAATAATGGTGGTTTGATTTTATTTTTTCTTAATTTTTAACGAGCTTCAAACCTCCGTATTTTTACAAAAATAAAGCATATCAAACATATTAGCTAGGTTGATACTAGTATTTCGATCTGGCTAAAGATCTCATCAGAACCCAAAGTTTTAGAAAAGTTAGATCCTTTTATTTTTTATGTTTTTAACATAATTTGAATTATCAAGAAAATACGTTAAGGTGACAAGCACAGCTTTATTTCGATTTTGGCCTGCGCAACTGTCGCAATAAAGACTGATTGAAGATTGAGTTTTTCTTTCATCTACAAGTTTTAAATATTGAAAGACAATGGTAGATATTTCATTGCATCCCCTTTTTCCATTACTTTCAACCCACAAGAATCAAATACCATTTCTGGTGCCACTTTCATAAATGCTTTCATTATAATATGAATATTTTGCAGCCTTTAGGTAATTGTTTTTGCTGCTTATATCCTCTTTTTCCCACATACGTCTCTTCTTCAATCTCAGTCGTAAATTCTGCAGTATTTATATAATCATTGGATTCAGAGGAATTATCAGAATCGCTGTATGAAACGAGGCTATTTTGAACTTTGTACTAAAACAAAAATTATTTATAACATCAAAAACAATACTGTGGTTTTCAATACAACAATAAACACTTACCTCCATATTATTGCTCGAACATATAAAAAACACTAATTTAATATCAAATTTGTATATTATTGTAATATTTTTCTAATAAAACTGTTTTATATTTTGATATTAAGTCTGCTCGATTACTTTCTAATTAAAGTCCACTAAAAATTACTCAGTAACAAAATTACAGAGAGTAAAGGGGCCAATACACGACACCAGCATGAATGCACAATCAAGTGATTGTGTGATTAAGCTTTTGAGCATACACCACACCATCATGCTGGTACAGTTTTCATTTCTTTACAAAAAGTGTGTAGAAAAGGTCGTCATGGATACTACTTTGTCTCTGTTGGCATCTGGATCAAATTCTTTTAATTTCTCAACCATTTTAACATTGCCTTTTTAAATCACTATTGCAATATTGTGAACTTTTAATTTTCCATAAACACTATTTTCATAAACACTTGACTTGTATAAATCGAGGAATTCTCCCCAAAATAATTTTTCTTTTGCATTCATGGTCTTTTTTACTGCTTGAAAACTTTTAAAAACTGAGCTAATTTCACCACACACGATACATGCATGCTGGTACAATCATAAAAATATCAAACTGTTTTTGATTTTGCTCAATCGGCATGTGCAATCGCACCACAACCCCACACACGGTCAATCGGCATGCACAATCACTTGATTGCTCATGCATGCTGGTGTCGTGTATGGGCCCCTTAAGACAAATTTACAAAAAAGTAAACCAACGGAAAAGAATTGGTAAAATATATAAAACAGCTGATTTTAAATACCAAATATTAAAAAAAAAATCAACTGTTCGTTATGGAAAATATAAAAGGTGCATTCGTTTACTTTTCCAGTAAAATCCAGTAGATGAGTAAACTACTCTCAAAACTGGCTCTTGCACAAAAAAGTAAACGAACGGAAAAATTGCAAAAACTTGCAGGTTAAATCAAACATATGAGCCCTAAAAAGCTTAGTGTTGTAAAATATGTGTTATTTAGACTACCCAGTATATATTGTTTTTGGTACACACAAAAAAATATTTCTTAAATTGCGCCAAGTAAACATTTTGTTGAATAAAAAAAACATAATCAATTACTTTTTTAATTGACTCAATTACTTTTTTAATTGACTCAATTAAAAAGTAATCAATATTTTAAATAATATTGATTACTTTAAATAAACAAAAATATTGATTACTTTTTAATTGAATCAATTAAAAAAGTAATTGATTATTTTTTTTATTCAACAAAATGTGTACTTGGCGCAATTTTTTTTTTCTGTCTACTTGATGCATTGCATTTTAATAATTATAAATTCGTAGCAATTGTATTTATTAAATAAACTTTTGTGAAAGCTTTTAGACTTGTTTAGTTTGTACATGACTTTTAATTTTGTTTCTAGTTAAATAACATACGAAAATACATGAATACTTGATTTTTGATATTCGGTACCCTGAATAATATGCAGTAAGAAGTATTCATATATTCATTAGCTTTACATCTCTAATATATTAATGTAAATAAAAACAATTAAAACATATATTAGAAAACTGATAAATTGTTACTATAATAATTGTAACTGACTACTTTAATTTGTTTCAGGTTGAAAATAATTATTTTTAGTTTTTGCCGCACTTTGTTGTTCAGCTTTTGTTCTTTTAAATGTTTTTATTACTAAATGTATACTTAGTTTTGTTTGTTTACTTAATGTAATCATATGTTTTTGTTTTCTACTGGATTTTACTGGCAAAAATTTGTTCAGTAAAAATTTGCAGGCTTTTTGCTGACAACTGTCACTTTACTCTCTTCGAAGATGCTCTCTTTTGCAAATGTATGTGTACGCGAACGCATTTCAGTAAAATCCAGTACAAATTTGTGCAAAATTTTAGTGTAAACGAATGCACCTAAAAGTTGATGCAAATAGTGGACCAGAAATAATTTAGAATGTTTTTTAACTTCTTCCATAGTTAATTCTTTATTATTTTTCACTTTAAATCCATAAACAATTATAATTTTATTTAATAAATAAATATTTGTTTTTGTTTACTAAAAATACAGGCATATTTATTCAATCTTATGTTTTTTTCTTCTTACAAATTCTTACTGGCAAAAATTTATCCACTAAAAACGTGTAATTTTTTTGGCATCAACCAGTCCGCTTTCTCTCTCTTTTTACTAATTTTACCATTTTACTGAGTGTAAACGAACACCTTTTAGTAAAAATTTCTACAAATTTGTACAAATTTTTGCGTAAGCGAACAAACTTTTTATTGTAATTTGTCACTTGTTTTCATTAACTTGTTAAATAGAATTTTAGCTTAAGCGACACTTCGCTGTCACGAAAATGTAAACAAACAAGCAATGTATACTTAAGCTAAAATTGCTTTTTCTGTAAATTCGCAACGGTATTTCGCAGACCTCTAAAAACTTGAAAGATGGTGCAAATGATCGTAAATTATCGATTTCCATCATAGAACGAAAATCAAATATTATGTCGCTTAAGATGTTTTTGCGGTCATGGCTCGATATGTAGAAAGAGAGGTCTTTATAGAATACTTTGGATCATATGCTTTGTTTATTGGCTGCCTTACCCATGTTCTTCCATCTGGTCCGGCTAAATTTTTTCAAAGTGAACTTATTTTTTTACTCGTTCAATTTATAGTCCAATTTAATTTTTTTTTTTATTTTTTCTTACTATAATAATTCTACAATTAATGTTATATATTATGAATACTTTGTATATGCCCTAGTAATAAACGCTATTGTAATTTTATTGTCTTCGGTTTTTTTTTTTTTTTTTTTTTTGGAAATAAGTTTAGAAATAATTACTAAGTGAAGCGTAGTGAAGAAAAATTTCATAAATTTACTAAAAGATTTCATTATTTTTATTCCAATAAAATTCTCTTCGTGATGTTCTCAACTGACTCAGATGAAATACCCGTAATCGAGTTTTAATTGATACAAATTTCCTAATAAAGTATTCAACAACGAAAAAATTTTGAAGTCAAATAAAATGTGGAATTTTACTAAATATTTCATCATTAATATATTGTAAGAAATTCATTATTCATCTAGTTTAAAGTTTTCTTTACATTTCTTTTTTAAGTTGTTCTTGATTTCTATTAAATAAATAATTTTCTTTTTAATTTAAACTAAAATGCGTTTTACAAACATGTATTTCTCCCCAGTCAACTTTGATATTTCAATATCACTCATACGTTATGATGTTCTACAGCAGGGGTGGCAACAATTTTTCCAATGCGTGCCACAAAAAGACAAATTTTTTGTAAAAATATCTCAAGTGCTACGTTAAGATTATTTATCTTTTGAGAGCACTTTTTGTATGAAACCCTTTTAATGTCATCTTTGTATTAAGTTTTTTAGATATAGTTTTATTGCAGACAGTTTTTCACTTTTGTCCTGGCACTTTTTCACTGCTCTGATTATGAGATATTTTACCTTGAAGCATTTGAATTTCTTTCAATCTAAAATGCCAGGAAATAGTAGTGGCATTTTAAAAATGCACTTAAAACTACAACATATTCTATTGTTTTCCAGAAATTTGAAATTTATCGATAATCTTTTAGATTTATCAATAATAATTCATTATTTATGAAATTCAATTATTGTATTTCAGAATTATTGGAATGAATTGGTGTTCAGATTTATGAATTGTGTTTCAGAAAATATTGATTGCATTTAAAATTTATCAGTTGTATATGAGTCAATTTTGATAAAAATTAACTTTCTCCGATGTCTTTCAAAATTTTATTACGTATTCTTCATTAAAAAATATTTTACACGTGTTTCCAGAAAAAAATTAAAATTTTTTTTTCTAAAAGTTATGTGCATTTGAAAATTGTCCAAATCGTGAAAAATCTTCCGACATGACAACTTTTAAACTAATGTTCTTCTAAAATTAGTCAATGGATTTTAAAGTTTAATACCTTATTTTAAAGGTATTTGAACCTTCTTTTTAAAAATAATTTTTTTTTTGTGTGAGATTTTATTCGTTCGGTTTGAGATCATGACAAATTTTTCTCTAAATTAACAGAAAAATTATAATTTTTATATGATAATTTACTTTGACTATTAGAAAAAAACACAGAAAAAGTTATTAGACACTAGCATGAATGGAATGCATTTTCTGACCCACTAGGGTCTTCATCAACATTCTTCGTGCCATTTAGTGTTAATCGTAAATATTTTTTTTAATTTATTTTTTTTTTTATTTTTAAAATTTGGTTTTTTTTTACTTAATTTCTGTTTTCCACCATCTTCGAACAAGTCGAAAAATCTGTAAAAATTTTTTCTTAAAGCTCAATATATTCCCTGTAAATTTCTTAATATTGAGCTTATCAATTGAATTTTAAAAATGATCAATTGTTTTTTTAATTAATTCGAATATATTTATTTTAATTTAAATATATTTCAGATATTATTAATTGCATTTCGGAATCAAATGTAATTCAGAAGTTATTAAAAATACAATATTAATCCTATAATACATTTAGAACATATTTTTAACTCTGAAATAAAATTATTAACGGTCTGTTTTTACAATACGTGTATAATTTCAGACGAACGTGTGGCACCCGAACGAATACGTAAGGAAATGAGTTTTTATAATTCGTTCGCCTGACTTACGTTTGAGTACGTTAAGCTTTATGTTATGTCAAACAGTAGAGATTGCCATGACATTGCTTTTCGGTTTTTGTTAGTTTATTTCATATACAAATAACTCATTTTTCGTTGCTAGATGGCAACCCAACACTATAATTGAAATATAAACAAAAACAGCTGATTTTTTCTTAAAAAAAAAATTAATTTATTTTGTTTTAAAAGTGGAGATAAAAATATAATTTGTATAAAAAAACAAAAATATTTACAACTAAAAATGTAAATAAATATAAATATAAATGAAAATAAAAATAAAAATCATTATTCTTTTTTTTATTACAATTTTTTGTTAAAAAGTATTACAGTAAAACCCGGTTAAGATGAACTCCGAGGGACCAAAATAATTAGTTCGTCTTAAGCGAGGTTCGTATTAAGCGGGTATTTTTAACGACTAAAAATATGTATTTATTAAAACAAAAACAAGATTTTTACATAAATAAAAAGTAAAATTAGCATTTCATGCATTCACAATTAAAAATTCAATTAAAATTCTTCATTTAAAACAAAAAGAATATGTTATTTTTTTCTGAATGACTGAATTAACGATTTCATTCGTTATAAGTTTTTCTATTGCCAAAATATGATTGTCAGCTTCTTCGGCACACGATTTTGTTCGAATATATTACTCGACAAATTTTCAACATCGGCAGGATTAACAATTTCCAATATTTCATATTATTTCTATACCATTAAACGGATAAAGAGTGTACTAAACATGGTAATTTGTATGAAAACGAGTTTTTGGGACTGCTTAAAACAGTTCGTAATAACCGAGGGTTCGTATTAACCGAGTTCGTATTATAAGATGTATTTTATATGAAAATTTTTGCCAAAACGTCGGGACTTTTAAATTAGTTCGTATTAACTGAGGGTTCGTCTTAACCGAGTTTTACTGCACTTTTTTTTTAATATTAAATTGTGTTGGCTTTTTTCTTTGACGAATACTTTTTTGTGAACGTCTGTTTTTGACGTTTGTGACGTTTCAAATCGCATTGTGGAAACCAAAAAAAGAGACGAAAACGACAACTCTTACGTTTTCACTCAATTCAGAGTGACATTTGCATTACAAAACCCCAAAATGAATTTCTTCACTCATTTACACGAATTTTTTGAGTGACACGTGTTACAAAAACAGACCGTAATTATTTTTCATAAAATATTATTTGTGTTTTAGAAACTATTAATTTTATTTCAGATGTTATCAGAAATTATCAATTGTTTTTTAAAATTTATAAATTTTTTCAGAAATAATAAAAGTTTTTAATTATTAATTGAATCTCAGAGTTATAAATAATGCAATTAGAATATATTTTTAGCTTTGAAATACAATTCATAATTTCTGAAAAAAACTATTAATAAATCTTGATAACAATTGAGATCTTATTAAATACAAATAATAATTTCTGAAATACAATTGACATTTTTTAAAATACAATTGCCCATTTCTGAAATGCAATGGGAATCTTCCTGAAAACAATTGAAAACAATTGGTTTATTGTAAAAACTCGGTAAGCCACATTTTAGTTTTAGTTTATTTTCGGCTTTTAAAGGTTGGAAATGTGCAGAAATATGACATTTGCAAGACGATTATACTCTAGGTACTTGTAATAATTGTTAAAACAAGATTTCTATCAAATACTAATTAATAGATGTCTAGAAAACAAAGAAAATCCATAAAAACATAAATTTTTACAAAAGAAATTCTGAAATACAATTGTTAAATCAGAAATACAATTGATGATTACTGAAAAACAATTAATAAATTCAATTCGCTAGTAAAAATGTTTAGATATGACCAGATATGATCATATATAATTATATCCAAAATGTGAGTCTTTCCAATTATGTCAGAATTCAGATATATTTATATATACCTTCGGATATAATTATATATAATTTTAGATATGTTTATATATAAATATATATAAGGTTATATATAAATATATATGGACTCAGATATAATTGCATAGACTCAAATTTCAGATATAATTATATATGATCATATAACCTTTTTTACACGGGTTAGTATTTTCTGAAATACAATTGATAAAACTGAAGTACAGACAACAGTTTTCGAAATTCAATTTATAATTTCCGAAAACCAATTAATAAATATGAAATAAAATTGATAATTTCTGAAATAAAATTATAACTTCTAAAAATATAATATTTAAAACTTGTATTACCTCGATTTCTGAAAACGTTTTTTTGTTTTTTGGTTATTAATCGTAATTTTGTAAAAACATTAAACATTTTAAAATGTGATTTGCAATCTTTATGAAAAATTCGCTTTAAAGCTGACATTTTTGTATATTTAAAACTCCAAACGTTATTTTTGTTCAAAATGACGCCGTCATAGTTTTGCCAGCCCTGTTCTACAGGATTTAAAAATACGAATGTGTGTGTGTTAAAAATACACTGTGCTTGGTTGTGTGGGTTTATATTTGTTTTTGTTAATCTGTCAAGTTTAATTTCCCTTAATACAACAACTTATGTTACATGTAAAAAAATATATTTTGTATTTGCAACAATATAATCTAAAAGACAAACAGCTTTTGGCGCCAATCAGACTAACAGAGCATGTCATTATCAACATCGTTAGTTGTTAAAAATCATGAATTTATTCTCATCACACACACACACACCCACACACACACACATTTAAGGTTATTTCTGTAAACATATAAAAAAAAACATTGATGAATGTGTATGTAAACTTAAATCCCACTTACTTCCCTACAAAAGCACAATTGTTGTTCAAGACACATTTCGAAGGTTTATTTAAGGCAAATGAATAAAACTATTTTTAAGTCGCATGAATTAAAAGAATTTACAATATTTACTTTTGTTTTGAGAAAATTGGGTTTTTACACTTGCAACAAGAAATTGATATTGCAACTAGCAGAGATAATCTCCTTGAGGGTTAAATTAGATTTATATGAAACTTGGATATGTAATGGAATGAACTAAATTTAAAAACTTTTGGTTAACTCTCTAACCGGTAAGACTACCTCAATTCACTCATCATGAAATAATCCGCAAATACGGCAATTGAGTAATTTATAATTAGAAATTAGAAATTTACACGGAACACGGTTTAGAAGCGAGAAAGTGTAAAAGTTAACATGTGCAATGACAATTATTTAAGTTCGAGGCCATACTCTATGTTTCTTTATTATGATATTATCCTAACAAATAATCTATAGAGTTTTTGTTTTAAAATTAATTAATTGACCACTTTCAGGAATGTGTTAATAGATATATTTGGTAATTTTCTAGGTTCCCATCATCAGAACACATTTTGAAAGAAGTGACAATCCCATGCAAAACATCAAGCATTCATATAAACTAGTTTTCTCACTAAACGAGAACTAATATATGAGCTCGAAGTTAAAGATTGTCACCATTGATCAAAAATAAATTGAAATTGGTCGTGTTTACTCCCCCTGTACATTTTTTTCATAAAAATGTTAAGAACAATAATATGATCATATTGGTAGTTATTTGGAACAAAATTATGGTAATCTAATTATCATATTATGATACATAAACAGATAATAGTATGGTTGTCACAACCATCCCAACATAGTTGCCGCAATCATAAATCCAAAAATGTATGATGCTCTTTGAATATTTTTCCCTCAACCATGTTTTTTCTTTGCGTGTAATTCAAAAAGAAAATACATATTGACCAAACTCGATGTCATATTGCCAAAAAAACTCAAAAAATTTTACAACAACAAATTACTGACTGAGTTTTTATGACGATATCACATTTAATTTTTGGGCGCTATTACCTAAACCTAAAATTTGGGTTTTAAAAGAGCAACGATTTTGTACCACAATTTAGATTCTAATAGAATTTCGATTCGATACAATAATTAGAGTTCACAAATAACGACGATTTTGTATTAAAACTTGGGTTATAAACGAAAACTAATTACAACTACAACTTGGGTTTACAAAAGAACCACTATTATTTGGTTTCTAAAAAAACCACGATGTAGTTAGTACAACAATTTTGCCACTAAAAGAGTCACGATTCTTAAATAATCGCGATATAGTATAACAAATTATTGTTTACTAATAAGCTCAATAATGATTATAAAACACTAGAATTATAATTTGGGTTTTATAATAACCACGATTATAACTAAAATTTTTGTTCTAAAGTAACCCTAATCAAGAAGGATGTATCCTTCTAGGAAACACTATTAGAATTACAATTTGTGTTCTAAAAGCATCACGATTTAGTACAACAATCTAGGTACTAAAAGAAGTACGATTTAGTACTAAAATTTGGATTTTTAAAAACAAACGATTCAGCCTTAAAAAAGTTCTACCAACTTTGGTTTAGTACATCAATTAAGATTCTAAAAGAACCGCGATTAAAACTACAAAAACTAACATAATTTTTTTTTTTTTTTGTAAAGAGAAGCAACACTCAGGAAATTCTTCCTATTAATTAATGTGTTGATTTCTTGGGAAAGGGGATAGTGGAGAGATGAAAGGTGGTGAAAGATGAAGGGCTTCAAACATGGCAACACTGTAATTGCGCGAGTAGATATGTCTTAGAACAGTTGTTGCTTGCCACCTGATGTAGAGTTGGCGAATTTATTGAAGCTTTTTGTTTCATAGCCCTGATTCATTATTTTACTTCTTTGGGGTTAAGTGATATGGGAACACCGAAGGTGGGCGCAGCGATACATATAAGTGATAGAAAACTCATACATATTATTTTTCTAAATTGATGTTGTCGTCACCGGGAATCGAACCCGAGACCATCTGTGTAACAGTCCAACGGGCTTTAGAATTGCCTAAATTAAGTACTATCTTAGCGGCTTAAAGTCTTCCCCGTTCATAGCTTAAAAACAAGCTTTAGAGGTTCCATTATTATAACTAACTTTATATTATTCTCCTTGTTCTAGACCAATCATAGAAGAACTAGAAGAGCTCGGCTGTGGAATATGGGCATACTATTCCTGATATACTATTGCGTTTCTGTATATTCGGCGAAAAGTGATGATAAAACAGATAAACCATTTGATGTTGGTAATTTGGAAAATGAAAATGGCGAAGAATTCGACAAATCTGTGGAGTATTCAACAGAAACAAATGACGTAACAGAGGTAAATATTTAACACGGAAACTACACTGTGGTGAATCCTCAGATTTGAATGAAACTAGGATATGTTATAAAGGACAAACATATAATAGACACGTATATTTTTTTAGGTGTGCAATCTCAAGTTTAGTGGTTCAAATGTGGGGTCAAAAATTACAAAATTTTACGTCTTTTTAATATATTATATTTTTAACTATAGACAAATTGAGAATCAAATAAAGACGCATATACTGGTATATAAAACATGGCCGTGCATGTCCGAACATTCTTGTTATATAAAAAACTATTTTTTCGAATGGCACATTTGTATGCACACTGAGAATAAAGTGCCAACTAATGTAAAGTTGTACCAACAGTCTGAACTTCGTAATAACAGAATTTGAGACATAGTTAACGAATTTCAGTTGGCAAATAGCTAAATTTTTTTCTGTGTGTGTGAAGATGTCATTGGTTTGAGTTCAAATTAACATATAATACTTATTTAATGTAATCGAGGGGGTGTCTAACCTTTTTAAATTTCGTAACCGTTCGGCTTTCTCACTAATTTTCCCGACGAAATTTTATATCCCATATTTTAATCCAATATTTGTATCAAAATTGTAATACTTTCATACTGCGTACAAAAAATTTTAATTTCTTAAAGATGTTTTTATACAAAAAATTTTAACGTGCGGTTGCGCACCTAAAAAAAATACGTGTCTAATATTTGTTTGTCCTAAACAACATATTCAAGTTTCATTAAAATCTGCGGATTCACCACTCTAGTTTCCTGTAAAACCAATTATTTGCTTTCAAATCACAACTAATTCCTCTTCTTACTTAGACTTATTTCGAAACTACCCAGGCTACAGTAATATTAGCCAATGCAGTTCCTACTTGGCGTCCAAAACGTGAAAATTGTACACCACCAGCTATTGAACAATTTCCGGAACCTTTAATGGGTAGATGGGCGAGACGACATGGTGGTCTTATTATACATGTCCTAGTAGCAATATTTACCTTCTTTGGATTGGCCATAGTATGTGATGAATATTTTGTGGCTAGTTTAGATAGATTATGTGAAGGTAAGTTTGACAAACTAATTTAAAAAGCAATTTCTTGTAATGCATCTCTTTTGACCCACAGAGTTAAAACTATCTCCCGATGTGGCCGGTGCTACTTTTATGGCTGCTGGTAGTTCTGCTCCCGAATTGGCTACCGTAGTCATTGGTGTCTTCTTTGCCAAGGATGATATTGGCATAAGTGGAGTCATTGGTTCGGCTGTTTTCAATATAATGTTTGTCATATCCGTCTGTGCTTTATGTTCCGGTACTGTTTGCCAGCTTAATTGGTGGCCATTGGTGCGTGATTGCTTTTTCTATAGCATTTCGATATTGGTGATGTTAATCATTATTTTTAATGATGTTATTTCATGTGTAAGTAAACTTATTTATGTGCTAAAGATAGGTCTGAGTCAAAGAATTGCTATATAATCAGATCATATATTTTTTAAAAATTAATACACTGCGTTGCATAATTATAATTACAAATGATTTTTGCAATTTTTTCTAATATTACAAACATTATTATTAAACTTTTTTAAGAGATAACGATAACTGATCTCTTATTGTGTAGAATAAGAAGAAGAGATTACTTAATTGATTTAAGAGAAAAATTTAAACTATTTTTTCTTCAAAAATAACTCTTTTATCAAAGGTAAAAATAAGCCATCTAAAAACATTCATTAATGACTCATAAATATAAGGGAACTTATTGCCGCAAAAAATGATTCAGAAATGGCTCACAAAAGAAGGGGAATATGAATGTTTTTTGAACAATCTAAAAATGCTCAAAAAAATAATGTAGAATCGTTTTTTAAATGGTAATTAAAAAATTTACAATAATATGTATTAAATGTAAAAAACTGAACAAAATGAAGATACGATATTTGCAATATAATTTTGTAACGTAATTCTTTGTTTTAGATAAATAAAATCAAAAAATTCGAGGTAAATTAATTTAAAAAATCACTAAAATGGAGGGTACTTTCAATTTTACATTTTAAGCCGCGAAAGTGATTCAGAAAATAATCCAATTTTTGAGGGAAATTTCCATTCATATTTTTAACTCAAAAAAGACTCCAATTTGTAACGAAATTTTAGTTGGCACATTTCTTTTTCTGAGTAATTTTTGAATAAAAAAAGAAGGCTCTTTTGGATGAATCACTTTCATATAAAAAAAAATAATTTTTAATAATATTTTTTGATCCCATTTTTGATTTATTTTTGATTAAATATACCTGCAAGACATTATTATATTACGAAAAATTTTGCAAATGGAAACGTTTTTGTATCCACATATTTTACTAAAAGTATGACTCTGGGATCAACTTGGAAACCTATGCTGACATATAAAATTTTTGAAAAATCGCGAAAATATAGTATGAGCAAATATGTGCAAATACATTTTTTTGTCAAAACATTTCCTATTAATTGCCTCTTTTTAAAAAACTAACACGTATTCAGGTCAAATGTTCATTAAACGTTCATAACTATTCGCTAAAACTATTAAGTGGTAAAAACCTATATAAAACGTGAAGCAGTGGTTTAAATACAAAGTTTTGTGTATTAAATATGAGCAATAAATATAAACGTAGGGTCTTGTTATTTAATTCCATCAAAACAAAAGCAGATTGGCATCCAAGCTTTAAAGACATTTTTCTCAAAATCTGTACCATTGATCAAAAAATAAAGTTCACCATTAAAGTCAACATGTCCGAAATATATGTAATTTATGGTCTAATCTTTATAAATTTTTTCTATGCCATGCCGTGTTACTACGGCGTCCACAAACACTTTTGTAGAGCTACACAAAAACACACCTCAAATTATAAAAGAAGGTATCGATCATAATATATTTGCAAATTTTCAACATCTTACGACTACTGGAAGGCGGTGTAAAGCGATAAATTGCGTTAGCGATTTCAACCAAAATCTTATAGTTTTTTACCTTCCAATCGAATTGATAATCAGATGTAACGGTACCATAAAGAAAGTATATCGTCCACATATAGTCAAAGTTTCTTGATTTTTGATATTAAAAATATTAAGGATCTTTTTATATGAAAAAGGTGTTTTTTTTTCAGCGTGGTCAATAAATTTGTGGCATAGTTTATTGAAAATGTATTGAAAATAGCTTTAATATATATATATATATTCGATATTAAGGTAAAAATTTGTTTGTCGTAGAATGTGAAAATTTTACAAATATATTATGTACGAATTATTTTGGGATTATTCTGTGGATGGTGTCATTTTCACGGATAGTCACGCTTTGATAAGGTTGCTGCCGGCGGATCGGTGAAAATGAAAACGGTTTTAAACTACAAGGAGGAAATCAACGCATACTCTTGCAGCGGACTTGGTAGTTTGATATGCGAAGGAAGAAGAATGAGAAGGCTGACGAGCTCGCTGTAAATCCTCCATTCTGGTCTCTAACCTTCACAACCCGAAGCATATATGTATATAATCTTATTGATAATTATGAAGGGTGGAGAAAATCACCGTTCCTCTTGTCAACCTAATCCTGAACATACTATCTTTATTATTTGAACTTAAGATAAAATATCTCAAAAGACCTACCCAAATAAGTACAATTTGATTTTCGGAGCAACGATTTTTAAAGTCAAATGATTCATATTCTTAGCCTCTCCACTTTCTAAAAGCACTTTCGATGATGCTTTTGAAGACTGGATTTCATAAAACAAGTATTTGGTTGTTTCAATATCTAATTTAATAGGGTAAAGTGGGTGAAATGGTTAATTGAACTGGCTTAAAAAATGTATTAAATATGTTTGTTAAGCTTTTTTTTAAGGATCCATTACGTAGAGTGGTTTGTGGTGAGTATTTTTCGAAATAGATACATTTTCCACCTAGCCACATTCTTCCCTAGATTCAATCAAAATTAGTTCAGACAACAGAATTTAAAATAAGTCTAGTTCATGATTCAAATGACATAAATTCTTTTTTTATATATTTTCTAAATCTTTTTTACCTCTTTTTCCTTTCAGTTTGAATCCATTGTGATGTTACTATTTTATGTTGTCTACTGTGTGGCATTATGTTTCAACACTCAACTTGAACGATGGGCCATGTCTTTAAATCTTCCCTTTAAACTTCCAACCAAAGAGGAACAATCTTCGCTAGTTACCTATAAAAATGTTCCAGATAATACGTATACACAAGGCACTCAACAGCAGACTAATTTGTCACAAGAGCCTAACGCCGCCTCTTCACCCGAAAACCAGCAGCAACAAGATTATCAAAATTATACAGATCCAAATTCCAGTTGGGATCCCAATGCCGCTTGGGTGAAACTCCTGCCGCTAATCCAGTAGGAGTCAGTGCTAGATCCACCGCTCCACCAGCTGCAGATGATTGGGGTATGAGTCAATTTAGTGCCGGTGCGGGTCAAGAAAATATGGCCTATAATCCAGATCAGCCAGAATCAGTGGTAACACAATCACCAACGGGTGATAATGCACAAAAACCAGTTGTGGGTAAACCCCAACCAGCTGCAGTAGATTATTACAAATCAAGTGATAAATCCAAAGAAACACGACCCAATCCTCTGGAGCGTCCTACGACGGGTGGTTTACCAGCACTGATTGCCTGGTATGTCGTCTATCCCATACATTTTCTTTGCCAAAAGACCATGCCAGACTGTCGTTTGGAGCAATATCGCAACTGGTATCCTTTAACTTTCATGATTTCCATGTTTTGGATTTCGTTCTATTCATATTTTATGGTATGGATGATCACTGTCATTGGCTCAACATTGTCCATACCGGATACGGTAATGGGTTTGACATTTGTTGCTGCTGGTGTTTCCGTACCCGATGCCCTAAGCTCAATAGCCGTTATCAAAGAGGGATATGGCGATATGGCCGTTTCAAATGCAATCGGCTCGAATGTCTTTGATATCCTAGTGTGCTTAGGTCTTCCGTGGTTCATACAAACTGCTATCATTAAGCCAGGCTCTCATGTGAATGTCATTTCGAAAGGTAAGTTTAAATCAAGCGATTGTTGGTGTAACATTTTGGAAGACTTAAGGCCAACTATGGATATAACTATTAACTGTGTTTAATATATAAAGGGGATTGTTAAAATAAATATTTTAAACATAAAATTCTCTGTATGAGGTAACATAAGCTAGTAATGTTAATTGAAGAGCACCTTTAAGCACAATGTTATTAAGCACATTCATTAAGCACTTCAGCTTTGTAAAAATTGAAAAGTTTTAGAGCGAGTAACTTTTCTAAAAAAAAAAATAGCCAAAGTTTAACTTTAACCACAGGAATTTGCATATCAATTTGACATTCATAACTATCGTTAAGCCCTAAACTTGGGTTTTATTTTGGGAAAAGTTAGCAGGTCTCGAATTTAAAAATTTGCACTCAAACGATAGGTTTTATTGAGCTGATTATGGAAAAATACGAAATTTTGAGGGTACTCATAGTTCAATAGTTGGTCTTCGTAGTGTAATTTTTGGTATTTTTTTTTTTGAACAAATAGGTCTCATAAGTTTGTGTAATGCTGAGCATATTATAGGTAAAACATATAGTAATTTTGGTCCACCTGAGCATAATTTAAAACTACTCAAAACTTGTTTCATAAAAAATGCAAACAAAAATTCGATGGTATTACTTAATAGCTCGCTTAAGGAAAAAAAACACTTGCTTCAAACTAAATAATGCTGTGATGAACCAAAATTACTCTATGGAAAGTTTATAAATATTTTCTCCATAATATGCTCAGTAGGGTAGTCACAAGAAATCATGTTTGCATTTTTCATTGTAATAATTAGCATTTATAATGCTAGGTAATAGTGGATACATTAAAGCCAATTCTAAAGCTTTTTTCAGTTTTTACAATAAAAAATGTATATCATACTATATATTTTTTTTTTTTATTATTAATAAATAATCATATAATTACAAATTATATACTATTACGCTAACCAAGCACTAGCTAATATGGCTTTCGGCGCGCTGTAGCGAAAACAGACCAGTGCCTCTGGTGGGAATCGAACCCACGACCCCCGCACTGATAAGCACGCTACCAACTAGCCTACCGGGGTGAACAATATCGTAATACGAGTAGTTTTTATTATAAATGATAAAAAAAATCGGTATATAAATAAAATTATGTTTTCAAAAAGGTATAAAAATCAAAAATCTGTTAAGAAGTAGCCCAGTCATAAAAAATGTCCCAGACCACTAATGTGCCAAATATCACTTGACCACGAAATTCGAGGACACATATTAAAGTTTTGAGAAATTGATTACTGTAACATAATTTTTTAATTTAATAGACCCATAAATTGTGTGATATGGAATATGTTTTTTTAGGATGTCGTAAACCTGCTCTAAGGCGATGTCAAAAACGGACAATATTTTTGAGACTTCAAATCTCCAATTTCAAGATTTAAAAATTTTCTTTAACAAGAAAATAAAAAATTTTAAAAATATCCCCCTGGTAACTTGGAAAGGGCACCGCATTGATTTTTGAGGATATCGAGGAAATTTTGTTCTTTTTTGGTATAACAAGGCTAATTTGTTATCATGAAATAAAGGGTCCGCCATATAACGTTTTTTTTTCGATGCCGATTTTGCCAAAAAAAATCATCTTTTCAGATGAAGCTCATACTGCATGGCCAGCCGAGGCAGCCATTTTAATGAAATTATTTTCCATTATGTGTGAGTTGTTGGTTAGTTCGGTTCAAGATCATGAATATTTTTCCATATTAACAGAAAAATTATAATTTTATTTGTGATAATTTACTTTAATTTACAGAAAAAACAATTAGAAAAAAGTTATTTGACACCTGCATGAATGGAGTTAACTTTCTAGCCCGCAACGGCCTTCATCAACATTCTTCGTGCCTTAAAGTGTTAAATTGTAAACCGGAAGGATTGTACTTTCAAATAAAAAAGAAATTTGAGAAAATATTCAGTAGTTTTTTTTTATAGCATTTTCAAAAAAAAAAGTTATTTGGCGGACCCTTTATTTAAAATCTAAAATTAGCTACTTTGTTGTTTTATCTTATCATCATTACTTAAGGCTGATAAAAAAAAATGTTTTGGACATCAATAACCCATGTGGACCTGCGGTCCAAAATGAACGCAAACCTATTTATCTAATTTTCCAAAAAACCTCGACGCATTGAGGTTGAAGAAACTTAACTTACTAATTTTATCATGACGCACTGTGTGAAGCTGCCTTACTAAAAATTTTTGAACAAACTATATTTAAATTTATAGTAATTAAATGTGCTAAAGTCCCAAAACTTATTTAACAAATTGTGAAAAGCAATCTGATGTAGGCGTGTCCCTATCCGGATTTCATTCCTGCCTAAGGAAATCTTCAGGGGACTTTGTTATTAGAATTTCTAGAGATATTTGTTATGTTAAATCACAAACTCAATGAGAATTTCTTGTCCTCGTCTAGGAGCGAGATTCAAAATTTAAAATATCAAAGAAAAAACAAAAACAACAACAAAAAATTGTCACAATTGGCTTTGTCATCTTCCAAATACTACTCTGTTTGTTTGACAGACCTAGCAATGTAGTGACGTTTATTCAAGTAAATCAACAATAGAAAATCATATGTTTTCTATTAGTGTCAGTTACATTTAAATTTGCACAAGCACCTGCATATTTGTTATTTAAATTTATTTTCATCGGGATAAACATTAATTGCATTTATAGTAATTAAATGTGCTAAAGTCCCAAAACTTATTTAACAAATTGTGAAAAGCAATCTGATGTAGGCGTGTCCCTATCCGGATTTCATTCCTGCCCAAGGAAATCTTCTTCTTTTTTATATTACATATCAGGAGAAAGAGATTCCTTTAATCCACTAAAAAATATCTGAGATATATTAACCCTTAGATGCTCTTATTGTCAAAATGATCCTTACTTGATAATTCTTAAAAAAAATATACTGGATTATGCACTCAAAAACAGTATGAACTAAAATTAAGTTTACGCCTTACTTAAATTCATTTTTTTTTAATTTTTCTTAAAGTAAATAAAATTGCTGACGAATAATGCAAGTTTATTAGATTTTAGTTCATATTAAAGTAATGAGCCATTTTCTTTAATTTTCCTTTCTTGAATCAGGTTAATATTCTTATAAGACATAAGAAAATTTATTTTGTTTTAGTAAAAATTTTAAATTTTGAAATGTTACTGAACTAAAAGTTAAGAAATTTTAAATTTATGAAAAACTAAAACCAAAGAAACGTTTGTATTAGCGAAAATAATCTTATAATTATTAACTTAAGAGATAGGTGGCAAACCTAAACACTTATATTTTTGGAAAGATACACCTTCTGAGAATTACCAATTAATAAATAATATTACAAATAAATTGAAACAGACAACCAAATATTTTTTTATTGTTTATATGTTTATAATTTATGAACTATTTTTAGTTCATAAGTTATATGTATGAATATAACTTATGAACTAAAAATAAAGTTAATTTTGCATTAGCACAAGTTCAAGTGTCTTAAAATTTAAGAAACATGAACTGGATTTTATGATGTTTTTACTATATACAAGCAAAATGTATACTTAATTGAAGTCAAAAATATTCTAAATTTTAATAAAGTTTAATAAAATTAAAGACTAAATTTATTAAATTTTTATACAAATTTACTTAATTGAAGCAAATAGTTTGTTTTTAATCTGAGTTAAATTTTCATTGGAGCCAAATCATTAACGAATTTCATAAAACTTAGTTCAAATTACTTAATATTTTGGCAACTTTTTTTTAGTGTGCTATGACTTTTCTATTAACGGTCATTTTGACACCAAAAGCATCTAAGGGTTAATTTAGTTCACAATATCTTTTTTTGTAAAAAAAGAAGAGTTTAAATATGTTTCGTTCAAATATATATAAAATCCTGCACCATATTGCTGCACGGCAAGGGTTAACGCTGTTCAATTTAGCCAAAATGTTTAGTATGGCAGCTTCACATATTGCGTCATAATACTTAAAATCAAGTTCCTTCAAATTCAATAGCCGTAAGCAAAACTTCGACGTTTTTTGTAAAATTAAATAAGTAGGTCTGACCGCAGGGCCACATGGGTTACATTTTTTATCAATCTTGAGTAAAAATTATAAAAAAAAACAACAAAAAATACAAAAGTAGCTTATTTCAGATTTTAGATATTTTATGACAACAAATTAGCCTTGTTATTACCAAAAAAAACACAATTTCCTTGAAATCCGCAAAAATCAAATCGTTGCCATACCCAAGCTACCAGGGGAATATTTAAAAAAACAAAAAAATTCTCTAAAATGTATTTAACAATTCCATGATTTTTTCGATTTTGTTAAGAAAATTTTTTTAAAATTTAAAATTGCAGATTTGAAGTATTTCCCAAAAATATTGTTCGTTAGATTGGATAAAAAAAACAGTTTTCTCTAATGCTCAGCATTATTAAACGTTTGAGGCCTATTATGTCAAAAAATTCTTAAAAAATTTGGAAAACAAACACACACTCATAAATAACCTCGAAATTTTTCTGATATTTTTCCTATAATCAAAGGAGGTTTCTGTGCTTAAAGTTTTGGTTAAATTTAACAATGTTAGCAAGTGTCGTGCCGCAATGAGACAAAAGCTAAAACTAAGGAATTTTGTATATATCGGGTCCGCCAAATAACTTTTTTTTTTGAAAATGCTATAAAAAAAAACTACTGAATATTTTCTCAAATTTCTTTTTTTATTTGAAAGTACAATCCTTCCGGTTAATAATGGAAAATAATTTCATTCAAATGGCTGCCTCGGCTGGCCATGCAGTAGTAGCCTACACGATCGTCCCAATTTTTAAGCACATTATCGATTGTGTGCAGCTGTATTTCACCAATGGCTTCACGAATATTGTCCTTTAAAGCGTCAATTGTCTCTGGCTTGTTGGCGTAACACTTATCTTTGACGGCACCCCACAAATAATAGTCCAACGGTGTCAAATCGCAGCTCCGAGGTGGCCAAACGACATCAGCTCTGCGGCTTCTGTTCTTCCAAAATCCGTACGCAATTTTCGCACACATTCTGCAACATTACCATGATTTTCAAGTAATGTCGCAATATTTCCCAGCGTTGTTCAAGCGTATACACAACCATATTCGTTTAGCGGAAGGATAAAACTAATTATCTGTCAAATCAGACATGAGCTAAGTATTACCATTCACGAAATAAGCATTAGTTGAAAAAAAGAACGTTAGATGGCGGACCCTTTATTTTAACAAAAAATATCTTAATATTGTTTTTGCGTTTAACCTGGCTAAAGCCATTCTTATAATTGGATGTACTAGATTTTAGCAAATTTGTTTGCTGATATTTGCAAATTAATTTTAAATTGCAGTTTACTGAAGTTTTACTAACATTTATTAGCGGCTACTAATTTTTTCTACTAATTTCATTTTACTACCGTTCAGCAGACAGGTGTTGCTAAATTTAGCAAAAAAAATACCGCAAAGCTCAAAATAGTTAAATTTATCGTAATAACAGCAACATTTTCAGTAGCCTTACAGATTTATTTTTTTCTTAGTGTAGAATTTTGTTTAATTTCTTTACTTTATTTATTCACGGATTCACAACAAAATACTTCCCAAAATTAAAATATTTGAACGAGATAGATTTTGGTCTACCGATTTTAAATCTGTTCAAATATTTTGTTTCGGGAAGAATTTTAAAATTTTTTGTTTTCAATATTTTCTTATTTTCTAGGTTGACCTACTCAACACTGTCGCTGTTCTCCACAGTAATATTTTTAATACTCTCAACTCATTTAAATGGTTGGAAATTGGATAAACGTTTGGGCATCATATTAATGGTGTGGTATTTGCTCTTCATAACATTAGCCTCCCTCTATGAACTTAATGTATTTGGTTACATGAATCCACCTGAATGCTTAAGTAAGATTAACAAAATATGCTCCTATTCCAAAACTTTATAAAAATTCATTAATTGTATCTTTTAATTTCAGGTGATTATTAAATAAGAAAACTAAGGACACAATATACCAGAGCATCCCACAAGTATTTAATTTATACATTTTAAACAACATAAACAATTTATTATTTTTAGCAAAATATTAAGTTTTTCTTATTTAAATAGAAAAATATGGTTTTGAAAAGAGAAAGCATAGCCTAAAATAGTTCTTAATAAGAAAAAGGTGGGGTCTAAGCGATTAAAGGATTAATCAAGAGAGCTGAAGTACATAATTAATCTCACAAAGAGATGTTCGCCTCGATTTATATTTGTGATGTACTCCAGCTCTCTATCTTCTATTTCTAAGGACAGTTTTGACTAGAAAGACAATTTTCTGTGAGAGATTCCTTATAATGAACTGATTATTCAAAATAATTTCAATTAACCCATTTTTTACCAACGTGTCTTTAAAGACACATCAAGAGCCTATAACTTTTGATAGAAAAGTGATATGAAAATTAGGAAAGTGATATAAAAATTAAAATTTAAAGTCTTGTCTACAAACGTGTTTTAAAAAATGTTTAAATTTGTAAATCCAGGGTTGCCATATAATAATTAGAAAAAACTATTTTTGGAAGCCCTTTTTCCCAAAAATAGTTCAAAATATAAGGAAGAGCGGAGTGTAAATGACATTTATTGGTATCGGGGGTCATTTATTTAAGGGGGTCTTCTTGTTTGGACGGCTGAATTTTAGCGGGGTTATCTGAAAGCAAACCGGTAAACGGGGAAGTGATTAGTATGAATTAGTGTTGTCAATTATTTATGTTTTTAATTTGTTCGAATAAACGACCAACAAATTTGTGATCGAAGGATCAAACGATTAATTTTTAAAAATTATTCTATTAATCGAACGAATAACGAATAAAAGTCATTTTGAAAATACATAAATAATTAATGTATACTACCATTATTATCTCAACATTTTATGAATTTTGGTGATGAAACATACAGTTTTGAAAATCGTTAAAAAGGTTAATATATATATCGGCGACAGTTTTAGTATATCGAACTGTTAAGATCTTATTTTAGTTACCGTATAAATTAAATAAATACAATTCACAGTTTAAGTGCTAACGCGCTATCGTTGTAAAATAGCTATATTTATTATAGTTTTGTATATTTTAAACTTCAAAAGTCATGCTATATTTAAACGATAGAACTTTATCAGTGAAGTCCTTTATATTGTTTGCTTGAAAGTCAAATCATATATCTTTACCTCTTATTAAAAAGTCCATATCTTGGGTTAATAACCATTTTAAAATTTCAGTTATTTTTTCAATAGAGTTTTGATTTTATTTTGTCCATTACCATTTTTTATATAAATTTTCTCAAAACTAGTTAATTTTTGGAAAAAAAAATTGTATTAAAAGAAGTATTTTTTTTTTAATTATTCCTTTAAAATTAAAAATCTGTGTTTGACCATTTTTTTTTTTAACAAATAATAAAGAATCTTTATTCAGATGATTGAGCATGGGACGATAGCCATGTTAATTATGCGTCGATTACGCCGCATATCATCAAAAGCGGTTCAGTAGAACTTGAGAAACCCTGCGTACTAGTTTGAAAAACGTGGTTTCGAGCAAAAAGCGTTTAAGTTTTAAGTTCAATTTTCTTGCACACAATGAATGCCTTATTTAGGCAAAAACATTGCTTCACAAAAACTACTGTATCTCCCAAACTATTTCCAATTTTGAAAAATTCTTTTAGCATAATATGTTTGAATATCTAATCTAAAAAATATGCAAAAAAAATCAAAAAAAAATTTTTTTTCCAAACCAGAAGACCCCCTTAAGAAAACTTTTAGAAATAGAAATAGTTTTCATTCAACATGTACTTTTTGAAAAAAAAAATTACTGATCTAAGACAGATTTTTTCGTCTTTGTAAAAATAAAAATATGCGGAAAATTAATCGCTTTTTGCTTTTAATATCAAAAATGTGATATTTTCTGTCAATCAGCAAAGGACAAATAACAAGAAAGCCCGCCTTCAGGCGGGGTATTTTAAATTTATTATAATTACTCAATACTCCAAATGAGTAATTTATAATAAGAATTTAAGCTATTTTAATAGAAAACCAAATTTACAAAATATTGTGTGAAGTAATTTTTTGCGTGCAGGGCGCGGTTTGGAAGCGAGAAAGTGTTCAAACCAAAATTTCGTAAACTTTCAAAAAATAAATATTGCGAAATAAACACAATTTTCAAAAATTTGAAAATCATATTTACACTAAGGATAATATGTAAATAAAGACGACAGCAAATGTAGTCAAAAACAAATTAAATTTCACTTGAAGAAAGAACGACTAACATTTCATTAAATTTAACTAACAATTGTAATTTGTTTTTACTGTTCAAAAATTTACTAACAATTGTTTGTAAAAAATAAACAAACATTTATTTTTATTTTTTTAAATAACAAAAAATTACTGTAAAAAATGAATGTAAAATCTTAAAACAGTCATTTGATGTGGTTTGTTTTTTTAAATGAACTACAAGTTAAGTAGAAAATTAAATTTTTTCTACAACATTTACATTAAAAATAAAGAAACTGTATTACAATCCAAACAACTAAACAGAAGTTCTATGAATGTAAAAACAGTTGATACACTCAAAAAAAAAAGTTTGTAAAGTTAGCAAAAAATTTTGCTGAGTCAGCAAAATTTTAGTCAGGAGGATGCTTGCAAAAAAGTTGCTAATGTCAGCAAAATCTTTTGCTGAAAATCAGCGAGCTGATTTTTAGCAACAAAATTTGTAGATTCAGCAAAAGTTTTGTTAACACTTAGTAGATTAGAAATACAAAAGCCTTGCTAAAAATTAATAAATTTTTTGCTGAATTTTAGTAGACTGAAAAAAACGCAAAAAATTTGTAGAAAAATTGTAATTTAGTTAATTTATTTGCTGAAAATCATAAAACATATTTTAGTGATTCTTTTAAAAATAATTAACTATAATAACGAAATATAAAAATTTTCATTTTCCACATTGACGACATGAATTTATTTAATATCTGAAAGTATATAGAAATAAATATATATAACATAACAAAAATTTTCTTTCAACTACTTACATCAATGGTTGTCTAAATGATGCTATCGTTTAAAGAACGCAACTGCCGAAGATAATTATAGAAACGAAACGAAAAAATAAACAAAAACAAACGAAACAAAAAAAACAACCCTTTTTGCAATAAGAAAAAGGAACCATAAAAATCTACCTAAGATGTGTGTCTTTGTCTTTCAATTTACTCTGTCTGTGTGTCTTTGTCTTTCAATTTACTCTGTCTACATTTCATTTTCCTCTTCTCTACTACATCTTGACATGCCGCGACATCTACTTCATTCTGCGTATATCTTTCAATCTGGTTGTCGTCCACACTATTAATGTGCTTATCAGCACAATTTTTTTTTTAGCAAAATTAATTAGTAAAACATAAGTATATTAGTAAAGCATTAGTATAAAACAGTTAAGTGCTGAATAAGTATAACAAAAATTTTAGCTGAAAACACGATTTTAGCAAAAAATTTTGCTAAAAAATAGTATACCTGATTTACAAGACGTTTTACTAACTTTTCTACTAACTTATTTTTTTGAGTGTAGTAAACACAAAGTAAGATTGAAGCATTTAAAAAATATGTTTAGTTTGGTCCAAGGAGATACAGAATTATCATGGGATGCCTCTAACAAACATCGTCGTAACTTAAAAAAGTATGCACGGATTTTTAAAAAATTTGGCAGAAAGATCATATTTAGTAGTAGCTTTCAATTTTGATCAATATATAAGTTAAGGTACTTTTACGCTCATTTTTACGTTTTTCGAAAAACGAAAATCGCCATATCTTCCTAAGTAAAAGCACAAAAAGTTTAAATTTTGGACTGCATTTATATCTTGGGAAATAAAATAATTTACGCCTAAGCTTATTTATTCCTTTTTATGTATGAGCTTTGAGATTCGCTGTAAACCTATTTTGTACTATATCGCCTGAAGAAGTCAACGAAAAAGAATTTGGTTGAAGAACATACTGCTTATTTTTAGAGCCGAAAACGTAGTATAAATTTCATTGCAAAAAATATTAGGCCGGTTTGTGGGTAAAATTTGAGTGATTAGAGTTGCCAAACAACAATTTTCAAAAACTGTCTAAAAATTACGAAATTTTTGAAAATTTCTTAAAATTATTTTGCAAATTTTTAAAAAATATTTGACTTGTTAAAAATTTAAAATTTTTTGAAAAATATTAAAATTTTAATTTCAATTAATTATACCACCACTAGAGGGCGGTATAATTAATGCTGAGAAACCAACGTAGCACAGTAAATTGAATCATAAATAAAGTGGTAATAAAAATAGAACTTCTTAACTACTGGACCGATTAAGACCAAATGTATATGTAATCGTTAAGGAGGAGTGTAGCTTTCAGAAAATTAATTTTGAAGTCGCCCTGTATTAACACAGGGTGAGCACTAAGGTGACAAAGTAGACCACCTCGAGTACAAAAAACTTTTAAAATGATCGATCGATGATTTTAAACTTTTTGAATCTGCTTGATGAGATTAATAAAAAGCATGCTTACCGTAATATGTTACCTCTTAAAGTTTAACAGTTTTGTGATGTTGAACATTAAAATTTAAATTTTTTGTCAAGTTTTGTTTAGGTTTTAAGTTAATAATCATATTAAAATTAGGGTATTATTTAACAAATAACAAATAATATAACAAATAAAAAAACCAAATATGTCTTATATTAATTACTCATATACTACCATGATTTTCATACAAAGGAATTTTCATATAAATAAAATTTTTGGCCGAGTTGATGCATTTACTTTGGCACCTTAGTGCTCACCCTGTGTTAACACAGGGTGACTTCAAAATTAATTTTCTGAAAGCTATACTCCTCCTTAACGATTACATATACATTTGGTCTTAATCGGTCCAGTAGTTAAGAAGTTCTATATTTATTAAAACTTTTTTTTTGATTCACTCCACTGTGCGTAGGTCGGAACCAAGTTTTGTCATAAAATTCTTACATAATCTATGCTTGGTAAAAAATGGGTTAATCCTATTGTTTAGTTAAACAATTAATTTGCTTAGCCTCAAATCTGTTAAAATATCATCAATCGCATATTACAAAAAAAAGCACATTCTATAGAGAAAATTTATGTTTTTTGGTTAAAATACGTACATACATATATATATATATATATATATTGAATTAAAAAAACAAACTATTACATACATTTAATGAGACCATTATTAGCGCCTCCCGAATTTGGCTTTTTTTTCGAATTTGAAAATGCTTGCCCCCCCCCCCCCCCCCCCCCAAATGATAGGGATTTAGGACCCTTTTACGAGAAAAATAACAAAAAAATTTTTGGACAAAAAACCAGATGGCTACCGGATCTTAAAGATTGCAATCAATTCTTTCTTTCTTTCAAGCTAAATTAATCACAAAAGCTGCGCAAACTAGAGGATATTAGTTAAAACTATTTCAAAAAATGTGATAGAGCTTTTCTGGTCCAGCGCACAGTGGAACGAGATGTACTTTTTTGTAAAATTTTCTTTTTTTCACATTTCAATCTTAAAGATGCAACGCTGCACTAAAATTGCTCTACGGAAATTTTATTAATATTTTTCCCGGAATGTACTCTGTATTGCGCAACTTTTGGCGTCAATTTTTTTAAAATCAAAAATATTTTTTTTTTTTCAAAATGCACTAGGATTGCAATCTTTAGGATCCGGTAGCCATCTGGTTTTTTGTCCAAAAATTTTTTTGCTATTTTTCCCGTAAAAGGCTCCTAAATCCCCATCATTTGGGGGGGCAAGCTAAAAAAAAATTTTTTCGGGACACGCTAACCATTATTCATAATCATACTTATGAAATTATACTGATAAATAGAAAAAAAAAATATAAATAAAAAATACAATGTTAAAAATGTTCATTACAACATCACCTGCATTTAATGAATGAAATTCTTTTAAAAGAATTTTACATACAATGGTAGAGTATTCAAATATTCGTAGCATATTTTACATTTTTACAACGCACCGTACAATAACCAAAAAAAAACAAAAAAAATATTTAAAAAAAAATTATAATTACTAAATAAAATGGTAGTTAGGAAATTATTTATAACAAAAAAAAATATATTATGCTTTTAATTAATTTAAACTTAAAATCCAACAAATTGATTTTTAACTGAAAAAGCAACAATTAAAAGTTTTTTTGTTATTTAAAAGTAAAAAACAAAAACTAGTTAATCACATTAGAAACAAATTATAAGCTTTAATAATTAAATTTATAAGAAACAAATTAATAATTGGTGTATAATTTATTTTTTAATAATTTTAATATAAATTATTATTTTCCTTTCTTTGTTAACGATGCAAAATGGTTTCGTTTCAAGAGCATTAATAATTTAATGAAAAAACAATACAATTTACCAAAAAAAAAAAATCAACAATTAATTAACAAAAAAATGCAACGAATTTTTTGTTAACAATATAAGAGAAAAAAAACAACTAAACAATTTGTTTAAAAACATACCATAAATTAATACATACCAAAATATTGCAATTAGTACTTAGAATATGAATTTACAAAAATGTTTTTATTATGGGGGATTTCATTTCAAGTGACCAAACTTTTGAAACCGATGTCTTGGGATAGCGATGTAATTTGCTCCAAGTTACGTCGTATTGGGTAGATGTTATGGCACAACATTTCAGCATGATCGTTTAATTACTCTTCGAGTTGAAGGATGTTGAATTTTGATATTTTCGTCAAACAGTTCTTTTTTCGGACAACGAAAAATAAACCAGAGCTTGATTTTTATTTGAAAGGATAGAACTATTTAGACCAAATACAAGTTTTTATCATGAAATTAACAACATTTTAAGCTATATTTGTTAGAGCTTTTTTTAACTCATTTTTTGATATTTGCTTATTTGAGCTTATTTTGGAAATATGTGGTTAATAGTTACTTTTTTCTTTAAAAATTAAACTTCTTTTGGCTTTTTTCTTTAAAATACAGCTTTTTTTGCTATTTTTTGTAGCAATCGATATTTTTTTTTTTAATTGAGTGTTGAAAATGTTGTGGTTTATCAAAAAATATTTTTATAAACCAATTTGAAATTTAAAGCTTAACCCATTTTCAACTGTCGTTGCTTTAAACCAACACCTTCTTTTAAAGTACACTCAAAAAAAAAGTTTGTAAAGTCAGCAAAAAATTTTGCTGAGTCAGCAAAATTTTAGTCAGGAGGGTGCTAGCAAAAAAATTGTTAATGTCAGCAAAATATTTTGCTGAAAATCAGCGAGCTGATTTTTAGCAACAAAATTAGTAGATTCAGCAAAAGTTTTGCTAACACTTAGTAGATTAGAAATAAAAAAGCCTTGTATGAAAAACAGATACAAAAGTCTTCCATGGTTGATTTTTTTATATGTCTTATTAGATTTGTACTTTTTAGTATCATTTCCTATTCTCTACTACATCTTGACATGCCGCGACATCTGCTTCATTCTGCGTATATCTTTCAATCTGGTTGTCGTCCACACTATTAATGTGCTTATCAGCACAATTTTTTTTTAGCAAAATTAATTAGTAAAACATTAGTATATTAGTAAAGCATTAGTATAAAACAGTTAAGTGCTGAATAAGTATAACAACAATTTTAACTGAAAACACGATCTTAGCAAAAAAATTTGCTAAAAAATAGTATACCTGATTTACAAGACGTTTTACTATCTTCTGTACTAACTTTTTTTTTTGAGTGTAAGATAATTTTGTATAGGATGGAGATATAATAACGCCGTAAAAGGCATGTAAAAATTTGAGGTCTTTACTATACAAATGATTAAAATATTATTTAAAACTATTGTTCCAGAGTTGCCATATTATTAATTAACAAATACAATTTTTGAAATTTTTTTTGTAGATCTTTGAAAAATTATTAATTTATAGAAGTTATATACTAATTTGTTAAAGGACGTATGGGAAACATTGTTGAATAAGCAAAATTTGTTGTGCAGTATGTACTTTTTATGTAAAATTAAAAGATCGGATCAAGAAAATTCCAGAAAATTGCTTTTTTATCTGTTCTAGTTAGAAAAATTAACTATTTTTTTCAACAACAATGTAAAAGTTGATTCGCTAGTATCGCCATATTACTATTTTGAAAGATTGTCTAAAATCAAAAAAATTTTTCAAAAATCGTGAAAATCGGATTAATCAAATTGCTTACTTGATATACATTTGCTTTAACAACAATTAAAAATTATAATTAAAAAAAAAATCTTAACCCGCTAAGTTCATAAGACCTTTGAACTTTTGATAACTTAATAATGTGACATTATTTTAAAAGTAATTTTGTCAACTTTAATTTAAGACTTCGGTGATTCACATAGCATCAACACTTTTAATCTTTTGCTTAATTTTGTAAACTGATTTTAATACCTCTTTTACGATTTTATGGCTCTAATAAGCCAATAATTGGTGTCATAAAATTGTTGCATAAACTACAATATTTGTGAAAAAAAATTTAAGAAATGTTGGAGCGGCAGGGAAATCAGTTGTTTGGTTTTATTTATTTAAAAAAAAAAAATATCCCCTTTGAAATAGAAACTCAAAAAAACATTTTTTTTAATTTTTTTTAAGATTGAAAAAAAAAATCTGTAGAAAAAATTTTGCACAAAATTTTTTTACAACAATAGGTAATTAGTTATATGTATTCGAAAAGAGGGCTGTTTGACCAAAATGTCAAAATTCAACACCCTCCAACTCGGAGAGTCCTTCACCGATTCCTCTGAAATTTTGTGTTTAACTACTACTCAATAGGACTTAACTTGGTGCAAATTTCACCCCGATCCCAAAACATCAGTTTCGAAAGTTCGGTCACTTGAGATGAACTCCCAAATATTTATAATTTTTTTTTTATTTTTTTTAGGTAAAAAGCTTTTTTTTTTAATATGTAAAGAAAATGTACATATAAAACCCAGTGGATTATAAAAAAAAGTATACATTTTTAAGACCAGAAGAGAAAAAACTCACAGATTGAGTTTATAATTAAAGAGAATAAACTTATAACTATTTTATTTGACAACTTATTGTTAGAAGAATCTTTATCAAATGTTTTTTTTAAATACGAAGTTATAAACCAAATTTAAACTAAAAAAAATGCTCAGTGTATAAAGTTATAAAGTATTAAAGAAAAATTGTGAAATGTTTTACTTACCAAGTCATTAGGGATTTGTTTAAGTCTGAAATTAAAAAATTTGTATTAGTTTTAAAAAAATTGTAAAAAGAGTTTTTTTTTAAATTGTTTAAATATTTTATAAAAAAATTTTTTCGAGGTGGACTTAAATCTACGGTATTTGCTTGCGTAACAGTTCGAATAGTTGATAGTTCTAAAAAAACACTAATTGACTATAATATAAAAAATGACGTTGCAGAAAAAACTGCTTAAATTGGCAGATTTTTTTTTTGCTAAATTTTAATAAGAACAGCAAAAAAATAAAACTTTTAGCAGGTTAATTTGTTACTTTCAATTAACTAAAATTTAGCTCAAATATAACTAAATATTGTAGATTAAACAAATTTATTTTTGCCTGTATTTTTATCTGTTTTTTCTGCAACGTTATTTTTAACTAATTTGTAGTAGTTTTAAAATATGGGTAACAAAATCACAAAGAGTTGGCCTACAAGCTGACAGATTTGGAATATTCTACTGAGTTTTTTATATAGCACAAAAACTAGATGTAGCGCATCATTAGGGACATTTCCCTTATAGGGAGTTTACACAGACAAGTTAATCTACTAAAAATAGAATTAGACGGTTAAAAAGTTCATATATGTAAAAATATGTTCATATATGGACATATATGGTTGCGTATGTATTCAAATATGTATATATATGTTTCGTATATGGACAAATATGGAAGTGTATTGGATTCCATATATGCAAACGGTACTCATATGTGGCCATGTTGGAAGTATATGTGATTTCATATTTGCAAAAGGTGCTCATTTATATGGAAGTATATGTTATTTCATATTCGCAAAAGAGGGCCATATATGGGCAAATATGGAAGTACATGGAATGCCTTATGTGCAAAAAGGGCTCATATAGGAACATATAAGGAAGTATATGTGACTCCATATACCAAAATACTACCATATAGACGAATGTTTATGACAGGAAAGATTTTTGAAACATATAGAAATGGTGTATCTAATTAGTATTATAAACCTATTTTAAACACCAGATGTAAACAACTTCAGTTCTTAATCTAATAAGGATTTATTTAAAAATTTTATTAAGTTCAGAAGTTGTTTTTACCATTTTTGAAATTTTTATTTTTGACAAATAAGTCTAAAAATAAAACATATGTTTCAGTAATTACTGTTAACCTTAGGAAGTGTCAAAAAAGATATAACCGTTATTTAAATTAAAACATTGTGTGCAAATTTAAGATTATAAGTTTTTTAAACCGGACCTGGAAGTTAAAAATATGAAATACTCAAAACTTTCAATTAGTATGAATTGTTGAACTGTCAGTTTACATTTTCATTTAAAATTTCTTAGGTACAAGATCATATTTAAATCTTACTATTAAAGAGAAAATTAAAAGTTTTTTTAATTGTAAGAGAGTAAAATTTAAATTTTTGGGTAATTTGTATTTTTATCTGTAAAGTCCTGTTTAAAAACTTATAATATTAATATTGTTCACAATGTTTTAATTTATTGTGGTCTTATTATACTTAATGTTACAGTTGTTTAAAATGTAGTTTTAGCGGCAAATGTTTAGTAGAGATGCGGCAATAGGAGGAATGCTGACATTAATACATAATATACATGGTTTGCCATTTGAAAGAACTCTTTTTTTATCGCAAAAACTACTTAATCAAGCACTTAACAAGGCAACTAAACCATTTTTTTTTCTTTTTCATATTGTAGTAGATATGGTCCGACGATGCCACCAGCGTGTAAACCGCACCAAACGGTGAATTTTTCTATATGTAATTGAGTCTATTGGGTCTCTTGTGGATTGGCCTCACTTTATATGCAGCAATTTTGTTTATTAACAAACGGGTTAAGCCAAAAATGAGCGTAATCACTGAAGACAATTTTGTGATAAAGTATTGGGCGAATCGATGACTGATTTTCAAAGCAAATTTGAATAATTTGTTAGCGTTGTTCAAGCGTTAATATATTCATGATGATTTGCCAGAGTGTGTTGATCATAAATGTCAAAAAGTAAGCGCAGTATGAGAGTTCGTTTGTCAGCTAACCGTTTCGAAAGTTCTCTCGGGTTTAAAAAACACTCTTTATATGCTTATTATTATATTATTAAGACATGTTTTTATTTGATTAATCAAATTATAAACTTAGTCTATTTACAAAGGATTTCCATTCATTTCTGTCATTAGCTATATATCTTAACTGGTTAATTGTTTGGTTGGTCTCATATTCTATTGTTCTGCGCCTTGGTCTTGTCCTTGGTCTGCCTCTGGATCGACGACCTTGTGGGTTATATTGTAGAGCTGATTGTGCAATATCGTCTTCGTTCTTTCTTAAAGTGTGGCCGAGCCAGCTATATTTTCTATTGATTATATCTTTATGTAAGGGTTGTTGTCCAGTAATTAGCTAAGACCTTTCGTTGGAAATAGTACGTGGCCACCAAATCTTTAGAATGGATCGTAGACAGCGGTTTACGAAGGTTTGAAGCTTTGCTATTATATTATTATATTGATGAACCAAGTTTCAGATCCGTAAAGTAAAATTGATTTTACGCAAGCATTAAATATGTTAATTTTTGTTTTAAGTTCAATCGTTTCTGAGAACCATATATTTTTTAGTGATGCAAAGGCGCCTTGAGCTTTTCTTATTCGGTTAACTACATCATCTTTCGCGCCGCCATCTGTTGTTAAAACACTGCCTAGATATTCGAACCGTTTAACATCGTCTATTTGTTGGTTATTTATTTTGAAGCACGTCTCATTATTATATATTATATATTTATATGCTTAACAATCAAAAATTGGTGTGGCAAACTAATATTTTTGGAGTTTGATATTTTAAATTGGATGTTCAATTAAGATAATTTTAATAGATATTTTCAATGACAATTTTCGAGTTGATCTTAAAATTTTAAGTACGATGTTATGGATTTCAAAACAAAAACATCACTTTTTTACAACTTCAAAAAAATTGGGGGCATTCATAACACGCTCGTTTATGGTGTATTTGCAGGTACGCACCTTAACAATTATTGCCGTACTTTAAATATATGTCGTGCGTTTTGTTCTAAAATCCTCAATTATACCCAGCAAATTTTTTTAGAACAGATTACCTCTGTACCTGTTCTAGAACAACTTCTTTTACCAACGGTTACATGGAACCGATTCTAGAACAGGTTCCTGGGAGTCAAAACGTAAGGTGTCACTGCCCCAGAACCAGTTCTATAACTGATTCTAGAACCGGTTCTAAAGCAACCTGTTCTTGTTTTGAGGTAAAGAACCTATTGCAAATAGGACAAACTTCATATAAAAAGAACCAGTTGCAGAACAGAAATTAGAACCTGTTATAACACAGTATAAGCTGTTCTGCAATCAGTTATTTGGATTTTACTATTTTTTACTATTTTACTGGGTACCTTTAAAAAAATATTCGTACGTTTTGAAAAAAGAATATCTTATAATGAACAATCAAAAAAAATATATTTGTTTTAATTTTTTTAGTGTTTAATACATAATACGGAATTCAGATAGCATAACACGTGTTTTGCCATAACAAGTGGAAAGGAATATACAACTATTGTAATTGAATAAAGAGCATAAATGCGTGTTTTGGCAAAACACCTGTTTTTTTCTATATAGTGTGAATGTGGCATAAGAATAAATATACTAAACAAATTGTATAAACAACTTTTCAGGGTTGGTAAAACATTTATGACACTAATGAAGTAAAATACGATGTTTACACAAGATACGACATTACATGAATACGACTATTATATTTTTTTTACATGCACACAGAGAAAAATTTTGCCATTTGCCAACTGAAATTCTATTTAAACGAAGTTGGAACAAGTGAATATTGGTTTTCACACGAACAGTTCGGTTAATAGAACTGAATTTTAGTTGCAATACCCAAAGTATTAAGAAATCATTATAAAATATGGAAATTATTTGTTGTTACCAACAAAATACACTTTTCAATTCGGTTGGCACTTTATTTCTCTGTGTGTGGGATACATTGCTTTGTTTAAGTTCATATACTAATTTAATTCTGCCAATCCAATTGTATATTGCCCGTCTTGTAACGTATGGTATAATATATTGAAATAAAATAAGATATAATTAAATATGTCGTTTTACGAAAAAATACATTACATACATGATGTCATACTTAAATATATTAAACTGTTCAAAACTGGATCAAATTATACAATGTTATATAATGTTCTTTTTACTTGGGCTATTAGTTTAATTTGTTTTAGATTTTGAAAAAAATTTTCATGAAAAAAGTTAAGTTCGACAAATTCTACGATTTCGAAAACAAAATTTAAAGAAAAAAACTTCATATTCTAACCCTAAATAGAGATGTTTCGATTTAACAAATAATGGGTTTGACGAATTCGTGATTTTTTTCTAAATTTAAAAAGTTAAGAAAATTTCTTTGAACTTTTAAATTTTGTAAAGATTTAAATAAAAGCTCTTAAAATCGGATTTAAAAAATTCAACACAATTGCACTGGTTTACACAATGTTAAAAATAAGCTTTTAAAATAATGTAGTAAAACTTATTTTAAAATGTAAAATGACACAGAGCACTGGGTATTATACACACAGAAAAAAATGCATTAGAAAATCAAGTAGAAACAGCATTAAATCAAACAGAAACAGCTTTGAAATCAAACAAAGTTTGTTTTCTATTTAGTCTACATATCGCACTTGATCAACAAGAGGATATTAACTCAAAATCTTTAAAATATCACTTTTTTCGAGAAATCAACTAACAACTAACAATATCAATATCTATCTATTGTAAAAATTTCAACGAATTTCGATTACTCTTTCATCTCGAAAACCACTTTTGAGACCATTTTCATGATAATGTAGTGATTACCTTTATTTCAACAATTATTTCGAGTTAATACAAAAGTTCAAATAGAAATGAATCGTATATTTTCATAAAAAAGGTATTATTTTGATTTGAGCCTTTATATACAGGGTGATTCAGTCACGACCCGCCAAATTTCACCAGCGTGTTCGTTGTCTCATTTTATGAAGATATGTCCATTACGACCATCCCCGGAAATGCAAGTGTGCGAAATGGCAGGGGTTTGAAAATTTTCGGATTGGTGGTCGGAGGGTAGTAGGGTAAAATTGCTAACTTCTGAACCAGTGGTCAGATTTTTTTGTTTTTTGGCTTTTTTGAAAGGTCTGATAGTTCTGCCTCTTACCCTTCCGAAATGTCCTTTTCGAAGCACAGAGGTCTTACCTTTACAAAGTTATGACCATTTGACTGAAATGCAAAAAGTTTTGTTTTTTTTTTGATGTGAAATAAAAGCACATATTCATTTGTATGCCTTTAAACACGTAAACAAACCACGTAAGCAAAATTTTTCACACGTCTTTACCAACAACGACTTTTAAAATAAAGGCATACAAATGAATATGTGCTTTTATTTCACATCAAAAAAAAAAACAAAACTTTTTGCATTTCAGTCAAATGGTCATAACTTTGTAAAGGTAAGACCTCTGTGCTTCGAAAAGGACATTTCGGAAAGGTAAGAGGCAGAACTATCTTCGAATAGAAAAAAAAATAGGAGTTACCTGCCATCTGACTGAGCAAATTGAGGTTATGTGCACGTTCCTATGCCTTTTTTTAAATTTTCTTTTTTTAAAGCTCGTTATCTCGGTGACTTCACTTTATTTTTAATTTTTCTTTAATGATTATGAAAGCGCTTCTAAAGACCTTTCAAAAAAGCCAAAAAACAAAAAAATCTGACCACTGGTTCAGAAGTTAGCAATTTTAACCTACTACCCTCCGACCACCAATCCGAAATTTTCAAACCCCTGCCATTTCGCACACTTGCATTTCCGGGGATGGTCGTAATGGATATATCTACATAAAATGAGACAACGAACACGCTGGTGAAATTTGGCGGGTCGTGACTGAATCACCCTGTATGTTTAAAATAATCAAACTGTTTTATTTATATTTGGTTGTATTTTGAGTTGATACTGTTTTGTTGATAAAATTTGTTTTATTCTATAAATTTAAATCGATAAAATTTCAAAAAAATGGTATTAACTCGAAAAATTGATTTTTTTTGCAATGAGTGGTAAAATTTAAAATAAAAACAATGTATATATATTTTCAAATGGAATTTGCTTGTTATGATATGTTTGAATTTTTAAATTCTGTTAAAATGTAGCCATAAACAGTTTTTTGACTCTACTGAAAATTTTAAAATTTTGAGTTAATACCCTCTTGTTGATCAAGTGCGATATGTTTTTACTTATTTTTCAAATGCGGGCATGATTTTCTTAAATGTTGAATTATTAATTTAATTACGAAAAAGTTAATTTTAACTAGAATCATATTCACTTTAATAAGATTAATACTTAATTTAAAAATGTTCGTAATAAAATAAGATATTAATTTGAATATGAAATAATAATTGATTTAACTATGAGTTTTTTCTCTATGTACAGATCACTGGGTATTTATATGTCTTTATTTATTATAAATTATTAATAATTTATTATTTATTTATTTTTATTTGATTTTAATATGTCTTCAATGTGTTATAATTACAACTATTTATATCAAAATGTATTTAAGGTCAACTTTTCTCATAAATTAAACAAGTTCAATTTTCTTCAAAAAATTAAGAGTCAATTTTTTTAAATAAATAAAAATTTAACTATTTTCAAAAAAAAAATATGTAGAATATATGTTATAAATTGAATGTTATATTATTATAATTTTATTTAATAATACAATACAAAAATACTCTCTATGTCTAAAAATTGTTTTGAAACTAAAACCAAAAAAAAAAAAAAAAATATAGCTAAACTGGAAACAATAATTACTCTAAAAAAAATTTACTTATTTTTAAATATTTATATTTAAATAAAACCTTAATTATTAAATTTAATTTAAAAAAATTATAAATCTATTTAAAATAATTTATATTAAAGTAAAAAAATATATTTTTAAATTAATTGTTTTTTAAAAAAATTAAAATATTTTTTTTTTAATTTTATTTATTTTTAATAAAATTCTAGCCATTAAGTTATTTAATTTGCTCATATATTATTATTAAAAATAATTAAAAAAAAAAATAAAGTAAAAAAACAACAATATCAACATTTTATTTTAGTACATAATTTTAGACAAATATTGCATTTCAGTTGATATATAAAAAAAAATAAAATAAATATCGAAATTAATTTTTAAGACCATCTCTAAATCTAAGTCTTTCTCATGCCGAAAACTCAAACAAACATTCCAATAAGAACAATCTGAAAGAAACTTTAAAACTACCATAAACTCAAGAAAAAAAAAAACTTCAAATGAAAAACTAAACTTCCCTTGTTAGATTAACTTTAAACTTAAACTTAAAAAAAAAAAAAATAGTTCTAAAAGCAAATATAGCCAGCCAACATTTTGTTGACAAAAGTGATTTTAATTTGAGATTTTTTGAGGTTTCATTAATTTCTTTTCAATATTCATTTTTTAGATTTAAAATAAGTTTTGTTAAAAATTATGAATAAAAAATGTATACGGGGAGCTTCAATAATGCTCAACCCCTTGAGTTACAATCTTTTCAAACAATTTGGTTGTATGTCATGAATAAAGTTTTGTGTGTGTGTATGTTAGTCGATGTTTAGGCATTATAAATCCATTCGCGTTAATCAATTATCTGTAAAATTACAGTTTTTTGCTTGGATTTAATTATAGATCTCATTGTATTTACAACATTTAAAAATATATATTACGCCACCAAAAATATAAAATCATACATTAGCAAAGATATATAATAATAAAATATTGCACAACGAGAAATAATTCTAGTTGCAAACCCAGGTAGAAATTACCAACCGTACCAAAAAAAAATAGTACTGGCAAACCACTGCTTTTTTTTGTAAAACCCACCGTGCTAAAAATTACCAAAGAAACAACTAATATTGTACTACACTCACAAGAACTTTTCCAAAAACATCAACAGTTATTTAAAAATTTAATCGGTAAAGTTGTTTCAATGGAATTTACAGTAAAATTACCAAAGAAATATATTTTTTTAACTTTCTGTCTGTTATTCGATAAACAAAATAAACAAAAACACGGACTTTCTGTAATAGTTAAAATATTCAGTTAAAATTTTCTATTTAAAACAAAAAGTTGTTATATTATATTGAGTATTGAAATAAACGAAAACAATTTATTGTTTTTATGGATTTTGTCAATTAATTTTTCAACAGTTGAAAATAAACGAAAAAATACAATTGTTTTAAGCGAAAAGTAAGTTGTGCTGTTTTTAACTGATTTTCAGTTAATTTAATGTGTATGAATAGTAGTCTTAAAAGCATGTATTTTACTAGTACCACCCGCGAAAATTCTTGGACATTTTTGTTTTTACCAATATTATAACCAATTAGAAGCATTTTTTATATTTTATTATATTTTAAACATTTAAATATGATGTTTAAGACTAAGACCGAACTGTATTGCTGCTTTTTAAAAGTGTTTTACTATACACATTTCTCAAAAGTTATTTAATTTAAGCTATTTTAAAAGCACCAAATTTTTTGAATTGTTATCATTGTTATCAATCGGGTAACAGGACAATACTGTCAAGATTGTTTGTCGCACGTTCTGCCAACGCATAACCGTCCTTAGTCGTCTTGTTGCCAAAACTGTGCCGATTGTTTTTTCTGCTGGGGCAGTTGATATGCAGATGTTGTTTTTGGTTTTTCCAATCAGGAAACAAATTTCTTCCTATAACGGCTTCGAATATTGCTTAACTTTCCAATAACGGCTTCGAATATTGATTACTTCAGTTGATATTAGAACTTAAAAAGAAAGCCGTAACTATTTTGGAAAATACACGTTTTTTGTCGATTTTATGATATTTAATTGGGTTTAGGGTTACTAATTTGAAGAAAATCATATTAAATGCTTTGATTTCGCAAAATTGAACATTTTTTTTAAGGGTATGAAAATTTTGTTGGCTCCATTAATTTAAAGTCCTTAGAACTTGTTGATGCCTTTTAGATTTTAGTATTAAACTCATTAAAATCTTTTATTGATGTACGTTTTGGCGGAATTAATGCAGCGTTTTAGTTGTCACAAAGCGAAATGTGTTTGGAAAAAATTTCCGCTGCAGGCGCCATGAATGAAAAAAAAAATTAACTTTTTTACACTTTAACAATTTAGTCCGTCGTAAGGATTCACTATAGAAAAATACAATTGGCACAGTGTTGGCAAAGCGTCCGCGAATGTCTTGGCAGAAAGTGGGATTAACAATCTAGACAGTATTGATGGTATTGTAACCGTT
The DNA here is from genome assembly GCA_021234595.1 of Delia radicum. Classification (NCBI taxonomy): domain Eukaryota; kingdom Metazoa; phylum Arthropoda; class Insecta; order Diptera; family Anthomyiidae; genus Delia; species Delia radicum. The sequence continues at coordinate 308,246,224 of CM037851.1, read as the reverse complement.
GGTTTGAGCGAACTTGCCACCGTTGGCATAACGTGGATAATTCAAAAAATTTTGTGCTTTAAAATAGCTTAAATTAAATTAATTTTGAGAAATATGTACAATAAACCACATTTAAAAAACAGCAATACTGTTAGGTCTTAAACATATTTAAATGAAATATAATAAAATATTAAACAAAAATTAATGAAAATGATTCTAAATGGTTGTAATAATGGTAAAAACAATATTGGCAAAGAGTCTTGCTGATGGTATTGGCAAAACACATGCTTTGCAAACAAAATAGTGTTTTCCTAGTACAATATTAGTTGCACCTTTGGTAATTTTTTACACTGTGGGTTTTACAAAAATAGCAGTGGTTTGCCATCACTATTTTTTTTTTTTTTTTGTAATGTAGGCAATTTCTAACTGGGTATGCGAAACACAATAATAAAATTTCGCAACATATTTAAAAAGTTCGTAAAATTTTTGCTTTTAAAATTTTTAAAATGTCTTTTTTTCTAGGAGTTGTTTTTACAAAGTTACTAAGTTCACGCAATGCGCTAAACAAACGAAAAAACATAAATTAAAAAAAAAATACGCCAATTCCTTATAAGTTTGTGACGATTGTATCCCGTTATTGGAGCGCTGACATCAACTTGATAAAATACTATTCTCAAAACTTAATTCCATTAAACGGCGCAAAAAACTGCGAAAGCTTAAAAATCGTAAAATTTTAGTTTCACTTGTAAAACCACCATACAACTTTTCACAAAGCAGCGATAAGGAAATTACTTTTTCAGTGAATGTATCTCCCAAGTCCATTTTGTATTGGTTTAGAGCTGAAAGTTAAAAACTATGAGCAAACAAATTAAATGAATCAAAATATATTTAATTTTTCGGCTTTTAAATGGGCATCAATTCTTTCGGTGAAGACATTTCAACGTGAAACTTTACATGTCATGTATAGCCAACCTAACCCATTCATCGTTCCTCTCAATTCTTAAAAACCTTGAGAAATGAGATGCATCAAAAGTCAGTTTCAGCAGGTGTCGAATATCTTTGAAGTAGGTCATACACTAATTCCAATTAAATTTAAAACCATTTCTTGAAAGCTTTGCGAATATAACAATTTTTTTTACAAAAATAAAATCGCGTTTATTTAAACTTAGAGAATTCGCTATTAATATTAATGATTTTTTACTTAGATGCATGAACTTAATCTGTTTAAACATTTCATTAAGCTAATGCAAGTTTTAATAAGATTTTATGAAAAATATTATTGTGTTTATTAAAAATTTCATTTACTCAATGATAAATTTTCATTAAAAACTAATTTTGTAAAAAAGTAATTAATTTTAATGAAATTTTTCGTTCATCTTAAAGATAAGTTTCATTATTATACTGAAAAATTTCCCTTCTTTTTGTAAACTAAAATTCTCTCTGCGTAGGAAAAATTGTTTAATAGAAAAAATGCATAGACTATAATATTTGTAAATTATTACCAGGCACCGGAAATTCAGGCAAATGCATGTTTTTTTTATAGCTGAGAACTGCGTAAACAAAGTATCTTTGGGAATCAAAGAGTTTGCATTAAAATGCCCTGCAAATTTTTTTAGAACAGAATACCTTTGAACCTATTCTAGAACGGCTGCTTTTAGAACAGGTTCATGGGAGTCAAAATGTAAGGATTCACTGTCCCAGAACCAGTTCTATAACTGGTTCTAGAACCGGTTCTAAAGCAACCTGTTTTAGTTGGGAGATAAAAAACCTATTGCAAATGGGACAAACTAAAAAGAATCGGTTGTAGAACAGAAATTAGAACCTGTTATAGTACAATATAAGATGTGTTGCATTATAAAATACTTTATAATATTTAACTTGTTTCTTGAATTAATAGTAGTCTTTGACTTTATAAATTAATAGTAGTCTTTGACTTTGTAATTGTTATATTTGGATTAAGAATTTTTATAAAAAATAAAGCAGTCATGATTTGGAATATCATGTGGAATTATTGGTTCCTTAACATTAGATGGTCTTAACTCCTGACACTTTCTACATTTCATTATCATATTCTCAATATCCTCATTCATGTTCATCCAGTAAAACAATTCAGATGCCCGCTTCCTTGTCTTAGAAATACCCATATGGCTTTCATGTAACTTTTCCAAAACACTTCCTTGTAAACTTTTTGGTACCATTATGCGATCATTATAAAAAACTATACTTCCTTCTATTGTTATATCATACCTTTTGTTGTAGTATCCTTTTATAAAATCTGGAACCTTGCTTTTTACCGGCCAACCATCAAGGCAATATTTGGTTATTAATCCTAATAAATCATCTCTCTCAGAAGCTTTTCCTATTTTTTCTAAACTATTATCTGTAACACTAATACTATGTATCATCTCCGTTACTCCGTTTTCATGCTCTAAATCACCATTATCAATAAAGTTTCTAGAAAAATAATCTGCTGCAACTATAGTTTTACCAGGACGATATATAACTTCAACATTATATGGAAACATTTTTAACTTAAGCCTTTGCAATCTCGTTGATCCAATTTTATTTATGTCCTTCTTAAAAATAGTTTCCAATGGCTTATGATCTGAAATAATAGTAATTTTCCTTCCATAAATGAATTGATGAAATTTTCTACACGAGAATACAATTGCTAAAAACTCCTTTTCAATTTGAGCATATTGTTTTTCCGCATTAGACAAAGACCTTGAAGCAAAAGAAATAATTTTATCATTTTGAAATAAACAACAACCTAACCCATCCTTCGAAGCATCCGTCTGAATAACTATATCCCCCTTTTCATTAAATGGTGTGAGAATAACATGATTTGATACTACGTTCTTAATTCTGTTGAAACAATCTATATGAACTGCCAAAATTATATACTCATTATCCTTTTTAAGTAATTCTCTTAATGGTGAAGTTAAATCAGCTAAATTTGGTATAAATTTTCTCAAATAATTAATTAGGCCTAAAAACGACTGAAGTTCAGTTTTATCCTTTGGAAAGTTTAGTGCCAAAATGGATTCGATACGTTTCCTATCTGGTTTAATACCCTTGTTAGAAATAATATGCCCAAAAAAACTGACTTCCCGTACTCTTAATTGAATTTTTCCTTTATTCAATTTTATGTTCCGATCCCTAGCTCTTTCAAGAAACATTTCCACATTCCTATCATGTTCCTCTACCGTCTTACCACCAATTATTATATCATCAATATATATACTCACTCCAGGCAAATCTCCAAAAGTTTCGTGATTGTATCTTTGAAATACCTCAGATGCTGTAACCAAACCAAAAGGTAGTCTCTTAAATTTATAGCAACCAAAAGGAGTGCTAAATGTAACCAAATCGCTGGATTTATCTGTTAGAGCAACATGCCAAAATCCATCTTTTAAATCAAAAACCGAAAAATATCCATATTCAACTAAATTTGCACTTATCTCCTCAAAAGTTGGTATTAAATAATGATTAGGAATTACGTGTTTATTAAGTTCCCTTGGATCTAAACATAAACGTAAACAACCATCCTTTTTTTCCCGAATAACCAAGTTGCTCACCCATGCCTGTGGCTTATCTGTTTTCTCTATTATATTCATACTAACCAACTCCTCTAGCTTACTCTTTAGTTTATTCTTTATCTTCATTGGCACCCTTCTTGGCGGATGAGCTACTGGAACTGAGTTGGGATCTATTTCAATATTATATAGTTCCTGAAATTGGCCTACTCCTTTGAAAACATCCTCATACTTTTTACACAACATTTTTAGTCAATCAGATGACTTTTCTACATCAAAAACTCTCTTAATTAGTCCTAAATTTACGCAAGCATCCTTACCCAAAATTGGTCTGTATTGATCACTAACAACCAAAAATATTTCATCACAAATATTATTCTTCGAAATACAACGCAGTTTTATCTTTCCCAAAAGAGGAACTTTATGGCCACCATAAGCTTCTAAAATTGTATTAGTTGATTTTAATATTGGATTTTTACATATGTTTTTTAATAGAGATATTGGAATTGTATTTACATCAGAACCAGAGTCTAATTTAAAATTGACATTATGATTTTCTATAATTATATCATGATACCAAGCATTCCTTTCGTTATGCGAATTAATACTGTCAGTCAGCGCAAAATCACAATCAGATTCAGAACTACCACAATAATTTTGATTTAAAGTATTAACCTGAATATTTGATTACATGCAACTGAAAAATGGTTTAATTTTTTACATTTATTACAAGTCTTACCAAATGCAGGACAATTATTAGCTGCATGTGTTTTATAACATCTTTTACAATTTACAAATGAAGTCTTCGACTTTTGGTTCTGACTATTTTTAAAAAGTTTCTTACGTTTATTAATATAATCTAAATTTTCAATCTTAGTAGTCTTTGACTTTGTAATTGTTATATTTGGATTAAGAATTTTTATAAAAAATAAAGCAGTCATGATTTGGAAGTTTCGTGTTTTACAAGATGTTCTGCAATCTGTGATTTGGATTTTACTATTTCACTGGGTGGCGTCGATTTGTTAGTGCAAATGTAAGCATATTTTGCTATAAATGTATGCATGAAGTTCGTGTCCCTGATTATTGCCTTACACTGAAATAATTATCACGATGCACAGAGATAATTTAACTAGCAAAGCTTTAATATAATTTTTCAGTAATCTAATAAAGTGAATGAAGTCATAAATAGTTAAATTTGTACTACACTTAGAATACTATGTAGGTAAAGACCACTGCAAATGTAGTTGAAATCAAATGAAATACCACTTAAAGAAAGAACGACTTACATTTCATTAAAATCAACTAACATTGTCATTTGTTTTTTAATGTTCAAAAAATTACTAACAATTGTAGTAAAAATGAACCACTTGGTAGTAAAAATAAACAAACATTTATTTTTTTTTTATTTTTTTAAATAACATAAAATGACTGTAAAAAATGAATGTAAAATCATAAAACGGTCATTTGATGTGGTTTGTTTTTTTAAATGAACTACAAGGTTAGTAAAAATTTAATTTGTTCTACAAATGACTGACATTTACATTAAAAATAAAGAAACTGTATAACAACCTAAACAACTACATATTTTTATAGCAGAAGTTCCCTGAGTGTATTTCATAAAAATTTTGTTAAGGTGATGCGTTCGGAATTCAACCCGGATCTTATTCACTTTGGATACCGATGTTAGTACTTTACTAGACTAAATTTTTTTTTTTTAATTTGCCTTATCTGTTTTGTTTTTCGAGATATGGGCCATTATTATAAAAAAAAAATATTGATGACAATTTTCTATGAAATGATGAAGAATGTTTCATAAATATTTGTGAAAAAGTTCATCATATTTATGAGGACTTTATAAATATGACAATGTTTCATAGATTTTCGCCCAATGTAACTGTTTCATATATGTATCTATGATGACACTTTTTTCCCTAAGTGTAGATTATACCTACCTAAAAATACATTAAAATTAGAAAACAAATAGAACTTCACCACTATTACCACACTACCCTTAATTCCCCTATATAGTTCTTAATGAAAAAACTAAATTTTTCATTAACTTTAATAAAAAAGGATTTTTTTTAAGAATTACATAGACAAGTTTCTGCGCAATTTTATCGATTTTATCAAAAAATTCATTAAGATAATGAAATTCATAAATTATTCTTTCAGTGTAATAAAAATTTATTGTTTATTTATTGATAATGTATGAAAATCGATAAAGTTTCGTTAAAATTGCGCTAATGGCCATTCTTTTTTAAAAATGTTTTAAAACTAATTTTGAATCAATTAAAATCTAAAAAGTGAATTACAAGATTTATTCAATGAAAGCGTCAAAAATTAATTAATTACAAGCACTTTTGTAAATTTTTGCTGGATATATTTAACAAAATTGGTCAATTTATAGTTTCAATTAAAATTTAGTGATATAAACAAATAAAACAATAATATTGTACATTATATATAAAAAAATAACAACAAATGCACTTCATTTACATAAACATTTATACAAACAAAAAGAAAAATTCTGAAAAAAAATTATTAACAAAAAAAGAATCAAAAAGGAACTAAAAAAAGGACACCGAAAAACACATAAAAACTTTATAATTTCTTCCAACTGTCTGGCGAACTCTATATATGTCTCTATAGCTTTAAAAATGGTTTGTATCCAAACTAAATTCTCTCGCTCTCTAGCCAAATTTTTGTTCAAAACAGCTTTAATATGGTTTGTAAACTTGCTTAATAATTTCTCATTTGCTCTCTCTCGCTTCATTTTTAATTAGTTTCTTAGCTAAATACTTGAAAAACTCAAATTGATTTTTAATAAATTCCTCTTCATTAAACTCAAAACAAAAAACAAAATTCTAAATAAATACTTGTTGTACAATTCCCAAATAAAATTATTGTTATATACTCTACTCCTCATCCTCCTGCTCCTCCCCTATTTAACATAACTATATCGAACAAAAACCAACAAATTAATACAATAATATTTATAATAATATTTTCTAATTCCATAAGTACATACATATTTATAGTTCTTATTAATTATTTTAAGTTAAAAATTGTTACTTTACCTGATACTTAAACCTTAATAAAAAAGAAAATATTTAAAAAAAATCATTGATTTTATTTAAACAAAAAACCAAACCAAACACTATATACAACAAAATGAACATTATATAAATGTAAAACAACTACATATGGGACATTCCATGTCAAATCACCTAGTTTTTGATGTGGCGCTCTTTGACTTCGCTCATTTTTTTGATATGTTTTGGTACGTACTAAAAGGGACTCGCACACCAATTTTCAGCATTTTATTCCAAATTGGTTTGGAGTAATTAATTTTTTTTAAATATCGATATCTTAAAAAAGTAGGGTACCATTTTGTTCGTCTTTAAATGTAGTTTTAGAAAAAATTTTATTTTAAAATTTTTCGGAGTAATTATCACTCTGTAATTAAAATTAAGAAATTAAAATCGACTTTTTCATGAAGTCCAAACACTTTGATTTAAAAATAAAAAAATTCAAAAACTCTATTGTATATTAACCCTCTAACGCCTGACGATGACATTTGTCATCGTTTATAAAATTGAACCCAAATGCTTCGAATGAGTGTTTTATACTTAGAAATTGATATAGTTCGATATAAAAGTGAATTAGCTAAAAGTTTTGCGAAGAAACTGTTCGTATTCAGTGCACTGTTAAAACGCGAGAAAGCTTTAAAGTTCAAATTTTGTAAAAATTCAAAAAATAATTATTTTTTAATTAACTGAGATTTCCAACAACTAAAACACGTATTTAAGTTGATTTAAAACTCTTGAAAATTAAGTATAAGTAAGATTGAAGTATTGCCTTTTATAATCAGTCCTTATTTTTCTTCAAGGACGAACAGGATTTTATCAGGATATCTCTAGAGGACATTGTCTTAACTTATAAAGTAATGGACGGATCGTTTTGAAATTTGGTATAGAGAAGACAATCAGTAATAGTAGCAAAAGTCTAAAGTTTGAATATAAAATTTTGAAGTTAAGATACTTTTTCGCCCTATTTCACATTTTGCAAGAAGCGAAAATCGCCATATCTTCTTAAAAAGAAGCACAAAAAAGTTTATTTTTGGTTTGTGGTTATGTCTTGGTAATTTTTGGTACAAACTTTTGTTTTACTTGCATTAGTTTTCGAGATAAATTTTAAATTATTTTTGCTCATATCGCCGAAAGTAGTCAGCGAAAAACATTTTTTAAGAGAAATTATTATTTTTTTTGCGAGACTAATACATGGTATGAATTTCATTGCAAAACAAAATTCGGGCATTAGAGGGTTAAGCAACTCTCAAGCCACAGTTCGCAATGTGATCACATTCTGGTCCATTTTTTGCGAATATAGAAATTTTTTTTTAAATTTTTTCTATTTTTTTGTCAGTGATAAATATTGTTATCTTAAAAAACTCCGCAATTCTTCGATCGTTGTTGTAATCCAATGAATACTGAAAAACACAAAGTTAAATCATCTCTACGAAGGCTGTCTGAGTGCTTAATAATTCACTACAGTTTGTCAAAGGATGACCGTGTGCAGGTCAATACAAAAATGTTCAATACAAAAATGTGAATGCTTGATTAATAGTCGGAAGACTAATATTGTGACTTAGTTCAGACAACGATGAAGTACTTCGTAATACTTGAACACTTAATGTTGGTTTTGGAAAAACCGAAACGTAACGTACTGAAACTAAAAATCATCACATTAGTATTAGATTCGACAACAGCAATGTGTTCTTCGTTAACATTTTGTTCATTTTCAAAATTCACATTGGGTTCACCGACACTTTCTTCACCACCACTGCTTACTTGATGGCAGTGATGCATTTTGAGTTTTTTTGTTTTGGGCCAAACTGACAATTTAAATGGGCCAAAATGTCTTTGAAAGGGCCAAAACTTTTTTTTTAATACAATTGATTATTAGTTTTTTATTTAAATAAAAGTAATATTAAAAAGTACATTAGAGTGCATCATTTTGATGCTTTATAAAAAAAAAATGAGACAAACCACACTGAAAATAAAGATTAACATGTTTTATGAATATTCCTTAATTATTTCCGCTCTTGCTATAACATAATGTAAGCTAACAAATTTTTAAAAACCCTCAAAAATACAATTTTTTTAATAAAACATTAATAATTGCACTTGTAAAAATTTGGTCAAATATAGAATATATTCAAAAACTTTTCCATTCAAACATTTTAAAACCCGACCTTTCGGTAGAGAAAAACATTTTTTTAAAATTTTTTAATGCGATTTTTATAAAAATTAAACAACTCCTCGTTTTCCATTTAAATACATCTTTAAAAAGATGGTTTCAATGTAAAAATTGTTCTTAATGTTCAAGGATGTTTTTATGATTCTCTAAGGAACTAAAAAGGAACTGAAAGGGCCAAAATAGATAAGAGAGTACCACAGGGCAGTGATGCAAAATGTGGCACAATAGTGCCATTTGTGGCACTTTGAATTCTTAATGGCCCAGTGGTACTTTCTTATCTACTTTGGCCCTTCCAGTTCAAAATTCAACGTTAAACCGTTTAGTTTAGCTTCTCAGTTCGAGATAATAATATTTTTATGGAATGTTGTGAATGACTTTTATGCGATTTTTATAAAAATTAAACGTTTTTCATTTTATTACATCTTTGAAATAGTTCAGGAAATATTTAACGGTTTTGCAATTTTTATACAAGGTATTATTCGTCAAAGTGTCTAGTTTACTACTCGTTACGGTAAAAAACTCTAGACACTAGAATTTTCGAGTTCTTTGGAGAATCTAGAAAACATTATTATTGAATCAAAATGCATATCAAAACCTTTCCAAAGATGTATTCAAAGAGAGAACGAGGATTTTTTTTTATAAAAATCGTATTAAAAATAGCATACAAATATTGTTATCTCGAACCTATAAGCCGGGCTTAAAATTTTTTTAATGCAGAACAATAGAATTTTTTAATATTTTTTTATATATGACCAAATTTTTCACAAGAAGTGTCGTAACTAATTTTTAATTCACAAAGAATTGTGTTTTTGGAGGATTTTAAAAAATATATCACACGATGTTATCGTAGCAGCGGAAATAATTGAGAAGTTTGCATAAAACATTTTGCTCCTTATTTCCAGAGGGATTTATCTTGCATTTTTTATATGGCCTTCAGATGATGCACTCTAAAGTACTATATTACTAATATTTTTATTAAAACAAAAAGCCAATGATGAAATTTATTCCAACATTTTTTTTTGGCACTGTCAAAGATAGTTTGGCCCTTTTAAATTATCAATTTGGCCCTAAACAAAAAACAGAAAATGCATCACTGCCACAGGGCCGTCAAGCAGTCAAAAGTGCCACAAATGGCACAATTGTGCCACATTTTGCATCACTGCTTGATGGTTACACGATCAAGTTTTGCCCATCAAGTTTTAATACACTCACACTTTTTTACCAATACACTCACACTTTCTAATATTGAAACGAACTTGCTTCAGATTTCTCTTTCAAGTGGAGTGTATCAATTTACGATCAAGAAAACAGCTGATTACAATTCTTTTGAAGTTGTTTTTGTTTTTCCCTTCACAAATATTGAAATTGCTTTCAAATTGTGTGCAGCCGACGTCACAGCTGTCAATTTTTACATATTTTGACAAACAGTATATGTAAAAGACTATCAAGAAAATCTTGATCGTGTGGCTGAAGTGTTAAGTAATTTTTGTACTACACACACCGTCATCTATTAACAAATTGTAGCGATTTAATAAATACTCAGACAGCCTTCGTAGAGATGATTTAACTTTGTATATTTCAGTATTCATTGGATTACAACAATGATCAAAGAATTACGGAATTTTTAAGATATCGATATTTAGCACTACCAAAAAAAATAGAAAAAATTTTGGAAACAATTTGTCTATATTCGAAAAGAATAGAAAAAATGTTGATTACATTTCGAACTGTGGCTTAAGAGTTGCGTAATATAGGCTAGAATTTTTAGAATTTTTTTTTGAAAATAATCGAATGGGTCGAACTTTTTGAAAAAGTAGCTACATTTAAAGACATACAAAATGATACCCTACTTTCTTAAGATATCTATATTTATCACAGATCTTTCCTTAATTGGAAAGTTTTTGCCTAAAAATTAAAAAAAGGTATTACTTCAAACCAGTTTGGAATAAAAGGCTGAAAATTGGTGTGTAAGTCGCTTTGAATGCTCATCAAAACATATCAAAATATAAGCGAAATCGAAAAGGGTCACTCCAAAAACTCGATGATTTCACATGGAATGCCCCATATACATATTTATTAACATAACCCAAAAATGGCATATTCTATGTAAATGAAATTATAACCATTAAAAAAATTTAAGAAAACAACCATAAAAATGAATGATATTGTACAATGTTTACTGTTGATGTTATGTTAGTTTATTAAAAAAAAAAACCAAAATAATAATAACAATAATAAAATAAATAAAACAAAAATTTAAAAAAATACAAAACCAAGGTCAATCATTACAGCTTGCACTTACTTATCAACATTAACAAATTGTGGTTTTATTTTAAAAGATTTCATCTAAAAATATTCATTGCACCAAAACGTGTGAGAGCTTCGCTATCTGCACTAAGGATGCCAAAGGGGAAATCCAAAAGCTCGAACTCTCAGGATTTTCGTTTTTGAATCTCAGGTTTTTTTCGGTATTTTTTAGGTTTTTCGGTATTTATTCTTCGGCAAAATGTAAGATTAATTATGTTTTTTATTAGCTTTCATCATATTTTTTTAGGCGCCTAAAACACACTCTTTTAGTGCATGAAGTTCCTTTCCTTGATACAAATTTCAACTTTTTTTTCTCACACATGGAAAAATCAATATGTACAGGAAACTAGAAAACGCATATAGTTAGACTGCATTTTCTGTTTTTCGACATCGCGTCAAAATTTCTTTTAAAAGGACTTTAAAGTTTTAATTTTTCCAATAAATTTTAAAATATTTTTACTCACTTTAGGATCCCGATGAAAAAAGTTTCCATATACTCATATGCAACTTTACATCATTATATATGCTTATATGTGTGGCAATATATTACGATATATGTTAATATCTTATACTTAGTTTATGTAAATTTTTTTATATGGCGTAATATATTATTATCATATATCATTGTATCGTATGTTATATATTAGCATATCTTGTATATCTGATCATATGAAATAGATATAGTTCTCTCTGTGCGCCCAGGTAGGCTAGTTGGTAGCGTGCTGGCTTATCAGTGCGGGGGTCGTGGGTTCGATTCCCACCAGAGGCACTGGTCTGTTTTCGCTACAACGCGCCGAAGGCCATAGTAGCTAGTGCTCGGTTAGGGTAATAGTATATAATTTGTAATTATATGATTATTAATAAAAAAAAAAAAAAAAGATATAGTTCTATATATGACCATATATTCCACCATATATGTTCATATGTTGGTGTATATGGTACAAATAATCAAAAATATTTCTATCACTTATATATGGCAAAACATATCATTATATATAAATGTGTATAATAAAGTTTAATGAAAAAAATCTATAACATTTTTATATATTTTTTAGCACCGCTTTTAATTAGAATACATATGAGTTTCAAAATTGAATGCAAAAAAAAAATTAAAAACTATGGTTTTTGTGTTGTAATGATTATTAATATGTTTTTATTAAAGTACTAAAAACAAACGTTATAATTATTAGATTTTAAGCAGGTTTGGCATTCAATAACTTTTCATAATAACGACAATTTGTTAGCGCAGTTGCATCAACGCCGAAATCAAAATTTTAAAAAAGCGATTCCATTAAGGAAATGTTTGTTCTTGTATAACCGGTCCTATTTTGCTATTTTACCGGTTTGATTTTGAAATATCTTGAACTAAAGTTAAAATAAAGCTAAAATACCGCATGATTTATCTATAACGGTATTTTTTTAATAAAGGGTCCGCCATCTAACGTTTTTTTTTTAACTAGTGCTTATTTCGTGAATGGTAACACTTAGCTCATGTCTGATTTGACAGATAATTAGTTTTATGCTTCCGCTGAACGAATATGGTCCGTATGTTCGTTATCTTGTGAAAAAAGTGAAAGAAACTGGCATCCTCATCGATAAACCAAAGCGTGAAAAGCCAAAAACAGTGCGTACACCCGAGAATATTGCTGCTGTGGCAGAAAGTGTGCGTGAAGCGCCATAAACATCAATTCACCGTCGTTCTCAACAATTGAACATTTCGGAGACATCATTGAGACGTATTTTGCATAAAGTCGTTGGTATGGCGCCATACAAAGTCCAATTCGTTCAGGAGTTAAAAAAAAAAAAAAAGTTATTTGGCGCACCCTTTATAACAAAATTTTATTACGAATTTCAAACGGTTGGCACAACACAACATTAGATTTCATAACAAAGTTCGGTTAATTCAACTGACTTTTAGTTGCAACACCCAAATTATTCAGAAGTCTAATGTAAATATCGTTGTAATAAATGAATTTATAAGTTGTCACAGTGAAAATACACTTTTCAATACAGTTGGCGCTTTATTTTTCTGTATGCATCCACAGAGATGTCGCACAGTGGAATTACTTCATACATTTCTTAATAAAAATTATAAGGAGAGCTCGTAGAACATTGAAATTTGGTCCAAAGCCTTTCATTAACTCAATTAGGAAAAATTTTAAGTTTCATCAAAATTGACCACGCCCATCGCCCCCCTCGCCCATATAACCCACAAAACACATTGGCCTAAAAGTATACACCATTTTATATCGTGTTGCATTAAATTACTGAAATGAAATTTCGTGTGACTTTTTTAATAAAATTTATTATTTTTTCAACATTAGCAAATATTATCCGAATTTTATTTATTAAATCAAAAGAATACACTCCCACCTTCAATTTTTGCAACCAGAACACAAAGGTCGATAAAGCTCACCTTTTCTTGTCCAAGAAATACTAAAAACACTGAAATTTTGAGTGCCATCATAAAAACCTGAACATTTATTAAACTATTATTTTTATCCATTATTTTTTTTTTAAACTAATGTTTTTAAATATACTCAAATCAAATAGATATGACAAAAAGAAATTATGTACCCGGACCATTGAAATGCATGAAAATCTCAAGCAGTTACTGCAGAGTTTCGTTTAGGTGACTTTGCCGCGCTATTTTGGACAAACAAAAATTTTTTGAAAAAAAATAATGATGCATTTCTCTTAATTAAACAATTCTCTACAAGCCTGCATCATTACATTTTTGATATTTTACACTCAAAAAACGGACTTTTTGCCAGTAAAATCCCACTGTTATTCGTACAGTGCGTAAAAAGAAGTCATTGCTACTGTAGAGCATAGCGTAGAGGAAGATCCCAATCAGTCTATCATTCAATGGTGACCGCAATAGAGCCATGATTACTGACTTTTTCGTTCATCAATTGAACAACCATGATGTGCAGGAGCTGTAGTTTCAACAAGACGGCACAACATGTCACACAGCTCGTGCCACAATTGATTTATTGAAGTAAACTTTTGGTAACCGCATAGTTTCACGTTTCAGAACCGTGAATTGGCATCCAAGATCGTGCGATTTAACGCCGCTGGACTATTTTCTGTGGGGATATGTGAAGTCGCTAGTCTACGCCGATAAGCCCGAAACGATTGACCAGTTGGAGGACAACATTCGCCTCGTTATTGCCAATATACGGCCACAAATGTTGGAAAAAATCATCGAAAATTGGACCTCCAGATAACACTACGTCCGAGCCTGCCGTTTCAATCATATGCCAGAAGTCATATTGTAATTAAATTATAATGCCAGAAGATTATCTTTCAAATAAAGTTAATTTCATGTCAATTTAAAATATTCATATTTGTTTTATTCCATTTCCAAATTATATACCTCTATAAAAAACACCCTCTATGCATAATTTGTGTAGTCTATATGTTTTGTTCGTGTAGTCTATATTATATTGTTCATTAAGTGGTCACAGGCCAAACTTCGATGACACAAGAATTTTTTCTAGAAGAAAATAACTACAAAAAGAGATTCATGTTAGAAATGCTACATATTATCAAGGTTGCCAACTCTACAACACAAAAATTAGCTAGATTTCAAAATAAAAATCGCTAGAAATTGCTAAGCTCCTAAAACACTAAAAAAATTTGATATTTATTAAAAAATCAATCAGTTTTAGTACAAAAACTAAATATTAAATTATATATTTTCCAGTTGTAAATTTTAGATAACCTGAGCTGCAATTTTAAATTTTTTAAATAATTTTTGGGATTGTGTATTGTGTACTGTTTACGAAAAACGTTCAAAGATTAAGAACTTTTATAATAGTGGAAATGGAAAACGTTACGACAAAATAATATTAACGGTAAAGTTTGTCATTGAAGCTTAATTTTTGATTATGTTTTTGACTATTTTATTTAATTAAAAAAAAACTCCATAAATTTGTTTCTTTTTCTATAATGTTACAAAAAAAAAAAAATGCTGATAGTGATATGGTTTTTATTTACTACACTGTCATTTTCTTATACTGAAAGTGATATGGTTTTTATTTATTAAACTGTAATTTTCTTATCAAAAATAAGAAACCCCATAAAGAGCTTACAATATCAAAGATGGAAAATTTTGAATAACACCAGAGAAAAATGGCAATGAAGATATAAAATCGAAAAATCTCTCGGGAAATGCAATCTTAATATTTTGTTATGGCTTAATTTAACACCTTGAAATCAATTAGAAAATTAAATAAAACGCATGCTATAAAAAATAGCTTAAAATAGCTAAAAAAAAAAAATGGCTAAAAATCGCTAAAACGAAAAACAAATGGCTAACGCCCATATCCTGTCTTTCCTTACTTTCTAATCCCCATAAATGTATGAAATTCAAAATAATATTTGAAAAATGCCGAAAAGTTATCGAAAACTTCTGTTTTCTATCAAAATGCTAAATTTTAACTTATAAAGCAGTCTTATGATTTTTAAAATATTCTGTAAGGAAAAAAATGCCTTTGTTTTACTTTCTACAGGAAAGTAAATCGAAAATAAAAATGTGTATGTGAAATTCAAAGCACCAAAAACTCGTATTGATTTCACTTTCATGGGTGTAAATCTTCCCGCTAGCTGCAATCTAGCTATTTGTCTATAGCTAGATGAAAAAAAAAATCGCTAGATCTAGCCGGAAAATAGCTAAAGTGGCAACCTTGCATATTATTGATGTTCAGGATCCACAAAGGCTAAATTATAAGAGAGACACAGAAAATTGTGCTCAACTTTACTGACAAACAAAATATACTTAGGCTCAAGATAAATGTATATAAATTTATCTTGCTTAGGCTTACTTAAACTAGTTGACAAAATCTAACAGTGGAGTAAAGAGCTTCTAACTCAGCAAATATTATCTTTTTGTATAAAGTAAATATAAAATTTTTTTTTTTTATTAAATAATTTTATTTAAAATTTTTATAAAATTATAATTGTGTATTTATTTTTTGTAATATTCATCAGATGTCCGGATGATGATCTAAAAATTAGATTGCAATATCGAGAAAACAACAAAATGTGATATATAAAAATTTAGAATAAAAAAAATTAGTTTTTATTTATATATTTGCATTTTATTTCCACAACTAATAAATGACCTTAAGCCGAACCAAGATTACCACATAATTTATTTAAGATTTCATAAATATGAAGAAGACTGTCAACAATTTGTTGTTTTATGAAGCAGCTTCATCATATTTATGAAGTATTACATTGGGCGAAAATCAATGAAGTTTTTCTTCATATTTATGAACTTTTTCATAAATACAATGAAGCTTTTTCCCTGAGTGTACCGACTGGAATTTGTAATAACCGAATGTGAGTCTTAGTAACCGAATTTTAGGCGGCAAATAGCAAAATTTTTCTCTGTGTGTATACTAAAAGATTGAGTAAAACAACGTTACCCGTAAAATAACGTAACGGAATAACGTTAACCTTAAATAACTTAACGAAATAACTTTAAATAACGTTTACCCTAAAATAACATAACGATAAAACTTAAAATATCGTAATCACAAAATACCGTTATCCCAGACCAATAACCGAATGAAACGGTTGCCAACCCTGATATATACTGAATATTATTAGATTCTAAACATTTTCCAAATGTTGTGATTTGATTTGTGAAAAAGTATGGAAATCTGGGGCCGAATTACGGCATTCGTGATCGAGTGAATCCATTCGAAAACAGTTTCTTAATGAGTAACCATAAACACACTAATAATAAAACCACAAAGTTTTGCATTTATTTCTAATCAAGGACAGAACTACAACATCCCTCTGATAAAAAAAAATTTGTTAGAATGAAAATGAATGAATGTTAAAATGTTTTATTTTCGGAAACAGAAAATTACTTTCTATCGAAAAATTACGATCATGGATGGAGTAATTCGGCCCCAGAGTCTAACGCTAAACCCAGGAATCAATTATAAAAAGTGGTAGAACTAGTTGAGTGCTAAAACCCTAAATTGCTTTTCTTTTTGCAGTTTCGAGCAAAAATATTAAAATTTGTGATCACCTATATTTTAAAAATCGATTTTCTTTATACACATAGAAAACAAATTTATTGTGACTACCGAATTTTTATTTTCGATTGCAGCCAACGATAGTTTTTTTTTTGTGGCAACAGAGATTTGATTAATGCACTCACAGAAATAAAGAATGAGCTTGTTCTGCAAAATTCGCTAAAATTCTCAGATTTTTTTCTAAATACAAGTAATATAAAATAAAAATAGCAAAAATAAATCTGTTGAATTTATAAATATTAAGTTATATTTGAGCTAATTTAAGTTAATTGTAGGTAACAAAATAATATGCTAGAATCAGCAAAAACATTTACTAAATATTAGTAAACAAAAAATCATTAAAAATTGTGAAATATTTAAAGTTTTTTTTTAGTTTTTTTTTTAATGCAAATAAAAGTCTGCTCTTATGAAATCAGAAGTCTACAATTGTTTAGCAAAAATTTCTGTTGATTTTAGCAAAATAAACTGTTATTTGCATTCTATTAAATTTGAAGTAAATATAGCAACAATTTTGTTAATATTACAGTTTTTGTTTCCACAAATATTTAGTAGAAATTTTTGGTAATTTTATAGAATAAAATGCTATTTTCAATTAACTAAAATTTACATCGAATATAACTAAAATTTTGTAAAGTTAACAGATTTAATTTTGCTGTTCTTATTTTATTAATATTTATTATATGTGTGCATTTTCTGAAATGCATTCCATTCATGCTAGTGTCTAATAACTTTTTCTGTGTTTTTTTTTCTAATAGTCAAAGTAAATTATCATATAAAAATTATAATTTTTCTGTTAATATAGAGAAAAATTTGTCATGATCTAAAACCGAACGAATAAAATCTCACACATCAAACTTATAGATCAACGATAAAATTCAATATTTATTATATTTAACAAATATTCTGCAAGCTCATTTTTAACTAATTTTTAGTAGCTTTTTTTGCTTTTTTTTACAGGTTTATTTCTATGAGTGTACAAGAAAATTTTGGTTGGAGCATTAAATTTCAATGGACCCAGGAATAAATTTGATTGTGACAACCAAATATACGGTTCGCAAGAAATTCGGTTGTTACAATGAATCTGTTTTGTTTCAGTGTATAAAGCTGATACGAGAAAACAGTAAACATTTATATATTTTAGTTTACTTTGAGTAAAACTAATGTGTCTGTCGTTTATTAAAAATTTCCATTAAATTCACAACCTCAATCCTCTCTACATTATAAATATTTCTCCAAAAATCTCTTGCCCTTCACGAGTTCTCAAATTATTGATAAGAAACAGTGTTGCCATAAGTTGAATGTTGAACAATGGAAAAAATAGTGCTAGAAAGTGCTAGGTGAAGGAAAAAAGTGCTAGATTTGTTTTTGCATATATGGCTATAGAAAAGTTTGTACTTTCGATTTGTAAATTTATCTTTAAGACACCGTTTCGATCAGTTAAAAATAAAAGATAGTTTTTTCGAAATAGGGAACGAACGCAAAAAGTCAATGTGGTGTATTTGTAAAATGCGATTTATGTTTTTATTGATTTAAATTCGGCTTTTTTGAATATAATTATAGCTTAAATATTAAAGGATATTTTATTGGCCTTGTAAGGATCATAAAAATTTTCCTTTTCCTAAAACTGTATTCCCTAAAATTTACTTATGAGTTTGAACACTTTCGAACATAAATTGGTTTCGATTTATTGACTAGATTAGACTAGAGAGGCACTATGCACCGCGACCAAAAGTTGGTATTTTGTGCTGCCAACGAATACTTCATATTGGTTCAGGCTCCCTACGAACCGACTATCCTACCTGGTAAACAATTCCAAACGTCCGATGGCGTCACTATTCGACCACCAAAATAACGCACCCTCCTGTCGAAGAGCCTCGAACATTTGCAGAGAACATGCTCTGAGGTCTCGGGTTCCAGTTCACAAAACCTGCACGTATCCGTAGAGGATCGTCCCATCTTGTACAATTGATACCTAAGGCCACAGTGTCCCGTGACGTAACCTGTCACGGTCCTTAGTTCGCCCTTCGTCATAGACAAGAGTTTCCGCGACCTCTCCGCAGAGGGAGATATAAACAGCCTCGCCTGTCACTGCCCAGGCGATCTGGCCCAATATGCTCCAAACTCCGACTCCCTCCATCTTCTGAGCCTCTCTCTGACATACCCATTGGGTACGCCACAGAAGGGTTCAGGGCCAATGAATTGTCGACGAGCTCCGCAGTTGGCCAAACAGTCAGCCCAGTCAACCACGTGCTCCTGTAGAAAATCACAACAACAAATTGACTATAACCAATGCAAGCAGAAATATACAGTATCATGCTTTTACTTCTGAGTCGTATTCAAAATTGAGAAGTTATTTATTTATCCATTAGGGCATGTTTTTGAATATTTTGCTTTTAATACATACAAAAGAATGCCTTGGCTGGCATAGGTATCCGCTTTTTATTTCAAATTAAATTGTTAAAATTGTTTTATTACCTATTCTAGTACGTAAACATTTTACCTATGCGCCATGTACATAAGTTTTACGATCGAAAATATGTAACTCTCCGAAAAAAAAAATTTTTAATTTATAATGTAAAAAAATAAAAATATTTTTCTATTTATTTTCAACAAACAATGGGAAATATTTTATATTGAGTTTATCATAGATTACATAGACCGATTCCTCGATTAATCGCCTCTATTTCGGTTTATGTCGAATCAAATAATTTAAAACTCAAATAATTATTCGTCACTAATAACCGGTTAAAATAGGTGGATTAACCTGTTAAATTTTTTATATGGGTTTTTTCCCAGTTTTCGTAACTTTGGCTAAAAAAAATGACAAGAAAAACGTAGAAAAAAGAAACGCTGTATGAAATGTCATCAATTCTTTTAAAATCGAGTGAAAGCGATCCTTAAGCATCTGGGAAATATATTTTATTAGATAGACAATTTTTTATTCTGTTTTGATTTTTTAAAAAACTAAAATTAATGTTAGCAAATATTTCAATGTATTTCAAGACAAGGTTGAGTTTGTTTTTAATCGTTGTCACATAACTGTTAACCAATTTGCAAATTAATTCTGAGGAATCCTACTCCTTCTCCCGAGAATATTTTTTATAATCGGTTCCCAACCACAACAATTTTCAAACGTGTTCCAGTAAAATTGTAAGATCTACCTAGCTAGAACCAGTTTCGGAAAATGTTTAAGTGAGTACCTGTTCTACTTCGGAGAAATAAAACCGACAGTAGAACGGGTTATAAAAGAAAATAATTTGTTTTAAAAGTCGTTCTTCGTAACTCTCATATTTTGAAAAGAAAAACAGTGTAACTCTTAGGATTTATTTTCACTGAACATATGCGATAACCGGGGCAAGTTTAAAATGACAAAAAAGTTAATACATAATATCACAAAAATAAAGCAACATTTTCACAATAAGGCAAAGATGGCATGCCAATTCCAAAAATTGCTAAAAATAATAGTTGATTTAATGTTTTTTGTATAATGTTTTCAATTAAAAACAATAATGAATAAATTTACAGTTAGGTTGAGTTTTTGGGATGTAGTTTATCAATAAACTTATATTAACGTAGTTTTTAAATGGTATACTACTTCCGAAATGTGGTTTATTTTATTGTGTTATAACAAAGTACAAATTCTAAACAAAATAAAGTAGTTCTGACAAATTGCGTTGTCGGTTTAACTAAACCGATTTGAACTGACATTCCAAAAACTCGTCCTTAAAGTGCTAAATTGTTATCATTTTAAATAAGAATGAACTTAAAAGTTTAAAATGTCGTTGCTTTAAAAGAAAATATTCCGAATATTCAACTATATTCAACAGAATTTTTTACCGAAGGGTCTACACAAATTTCCAAAAATGGGATTTTAGAAAAGTGGCATTAAATGGCAAATGCAAAAAAAAAATTGCCCTGCTGATAACATTTTATCTTTTAATGACCCTTAAACTACACCCACACTGAACCCCAAAATACGTAAATTTAACATCGAAAACTTAAAAAAACCAAAATACGTATTTTGGGTTTAAACATGAATGTAGTATTAGATTCCTTCAATATAAAATCCCAAGATTCTAAGGCATGTTTCATTAAAACATCGCAGGATGCTTTGAATCATCCCCAAAAGCACTTTTTCAACTTTACTTGATATTTAACAAAAAAAGCAGTTCTTTGTATTTTTATTGATAAAAAACCAAAGAAATACATTTTAAACGATTAATCGATTAATCGCCAATTTTTCCGATTAACCGGTTAATCCATTTTAGCGATTTTTCGAATAATGCCTTAACCGGTTAACCGCTTAGGTCGAATAATTGGAAACACTACTACCTATACAAAAAATATTTCAATGTGTATAGAAAAATGGGTTTTATTTCCAAATGGTATATTAGATATTTTACGGGCACACAAAAAAGCCTAAAACTGTAGGGTGATTTCACCTATTTTCATAGGCAACTTAGAGTTTGTTATGTTTTACTGCAATATTACCATAAAAATATAAAACAATATATATATATATTTTTGAAACACTAAATTTGTTCTTGACAATTTTTATTCATTTCGTTGTTTCATTTAAAAAAATTTTGGTCTTTAAAATTGCTGATTTGTAGAAATTTTAATTTTAAATTTACAAAAAGCATACCTTGTTTCGGCTAAAATTTTATAAAATCAGATATATTTATAAACATTTGTGAACAATTAGCATACCACGGCTTTTCTCACCAAACACAGTTTGCTGGGATATATGTTGTTTTTACAAATTGTAATACTACAACAAACACACTAACATGTGCTGATGTACAAAGTATATCGACATGTAAAATTGTTGTTTTTCAAATAGTTTTTGGTTTTCTAATTAGGGTTACCAGATCAGGCAAACAAAAAGATTCTCAAAGAGTTTATTTTGTCTGTTGTATGTAATGTCTCGGTTTGAGTTAAGCCAATTATCTTTTTCTATTGCAGACAACTGAAGATTTGGGTGATGCCAATGAAACAATTGTATTGTCTATCATGAAAATGATCAAACTTTTTGTAAAGCACCAAATAAAATCTAATATGACCAATATCATATTAGATTTTTGGACTTGAGGTAGAACAATATTCTAACCAAATATATGAAAATTTAGAAAGTCCAAAAAAAAAATGTTTTGTGTTTTTTATATAAAAATTAAAATATTTAAAAAAAAAAAATATTTAACACTTTTTAAACTTTTTCTTTACCATTTCGGAACAACATGTGTGTAAAATTTTACCATTTTCGGATTAAAGCACATATTTTAATAGCGATCATAAATATTTAAACATCTGATAACTTTTTTAACAGAATTTTTCTAATCAAATTACGATATTTGACAATATTTAAGAAAATGTCGCATGCAACCGAAAATCCGCTTGCGTACCACTACTGACCCTTATGTCATAGTTTTGCCAGTCCTGGTTTAGGCAACAAACAAAAATTTTAATGCGCAAACCTTTTTAATTTAATCATGATTTAAAATTAAAAACTGTTAAACCGTTATTTTAAAGTTATATTATTATATTTTATTTTTCAACAGGTTTGGGGTGATACAGTAGTGGTCAAAACATTTGGAACTGAGATCGCATTTGTTGTTTTCATTGATTTATTTTCTTCAAATCTAAGTTACTAAAATTTATATTTTACATATTCTTCATACATTGTTTTATGTTAAACAAATAAAAAAAATTAATTCCGTTAAATTAAAACAACAAAAAAATTAATAATAATAGATGTATTCAAAATGCGGGTGTTCAAAACATTTGCAACTCTCATTATTCTTACTCTTAACGAAACAATTTATACTACAAATGCTAGGATATAACGGTAATCGCATTCCTTTTTATTATGAGATTATTATAATTATTGTTCTTTAATAGTTGTAATAAGATGTTGGAAGCATAAACATCGTAAGAATAAATACAATTCTGATTTGAAATCAAAAGTTTTAAATGATTTTCAAAATGGACTTTCCCAAAAAGAAATTTCTATAAAGTACTCCGTTCCAAAATCAACGATTTGCAGCATTGTTAATAGTGGTAACATTCACACAACTCATAAAGGTGGAAGACCCCGTATTACAATTGTAAGAGAAGATCGGAAAATCAAGAATTTTTTTACGAAATATCCCAAAGCAGTTCCCAGAGAAGCTAAAACTGAACTTTTAATAGATGCCAGTCTTCCCACCATTAAAAGAAGAGCCCGAGAATGTGGTCTTAGAAGTTATAGATGTACAAAAAACCGTTTGTGTCGGAAAAAAAACCGATAGGCTCGGCTTGACTTTGCACGCACCCATTTGAACTGCACTCATCAGCAATGGAAAAATGTATTGTGGTCAGATGAGTCTAAATTCAACCTCCGGGGATCAGATGGAGGAGCTAATGTTCGAAGACCACGAGGCGAAAAGTTTAATCCCAGATACACAACCGCCACAGTGAAGCACGGATGTGGAAACATTATGGTGTGGGGGTGTTTTTCAGGAAATGGGATTGGCCCAATTCACCGCATTACTAGCACAATGACGGCCACAATCTATAGAGATATTTTGAGTTCAGTTATGCTTACGTATGCTGAATGGGAAATGCCACTCTCATGGACCTTCCAGCACGATAACGACCAAAAACACACGTCGGGGGTTGTAAAAGTTTTGGCTGCAGGAAAATGAAATTAATATCATGTCGTGGCCGGCTCAATCTCCCGATCTTAACCCGATTGAGAACATGTGGATAATTGTAAAACGGAATATCGGCAATAAAGTATTCCGAAATGGTGATGAGCTTTTCGTCGAGTTGGAGAACGATTATATTGAAAAGCTCATTGCCTCAGTGCCTAAGAGGTGTTCAGAAGCTATAAAAAATAATGGCTACGCTACAAAATACTGAGCGTTAAAACCATTGTTTGTATTTCCTGTTAATTACTTTGAGAGTTGCAAATATTTTGAACACTGTACTATCGACTTATTTTGTTAAAATTATTTTTTTTTTTTTTGAGAAGTTATGAATATTTTTTTTGTATTTGTAAAATAATATGCTATAACTGAAAAAAACAAAAACTTATACCACAAATCTTTTTGATCAAAAAAATTATAACTACCTAAACCATGATTTCAGTTGCAAATGTTTTGAACACCACTGTATATCACCATCATTCCCACTGGATCCCCGCCTGATATATACATATATATATATATATATATATACATATGTATCGTATATACCCCTATAATTTGGATGGCATGGTATGGTAGGTTTTTATTGTTATAGATTTTATGAAATTTAGGAAATAATTTCTATTATAATATTTTAGATTGAATACGTGTTTTTAATCTATATATCAATATACATAATTTAAATGTCATTACTTTATTATTTTTTTATTAAAATTATTAAAAAATTCGTTGTTTTCAACTGAGGCTCAGTTGTTTTGTTTGATTAAAAAATATAAGTAAGTAAGTTTATTTGAGACTTTAAAACAATCATACAATAAATAGAGAACATAAGCTCTGTTAAAAAAGGAATCTTAAAACTATAATGTTTCGTTTTAATAAAAATTTATATTATACAGCAACAAACTTATCTGTTTTGGTGAATGTTTAAAAAGTTTAAGTGCAGTGCTTGCCCCTGTTTCAAGTTAATTTTATTATAATAAATAAATACGATTTAGTTTAGTTTTTTAATAATCTTTATTCAGCTTATAAACCTTTTACAAAACACGTTTCCTTAACAACTAACTTTTATCTTCCTTTTTACACTTCTTTCTTAACTTCTAATAGGGTTGCCATGTGGCAACATTGAATAATGTTACATGCTTTCTTTTCTTTATATAATTTTTTTTTTTTTTTTTTTTTTTTTTTTTTTTTTTTTTTTTAATAGTTCTTAAATCTATTTTCCTAGCCAATTCGTAGGTTTCTAATAGTGTTCCCACTCCCCATACAATTTCGGCCTTTGAATGGCCCTTCCAGTACGCGTTACATACTCCTCTACCATAGGGGGAATGGTCTCACTATGTGAAGTCTCAGCACCGCTCATATTGTCGGCATCTTCATAATTTGAGTCATCCGAACCTTCATCATGCGTGTTCGTATTAGCGAACACGGGTGATAAAGACGTTGACTCTTTGCCAACACCAATAGGAACAGTTGCCGATACCTCCATTCTATCATGAGTACTATTTACGTTAGTCCCATTAACCTCCACAATTTGTTCATTAATGTTTACATTTTGTCCATTATTGTTTACATTTTTAGCATTATTCTCCATATTTTGATTATTATTAACATTTAAATTACAATATTCATCCATATAATCAAAATAAATATTCTCGGCCTGGTTCTTCGTATTTACTAGCAGTCGCCTATTCCTTCTATACTTCTTGCCATTTCCATCCCTAACTATATAAGATCTATCATTATATACATCCACAACTATACCATATTGCCACTTGTCATTTATTAAAAACAAAACTTTATCATTAATCCTCAGCCTACTTAACGATTTAGCAGATCTGTTGTAATATAATTGCTGTCTATTTCTCTTGTTCAATATTCGGTTCCGAATATGCCCACTATTCCCATTCACTCTTCCTAATAAACGATTAGAAATCGGATGTTTCGTCTTTAGTGTTCTACCCATAAACAATTGTGCCGGCGACAAAAGCATATCCTGCAAAGGAGTTACATTATACTCCAAAATCTGCTCCTGGTAATCACTTCCACCATCAAGAATATTCTTCTTCAAAATACCCTTTGCAATGGAAACAGCTTTTTCCGCCAGTCCATTACTTTGTGGGTAGTTAGGACTCGAAAACTTTAAATTTAAGTTATAATCATTTGCAAACTTCTTAAATTTGTAACTATTAAATGGAACGTTATCCGATCTTATTTCCGTCGGAATTCCAAATTTGAAAAATAACATTCTCAAAACATTTATAATCTCATCAATTGACTTATTTCTCAGTTTCTCCGAGATCAACCAACCTGAGTATGAGTCAACAACAGCCAAGTACGATGCACCCGAACAATCAAAAATGTCCATGGCAACCTGCTCCCAAGCGTAAACAGGTTCAGGATGATGTTGCAATGGTTCCTTTTGATTCCTCCTACGCATTCCCTCACATATTCTACAAGAACTGACAAACTCCTCTACATCGGTCGATAGCCCAGGCCAATAATACAGTTCCCTCGCCCGCATCCTCGTCTTCTCAACGCCCAGATGAGCAGAATGTAACAACCGCAACGTCTGACTTCTCAATTCCCTTGGAATAACCAGTCTGTCCCTAAAGAATAATAGTCCACCAGCACTACTCAACTCATCCCTGATCTTATGAAACTTCTTTTCCTCAACGCCCAAATTCCTGTATATCGGCCACTCCCCGTTAACATATATCAAAACATTATTCAAACATTTATCAGATTCAGTGACACGCACAAACGCTCTTCTATTCTCCTCCGACATGCAACTTTTTCTGATCACCGAGTGTACAACAGATTTCAAACCCTGATCCTCTGGCTCAGCATCTGGCAAAAACGCCCGCGACAGGCAGTCGGCTACCAACAACTCTTTCCCCGGTACATATTTTATTGTCAGGGCAGGATATTTCAAGAGCTGCATAAACATTCTCTGAAGTCTAGCCGTGACCTTATCCAGATCCTTTTTCATCAACGATTCAAGCGGCTTGTGATCTGAATGTACCTCAACGTCCCGACCGTAAATAAAATAGTGAAATTTTCCACATGCCACAACCACCCGCAAGCAGCTCCTTTTCAATTTGAGCGTATTTCCTTTCACACTTGTTTAGACTACGAGACGCAAAAGCAACGGGGCAACCGTTTTGCAGCAATACACAACCAATACCATCCCTAGATGCATCCGTTTGAATAACAAGTGATGACTTAGGATCATAAATTCTCAATACCGGGGGCGTACAAATTATCCTCTTTAAAACTTCAATCTCCCTTATATGAGCCTCAGTCCACTGCCATTTTACGTTATTTCGCGTCAGCTCCCGAAGATTGACCGTTATTGCCGATAAATTAGGAATATACCTTCCCAAAAACTTACACATACCCAATATACGCAATACACCCTGTTTGTCCTCTGGCATGGGAATTTCCCTAATAGCCCTTAAATATTTTCCATCCGGTTTAATCGTTCCCTCTGAAATTATCTGTCCCATAAAACAAACTTCCTTTGACCTATACTGAACCTTCTTCTTATTGAACTTCACATTAAACTCCTTTGCCCTATTAATCACATTAAGCAGCCGTTCATCGTGTTCCTGTTTTGTTCTTCCAAAAATACACAAATCGTCGAAATATACTTCAACACCCTCAAGGTCACCAAATATCTGTATCATATAACGCATAAATATCTCTGGGGCATTATTTAACCCAAACGGCATCCGATTCCACTTATACAGACCAAAAGGTGTTATAAACGTTGTCAACTCTGAACACCTGTCATCTAAGACCACTTGCCAAAAACCGTTCTTAAGGTCCATCACGGTAAAAAATTTCGCACCACCAACCCGACTTATTATTGACTCAGACGTAGGTATTATACACCGCTCCCGTTTAATACACTCATTTAACGGCTTAGGATCAAGACAAATTCTTAAAGAACCATCCGATTTCTCAACAATCTGTAAATTATTTACCCACTCTGTAGGCTTATTTACCTTGCTAATTACCCCATCCTTAACCATAAGATCCAATTGGTCCCTCAATCTCTGATGCAAACTAAATGGTATCCTCTTTTTATAATTTAACCTCGGTTCCGACCTTTCCTTCAACTCAATCATGCACCTACCAGGTATCTCCCCAAGTCCGTCGAAGACATCGATAAACTTGCGAATAAACTCGTCCTTCCCTTCAGGCAATTCGCAGCCTAGCCTGCCAGGTTCCCCACATTTCACGTTATCTATCCTTCTAATCAATCCCAATGTTACACAAGAATCCCTTCCTAATATAGGCTGATGTTCATTACCCACCACCTCAAACTCAACAGGCATCGAGACTTTCCCCTTATCAACAATGCACCGTAACTCAATTCTTCCTAATATCCCTATCTCCTCATCACCATAAGCAAACAACCGAGTATTTGATTTAATAATTTTATTCAAAAAATTCATTTCCTGTATATATTTCACCGGTAAACAATTCACATCAGCGCCTGAATCCAATTTAAAACTAATTTCAAGGCCATTAACATCTATTTTCTTAAACCAGCCACCACCCAAATAGCTTATTCTACAATCAGAAATTTTTCCAATTATACTTAATTTAT
Organism: Delia radicum; assembly: GCA_021234595.1. NCBI lineage: Eukaryota > Metazoa > Arthropoda > Insecta > Diptera > Anthomyiidae > Delia > Delia radicum. The sequence continues at coordinate 308,217,786 of CM037851.1, read as the reverse complement.
TATTAATACTACCACTTTTACCTTCATCAAAATATTCAGCATTAACTGCATTTTCCATCTCCCCGTCAGCTGAAGCTGCTAACATATTTACATGACGGCTATTTGTTCCGCCTCCCACTGATTTTACTCGACACATGGATGCGAAATGGCCCGGCTGTTTGCATTTGTTGCATTTCCGACCATCTTTTATTGCTGGGCATTGTTTACGATGCTCCGAACTCCATACAAAACCGCATCGATAGCAAATTTTTTCCTTCTGCTTTACATTTCTTCCTTTATCAATACGCTGCAATGCATCAATTTTACCTTCATTTTTTTCTCCAAGAGTTTTTTTATTCTTTTCTGCCAACTCGGCAACTTTGCATTTTTGAATAACACCATTCAAATCATTTTCCTTTGCTTCTAAAAGTTTTGTTTGTAAATTTTTATCAAACACACCCAAAATGATTTTGTCACGCAGTATACGGTCTTCGAATTTTTACAGTCATTCGAGCAGGCAAATTCGCAGAATTTTATTTGTTTGCGCAGCTCAGTCTCGAATTCACAAAATGGCTGACCTTGTTGTTGCGTTATATTAAAAAACTTAAAAGTTTCCATCGTGATGTTCTTCTTTGGGTTGCAATATTCATCGAATTTGTTTAAAACGTTTTCAAATGTTTCCTCTTGTGGCGATAAATTAAAGGAATTGTAAATATCCAACCCCTTCTCCCCAATGTAATGCAGCAGCAGGGCAATTTTTACGTCATCAGTCTCTTTCTTTTTCCCTGATGCCAGCAAATAAATGTTAAAACGCTGCTTCCACATAGACCAGTATTTTCCTGGATCATCAAACTGCATCGGTTCAGGGCCATTTATAACCACAGCACTAGTGTTTGCAATCATTGTTTTCCCCTTTGTCTGTCCACTTCCAGTTGTTAAATGATTTTTCGTTGTTTCGCTTTTTGTACTTTCAGAGTCTGACATAGTTACACAATAAATATTTTATTTCACATCTGACACCATGTTTCAAGTTAATTTTATTATAATAAATAAATACGATTTAGTTTAGTTTTTTAATAATCTTTATTCAGCTTATAAACCTTTTACAAAACACGTTTCCTTAACAACTAACTTTTATCTTCCTTTTTACACTTCTTTCTTAACTTCTAATAGGGTTGCCATGTGGCAACATTGAATAATGTTACAGCCCCCGGCACAACATAAGTTGAAAATTTAATTATGGGTGTACTTAAAATTAAGCTTACAATCTAATCTAAAATCTAAAATTAAAACTAAATAAACAAAAAAAAAAAAAAAAACAAACGAAATTAAAATTTAAAAAAAAAAAAAATAAAAAAAAATGTTTACCACCTGTGGGCACTCTGAATTTTTGAAACGTAAAATTTTGGCAATAAACCATTAACACATGCAACTTCATGTTCCGCATAGCCCAAAGGTGAGTAGTAGTTGGTATTTAACCAATTAAAACCTACCTGCTCGTTCAAAATATTCTGAATCAGAATATTATCCATACAATGTAGGAAGTCAATAAACCTTTTCATTAAACCAAAAACATATGAAGCTAAAGGTGTAATTTTTGCCACATCATAAATAAATTCATTTGAAACCTTTTATTAACCTCCTGAAAGTGCTTATTAACGCAAAGTCTTAGAACTTTACGTTCGAAAATTTCAAATTCAAATAGAAAATGCAATAAAGTAGAATCGGTCGTATGCTTACTTTGTATATTAATAACTTTGTCTTTTCCGGCAAATATTTACTATTTAGCAATCTACCAAAAGAATATTTAATGCGACGAGCTTTATCAAGATAAATTCTAGCATGACGATTAAATTTATAAAGTTTATTAAAATGAACACCTAAATATTTAAGGTCATCTACAAATTGAATCTCATGTCCGTCAAGGTACAATTTAAAACGTTTACTTTCAGGTACAACAAAGCTTTTGCATTTTTTTTTTTTTTTTTTTTTTATTTATTTTTTTTTTTGTTTATTTTTATTTATGGATTTGAAGCCCCGGAAGCATTCCTTAAACAAATAGCTTTGCTTTTAGAAACATTTATCGTTATACCCCAATGTTTATAGTAACTATTAACAACATTTATATGTCTCGATACAGAACTTAACGTATCAATCGGAGAAATACCATGCGCGTAAATCAAAGAGTCATCCGCATAAAACATTCCCGTGGACTCGACAAATTCATGCGGGAAGTCATGAATAAAAATATTGTATAAATGTGCAGCCAATATTGAACCCTGGGGTACTCCGCATCTTATATCACCTAGAGTGGTGTTTCAACTGAGACTCAGTTAAAATTTTAATTGGAAATAACAGAGAAATTTTTTCGGTCTAGCACTTTTTTGTGATTTAAAAATCACAAAAAAAAAGTGCTACTTCTAGTATCCATTATGCTAGAATGGCAACCCACTTATTAAGAAACCAGAAACGAAAAATTAAAAATACTAACAGTATGGAAAAACAACCACTGTTTTCACCATCGAAAAACACTCTGGCCAAAATAAATGTATTCGTACTGTTTGGAAGAGAATACGCAGGCAGTCAACTAGCCATACACACTCCATCGATTTGAGCTTTTTCCAAAAAAAAAAAAAATACACATCACATCGTGTCATTTTTGCTGCTTAGCTTTCTGTTAGCAGCTGTTAAGTTGAACAGTTATCATTTGCAGCTGTCAAGCTGAAATCAGTTTTCACTTTACTGCCAAACCGGTCGAAACTCAGTTCAAGAAATCGGGAGAAATACAAAATTCACTTCCAGTTTAAGTGAATTAGCAGGTAAAAAAAGCTACAAAATGTATGCCTCCCATACTCAAGTAATTCTAATGATTTATATCAAGCAAATGTGATATGGTGTGAAGTGTGTGCCGTGGTGTGGTGGTAGAAAATATTAAACAATAAACCAGCTGTTTTTTTTTTTCTTTAGAATAAATTGTTTAGCCAAATGCTATAACATTTAGAAAGTGCGATATTGCACAAAAAATTTAATACTATAAACAAATACACCCAATAGTAAGAAACAAAATTGATGATTATGGCAAAAAAAATATTGAAAATATTAAATTATTTTGGTTTGTATTATATAACATGTGATTTTTTGTTGTTAAAAGCGATAAGAATTTTAAAATCTATACCAACCTCCTCCCTTTTTAAGCACCCTCTCCGAATTGTCATCTAACAAAATAATTGAATGTATACAAAAAAAAAAAAAAAAACAACACTCGTAGTAGATGGAGAATCTAAATGTGTACGCAGCATTTACTGCTTATTTTTTCATGAATAAAAATTTTGACATTGCTCTTGAATATAAACAGACTGCTGGCTGTCGTGTGTTGTGGAATCTATCTATTCGAACGTATTAAACAAATGTTTTGTGAAAAATCGTTATCACTGAATGTCGTCCGTCGCTTTATTAAAAATATAAGAACGGTGGTATTTCATTTTTGGAAAATTTATGTATGGAACATAAACAATTTTGTTGGTCAATCCAAGGTGCAAATCAATCACCTACATTGCAAAAGGACGTAACTAACATATTCACTTTTTTCTACAGGAGAAGCAAAAAAACGTCCACAGATATTTTAACAATATCGTTAATAAAACTAATTGTTTTAATCATAGAACCGAAATCTAGTTCGATGCAAAATCTACTTCAATAGTTTAAAGGGGAAGCAAAAAAAAAGCGCGAAACACAAACATAAGATTCGAGCTTTAATTAAAAAACCGCTAATTTTTATCGCAGAAGTCCAAAATTGTATGTAGGCATGTAGTTTAACCAAATGAATCATTATAGCCATCAATAAACCCGGTTTTGTAAACTTTGTTAGTTACGCCCTTTTGCATTTTAGGTGACTTTATGTATAAACAAAATAAAAACACTAGGGTAATTTTTTAAATCACAACGCCTAACTTCAAGTAATTTTTTGTAATTTTGAATTTTGTAAAACATGGTGATGAACGCGGTTATTGTCCGCGTTGGCTTACGTACACAGAAAAAACTAAAAACGGGTTTCAATAAAAATTTTATTGAATCAATTAATATTTTAATTGATTTTGCACCTACCACTGAAATGATAGTATTAACTAAAAAAATTTGCAGACAGTTTATTAAACTCTTTCAATTAAAATAATAATAATATCAATTAAAAAAATTATTGTTTTGTTTTACAACCTCAATTAAAAAGTTTAGTTAAATTAATTAAAACTTTAATTGAAACTTGAGAAGAAAACAATGGCAGTTTTAATTGAAAACTCGTATTTTTATATTTTTTTTATATGCCCCCCATTAAATAAAAAAATAAATGTAGGCTTGTAAATTAAATTGACACTTTATTTATAATAAAATTAAAGCTTTTTAATATAAAAATGTATTATAAGAAAACAAATAAAAGTAAAGACAAAATTTTTGTTTTGCTTGTCTTGTCTTGAACTTTTTCTTGTAATTAAATTGCTTTCTTAAAAAAATCACACACAACTTTAAAATGATAGTTTAATGACACTTATACTTATAGAAAATTTAATTATTTACAAAAATAATGGTTTAATTGTCCTTTTTCAATAAGGTTTATTTAAATCCACATGTGCACTTTTATTACCACAGATAAAACACGAAACTAAATTAAGTTTTCGTGCGTACACGAATATCTCAACAAAAAGAGTGTTGCAAACTCTAGTGAAATAACTACGATTTTGCGTGTATTTGAAATCGGTAAACTATTCAACTTATTAAAAGTTAATCATTTGCGATTTTTTTTCTTTTTATTTACAAATTAAATAATATATTGATATAATTAAACCTTTGTTTGTTTATTTAATCTAAATAAAATTAAAAAAATAGTTTGCCTAATTTTTAAAAATTTTGTATACATGTTGTCAACACTGTATGGATATATTAGAAAATCCAATAAATTTTTTAATTGAATCAATTAAAAAAATTGTTTAAATTGCCATTGATATTCAAACAATCGATTAATTAGATATTTTTGGCCCATAATTTTTTCTGCGTAGTTTTCAAACAAAAAATGTATGAAGAACGGAATTTTATAAATCACCTGATGGGTATTTTAATCACTTGAACTGTCAAATCTATCACTTTTTTTAGGTGTTAAATGAATAAAAATAAATTTAAACTAGAGATGGGCACGTGAGTGAATTTTGACTCACTCACGAAAGTAAATTTAGATTTTGCTCACACTAACGCGTGATCACTAGTGATTCATATGAATCACTCAAAATAAAATCTGACCGGAAAAAAATAAAATGTAAAAATTAAGCTAAATTGTTAATTGTTTAATTTAAATTTGCTCTGAATATGTAATTTTGCTATTTATTTATTGTTTTAAAATTAGGTTTTGCGCATAAATCACGCAAAATTTTGCTCACGTGCCCATCTCTAATTTAAACACAATAACCGTTAATAAAAACACTACAAATTAACAACTTAACGATGATTATAACTAATTAAGCGAGTGTATAATCTCCGGCAGAATAAAAACACTGATAACACCACTTTATATTTTTTTTTTTTTTTTTTTTTTTTTTTTAAACAGTGCGCCCCGGTAGGCTAGTTGGTAGCGTGCTGGCTTATCAGTGCGGGGGTCGTGGGTTCGATTCCCACCAGAGGCACTGGTCTGTTTTCGCTACAACGCGCCGAAAGCCATAGTAGCTAGTGCTCGGTTAGGGAAATAGTATATAATTTGTATTTTTTTTTAAACAATTGTTTTACTGTTAAAAATAACATAAATACACAGTTAAACACTTTTTCAAAAAAAAAATTAGATAGTTAAAATTTCAATAATTTCCATTTCGAATAAATTTTATTTCAATGGCGAAAAATTTAAAAAAAAATCCAAATTTTTAATATAAAAATAACGCATAAAGTAAAATATTGTGTTGAAAAAATAACCGGTTAACCGACCCATATATTCGCAAATGCAAAATATTCGAAACCGGTTCGGATTTGAACACTTTTTCAAAAAAATTAGATAGTTAAAATTTCAATAATTTCCATTTCGAATAAATTTTATTTCAATGGCGAAAAATTTAAAAAAAAATCCAAATTTTTAATATAAAAATAACGCATAAAGTAAAATATTGTGTTGAAAAAATAACCGGTTAACCGACCCATATATTCGCAAATGCAAAATATTCGAAACCGGTTCGGATTTGACAGTTTTTTTTACAGTCTAAGAACTATTATTTATTTAAAACTACCAAGGAATCACAGATGATTGAGATAAAATTTGAATAAGTGATAGAGCTGACAAAATTAATAAGAATGGGTACCTTTTTTAACCCTTAAACGTTAACAATTTTACGTCTAAGGGTTTATATTTGGTATAAAAAATAACCCAATTTCCACGCTTTTTTAAAGAAACAATACACTCATAATAATCCATGCTAAAAATACGAAAAAAATGTCAAAACAACGATTTTTTTTTTGTAAAATAAACAAATTTTCGTATATTTTACGAAAGTTTATGTCATTGACATTTTTACGCATGGATTATTATGAGTGTATACAAATTTGGTATAAAATGAAATACAAATATGTATTAGCCTTTCCATTGGAGTACTAAAAATATTAAAAACTTTTGATACAAAAAAGTTTCGAGCAACTTTGAAATCCATTTTAACCAATTTTTTTTATTACTTTTGTCTCCTTGATCCTATATCCGAATTGCAACGCAATTTGTAGGAATTGCCCAACAAAGATAAATGTTACGTTTTGATATTTAAAACTATCTTAATTTTTTAATAAAAAATGTATGTTGGGCAAAATTCTCTGTACGGCTAAAACTGCTAAAAATTTGTTAAAAGTGAAATCTGTTGAATTTACAAATCTTAAGTTATATTTCAACTAAATTTAACATAATTGAAAACAACAAGAGGATATTTTACACACACTTTGTCAAAAAGTTGAAAATTATTTTTCTAAATAAAGCAACTGCAATTGCAGTTAAACTAACTACAAACGCATTTCTACACAAATTACTATCATGCAGTAACTATAGAACTTTTCTGAGTGTAGGAACCAAATTTCAAGTACCTTGCTTTAGCGGTTTGTGTTACACTAGTGTGGTCCTTATTTTTCAACTTGCGATTTTTGGGTCTGCCCCCTCTTAAAATATTTGTTTGGGTACAAAAATTCGTCATGCAAAAAATTAGAGTGCTAGTATAACGGGAATGTGTCCCGCATCGCCCTTGAATATCAGGTCTCCTTGGAAAAATTTCCCAAATAAAAAAAAAAAAAATTTGTCTAAATTTAAAAATGTAATATAATTTTTGTGTTGGGTTCAATAACAACTACACAGATTAAAAATATTACTTTCCCAGAAAATCGCTAACTTATTCTAACTTGGAGTCAAAAAAATGCACATATATTTGGGGTGTACCTAAAAGTTACTTTTTTTTCATTTTTGAAAATTTTATTCAACAAAAACCAAAAAACTAGTTCTTGCTGTCAAATGTTTTATTAAACACATCCCAAATATTAAATAGCATAAGTATTACGGATATCCGTTGGCAAAAATTTTTGTTAGATCATTTGGATTCTAGCGGATTTCAATGTTTTTTTAAATTTGTATAGACTTTTTCTTTAACAAGATTTTTGTAATATTTCATCAATGTTATTGTGTATGCTATTTTATATAATTGTAATAACTTTATTATAAAGTATAATTTTTCGTGTTCATAGTTAAAATGTGTTTTCATGGGGTCACAATTGACCCTCGTATATTAAAGAGTCAAAAATCATAAAGATGACATAAAATTAATTTTTGTTTATGTTTCTAATTGTAATTTATTTACATTTTAAAATTAATTAAAATTAATTATTTAGTAAAAATTAAGATATTTGTATTCATATTTAAATTGATTTTTTTGTACATATTCAGGAGTATTTTTGAAAAACGTATTTTTAATTTAATAGTGTAAAGTTTTTTGCATCCGGGTAGTGCTTCCGATAATTGGCTACAATTTGCATTATTACTTGTTTTTCCTCCTCGTTACGTGACAATACTTTATTGTAGTCCTCCATGAACTTCACTGCCCGTTCTGCAGTGTCATTAACAAACTTTAATTTGTTAACGTGGCTCATATTTGACCCCAGGTTAACATGGGTTAACTATCAACAGAAAAAATGGTATTTTATAATAAAGTTATTACAATCATATAAAAGAGCATATACAATAATATTAATGAAATATTATTAAAACCTTGTTTTAAGGTAAAAATGTATAAAAATAAAAAAAAAAACCTTGAAATCCCCGAGAATCAAAATGCTCTAAAAAAAAAATTTGCCAACGGATATCCACAGTACTTGGCTTATTTACACAGAAAAAATTATGGGCCAAAAATATCTAATTAATCGATTGTTTGAATATCAATGGCAATTTAAACAATTTTTTAAATTGATTCAATTAAAAAATTTATTGGATTTTCTAATATATCCATACAGTGTTGACAACATGTAAACAAAATTTTTAAAAATTAGGCAAACTATTTTTTTTAATTTTATTTAGATTAAATAAACAAACAAAGGTTTAATTATATCAATATATTATTTAATTTGTAAATAAAAAGAAAAAAAATCGCAAATGATTAACTTTTAATAAGTTGAATAGTTTACCGAATTCAGATACACGCAAGATCCTAGTTATTTCACTAGAGTTTGCAACACTCTTTTTGTTGAGATATTCGTGTACGCACGAAAACTTAATTTAGTTTCGTGTTTTATCTGTGGTAATAAAAGTGCTCATGTGGATTTAAATAAACTTTATCGAAAAAGGACAATTAAACTATTATTTTTGTAAATAATTAAATTTTCAATAAGTATAAGTGTCATTAAACTATAATTTTAAAGTTGTGTGTGATTTTTTAAGAAAGCAATTAAATTACAAGAAAAAGTTCAAGATAAGACAAGCAAAACAAAAATTTTGTCTTTACTTTTATTTGTTTTCTTATAATTCATTTTTATATTAAAAAGCTTTAATTTTATTACAAATAAAATGTCAATTTAATTTACAAACCTACATTCCTTTTTTTATTTAATGGGAGGCATATAACAAAAATAAAAAATACGAGTTTTCAATTAAAACTACCATTGTTTTCTTCTCAAGTTTCAATTAAAGTTTTAATCAATTTAACCAAACTTTTTAATTGAGGTTGTAAAGAAAAACAATAACTCTTTTAATTGATATTATTATTATTATTTTAATTAAAAGAGTTTTAATAAACTGTCTGCAAATTTTTTTTAGTTAATACTATTATTTCAGTCGTAGGTGCAAAATCAATTAAAATATTAATTGATTCAATAAAATTTTTAATTGAAACCCGTTTTTAGTTTTTTCTGTGTAATACTTGAGATGTGTTTAATAAAATACTTGACAGCAAACACTAGGTTTTTGATTTTTGTTGAATAAAATTTTCAAAAATGCAAAAAAGTCACTTTGAGGTACACCCAAAATATTATTAATGTTTTTTACACAAAGTTAGGGTAAGTTAGCGATTTTCTGGGAAAGTAATATTTTTTATCTGAGTAGTTATGACTAAACCCAACACAAAAATTATTTTATATTTTTTTAATTTTGAAGAAAAAAAATTTGAATTTTTTTTTTAAATTATGACCATTTTTCTAAGGGGCCCGATTTTCAAGGGCGATGCGGGACATCTTCCCGTTATGCTAGAACTCTAATTTTTTGCGTTTCGTATTTTGACACCCTAACAAATATTTTAAAGGGGGGGGGGGATACAGTCAAAATCTCATTTTTATTTTTTGCCAATAAAACGAAGGACCACCCAAGTGTTACACCCATTGAAATAAACCTGTAAAAGTATCAGAAAAATCGACTCAAAATTAGTTAAAATTTCGTCACTAACACTTTGAACTAGTTTTTAGTAGTTTTTTGCAAAAAAAAATTTATTCATTTTTCTATTACTGTATCAACTTTCAAGTAACTCATTCTTATAAGTACTTTTTTATAAGTTCTGAACTACTTAAGAAATCAATTAAAATCATATTTGTTCAAATAGTTTTATTTTTAAGAGCATTTGAATTCAACAAGATATTATAAATAAAATAAGCGCGGGAAACTTTATTTGCTTTGGAAAATATTGACGCAAAGAATCTGATAATAAATATTCGTTAAAATTGTACAATGGTCAAATGTTAAAAGGCAATGGTAATAAGACATTCTGTTTTTTGCTGCACAAATTTTAAATTTGGTTTTTTTGGTAAACTAATTTTAACATTAATTTGATTCGAGTATATTTACATATAACACTGTGCAACAATCTAGCAAAAATTTTTAGAACTGGTTACCTTTGAATCTATTCTAGAACAGCTATTTTGACCACTTGTTCCATGGAACCGGTTCTATAACACGTTCCTGGGAGTCAAAATATAAGCTGTCACTGTAACAGAACCAGTTCCATAACTGGTCCTAGAACCAGTTCTAAAGCAATCTGTTCTTGTTTGGAGGTAAAGAACCTATTGCAAATAGGTCAAACCCCATACAAAAAGAATCGTTTGTAGAACATAAATTAGAACCTATTATAATACAGTATATGTTGTTTTGCAACCTGTTACCTGGATTTTACAATATAAATGGGAAATTTTGGGTCATCTCCGTCAGCCTCAATGGTTCCAATGCGAAATGAAAGTTGACTATTGGATAAACAAAACCGCCATAATGGTTTGCGAAGTTATTTCGAATTTCATTTTTATGGCCTCTTGAATATGTGGTATTTTTGAAATTTTTTTTCAATATGGCCTAAAATAAAAATAACATACAGTGGAACTCTGTTATAAGGCACACAGGTTATAACGAACTTTATGTATAACGAACGATTTGTCTGGTACCAAGACATTTACTAATATATTTCATACAAAATAATACTGTTATAACGAACATCGTTTATAACGAACTACTTTTTGGACCCTTTTACGAGTTTTCATATAAATTTTTACGCTTATAACGAACACATAAAAAAAACGAGATTCTAAAATGAAAATTCTGCTCCGAATCTTAAAAAATTTTAGCTTTTTAATTACAAATATACTGAAAAGAATTAAACAATTCTTCCATTAAATTAAACATCAAATATAATATAATATGACAATATCATATTAGATTTTTGGACTTGAGGTAGAACAATATTCTAACTAAATATATGAAAATACTTATAGAAAGTCCGAAAAAAACAATTTTTGTATTTTTAATACAAAAATTAAAACATTTTCAAACAATTAGCATACCACGGCACTTCTCAACACACACAGTTTGTTGGGATATATGTTGTTTTTACAGATTGTAATACAACAAACACACAGACATGTACTGATATACAAAGTAATATGAACATGTAAAATTGTTGTTTTTCAAATAGTTTGATAAAATTACTAGATCATTCAGTTTACACAACAAGGCAGGCCAAAATATTCTCATAGAGTTTATTTTGTCTGTTGTATGTAATGTCTTGGTTTGAGTTAAGCCAATTATCTTTTTTAATTGCAGACAACTGAAGATTTGGGTGATGCCAATGAAACAATTGTATTGTCTATCATGAAAATGATCAAACTTTTTCAAAAGCAACAAATAAAATCTAATATGACAATATCATATTAGATTTTTGGACTTGAGGTAGAGCAATATTCTAACTATATTTATATTTTATTTTGATTTTCGCTCGTCGTGGAAAAATGGCCAAAAAAATGGACATAAAAACTAAATTCGAGCTAACTTTGTAAAACTCTTTGGAGCTTTTGTTTATTTAATTTTCTACTTTCATTGCCTATTGGAAACATTGACGCTGTTTTTTCTTGTTGCACAGTGTAATAAAGGTCTTTTTATAAATTTATCAGTTTAATTACTTTTTTTTAATAAATATCCCAACAAAATTTTTTAGAACTGGTTAGCTCAGAATCTTTTCCAGAACAGGTTATTTTACCACCGGTTGCATAGAAGCGGTTCTAAAACAGGTTATTGGGAGTCAAAGTGTGAGGCTTTTCTGCACCAGAACCAGTTCTATAACTGGTTCTAGAACCTAAGCATCTAGTTCTTGTTTGGAGTTAAAAAACCTGTTGTAAATAGGACAAACTCCATGCAAAAAGAACCGGTTGTAGAACAGAAATTAGAACCTATTGTAATACAGTATATGATGTTATTTCGATTTAACTATTTTACTGGGATGTTTTGAGATAAGAAATGAGTGTACAAATGTTTAATATTCCGAGTAAAAATGTTTATATATAATCATGCATTATTTTATATAAATATATATGTTATTGTATGCTATTATATATGAATACATATGTTTATATATACAAATTGTTTCCTATAAATTTGTTAATACGATGCCACATATAATTACATATTATTACATATCGACCAATATATAATCGTATATCCCATATGCAATTATATATGGTTAATCTAATTATGTTCGAATACATGTACACTTAAATATAACACAAATAAAAATATATATAATAACATATATTTTCATTTTGGATAACACCATATCTTGACCTATTCAAAGTTATATATCGTTTCATAACCGAAAAATTTAGATCTTCCTTTGGATAAAACTATAGCCTGATGCAATATATTAGACGGTCCCGAATTTAAAAAATTTGCGAATTATATATGACTATATACTCAAATTATAGGTATTATTAAGCTGTTTATGGATAAAAACCAAACAAATTTGTGAGGGTACATACTTATAGTTGCTACCCCACGGTCTTCGTAGTGCATTTTTAAAATGTATGGGCAAAGAAGAGCTCGATAGTTTGGCAATGCTGAGCTTATTATAAGAAAAACATTTATAAAATTTCCATAGATTCATTTTGGGCCACCACAGCACCATTTAGTTTTAAACAAGTAATTTTATTTATTGTTTTAAATTTAAAGATTATAAATATATTTTCAAGAATATGCTCAGCATTACCTAACTTGGACCCAATTTTGCACAACAACCTAAAATATACGAGTAGCGAACTATAGGTATTCTCGATTTTTTTTTTTATTTTTTCCCATAATAAATTAAACCTTAGATAGATTTGTGCCGTAACTTTTTTAAAAATCGCAAAAAAGTTATATGTTTCTTAATATTTTTTATGGACTTAGCGGATATGATAGGATGATCATATATTGTATAATTAATACAATCATATACAAAAATGTAACATTTAGTTAAATTTTACCAGACTAAAACTCGGATCTAATTATATTTATATATCAGTTTACATAAAAATATATCAGGGTCAATTATACCAGGTCAAAATTCGGATACAATAATATCCGGTTTATATATAATTATATATATTTGTATCAGTGTAGATATAAACTGATACAATTAGATACAAAACTGATACAATCTAATACAATTCTATTCGGATAAAATTGTACTGGACATTTATCTTATTGCATCAGATTAGATCGAACCCCATACAAACAGATACAATTATACAGGTTCATATTTCGTATGAGATTTAATAAGATTAAATATAGCGTCACATAGAAATGGATATGACTTCATAAATCTTCATATCAATATTTTTTAATCGGGATTTTAAAACAAGAAAAGCTATAATAAACCAACAAGTGATAACGATTTAACAAACAACAGATTATTAAATAAAGTATATTATTTAACCTCAACAAAATATATATTAATAGTAGAGTTCGTCACAAAATTTTGATTTTGGGATATCATCACTTTTTTACGGTTTTTGCATCAATAAAGAAATGGCGTTATTATATTTTTTAAATGTCAATGTCGTGGTGGCCAAAAACGCTAATTTAGATTCCCCTTTACTACAGAGCAAAAAAGGAGTAATTTATATGAAATTTGAACCTGACATTCGATTCTACGCCAAAAATTATTTTGAAAAAATGTTTTTCCCCTTTTTAAAGAGTGAACGGAAAACTCTGTTTTTTCAAAAACTTTTAAAAATAAATTTTTTTATCACACACAATAAAAATGTATTACCAACTGGGAAAAATGGTACAAAAATTTTTGATATATCTCGCACCGCTAACAAGTAATGAAAGTGTCAATTTTGTAAGAAATAATAAAAATATTTTTTTTAGCACACACAATAAAAACAATTTTGAGATAAGAAAAATGCCACAAACATTTTTGATATATCGCAGCCGGTTTAAAAGTTATTAATCAATAAAATATTGCATTTTAGTAAAGACAACATTTTGAAAACTTATTAACTTTTAATTTGTTGCTGAGCTCAGCTAAAATGCTAATAAAAAAGAATTTTATAAGTTTTTTGAAAAATTTGAATTTTGTCGACCACTGTACTTCCTAAATGGTGCACTTTAAAAACGGGGGAAAAAGTTTTTTTTTTTAATAAAAGATGAATTGAAATTTCATATAAATACTGCTCTGTTTGCTCTGCAGGAAAAGGGGCCCCTAAATCAAAAAATTTGTAGAAAAATTGTAATTTAGTTAATTTATTTGCTGAAAATCATAAAACATATTTTTGTGATTCTCTTAAAAATAACTTACAATAATTACGAAATATAAAAATTTTCATTTTCCCACACTGACGACATGAATTAATTTAATATCTGAAAATATATAGAAATAAATATATATAACATAACAAAAATTTTCTATCAACTACTTACATCAATGGTTGTCTAAATGATGCTATCTTTTAAAGGACGCAACTGCCGAAGATTATTATAGAAACGAAACGAAAAAATAAACAAAAACAAACGAAACGAAAAAAACAACCCTTTTTTTGCAATAAGAAAAGGGAACCATAAAAATCTACCTAAGATGTGTGTTTTTGTCTTTCGCTTTACTCTGTCTACATGTCTGTATATGTTTGTTTGCAATTTGACCACACTAGATTATTAATCTATAAACATTTAGTTTAGAAATACATATTAAATTTAAATATTTTATTTTGTCTTTTTTTTAATTAATAGACAATTATTTTCACAAGCCGGTGACAACGCAAAATTTAAGTTGTTTTAATCCTCAATTTTGTTTTATGTATGAAAAACAGATACAAAAGTCTTCCATGGTTGATTTTTTTATATGTCTTATTAGAGTTGTACTTTTTAGTATCATTTCCCTCTTCTCTACTACATCTTGACATGCCGCGAAATCTGCTTCGTTCTGCGTATATCTTGCAATCTGGTTGTCGTTCACAATATTATCAACACAATTTTTTTTAACCAAATTAATTAGTAAAACAGTATAATATTAGTAAAGCATTAGTATAAAACAGTTAAGTGCTGAATAAGTATAACAAAAATTTTAGCTGAAAACACGATTTTAGCAAAAAATTTAGCTAAAAAATGGTATACCTGATTTACAAGACGTTTTACTAACTTTTCTACTAACTTATTTTTTTGAGTGTAGTTCGAAAGTGCGGAGAGGATATCTCCCCCCCCCCCCCCCCCCCCCAAAATTACTTTTTTTTTTTTTTTGGAACATGTACAAACAAACTTTGTAGATTATTTTCTAGAATTTTGGTTTTCGTACCGAGGTAGTAAATCAATTGCAAAGAAATGTACTTCAACAAAAGATTGAAAACCGTGAACGTTTACTTCCTATTATAAAATCAATTATTTTTCTTGGAAGAAATAACATACCACTCCGTGGTCATCGAGATGATGGTGCTTTGCTCTCGTCTGAAAGTTCAGACTCAGAAGGTATCTTTCGTTCGCTTCTACGGTTTCGCATAGATGCCGGTGATAAAATACTTCAAAACCATTTAAAAACAAGCCCATTGAATGCTACATATATATCCAAAACTATTCAAAACCAAATAATAGACTGCTGCAATACCTTAATTTTAGAAATAATTTTGAAAAATATTTTTGAAGCCAAATATTATTCTATAATTTTTGATGAAACAACGGACCTGTCTGGCAAAAGCCAAATTTCCTTATCTTTAAGATATTTGAATGTAAAGGACAACAATGTTCACGAAGAATTTATAGGATTTGTAGACGCATTTGAAGAAGCTATTAAGAATACAGCTGACGGTGATGAAATATCAATTGATGCAAAGACAATGTCAACAATAATAATAAAAGCTTTGATAAGTTTTGGGCTTGACTTAAAAAACTGTGTCGGAATTGGTACGGATGGGTGCCCATTGATGTTAGCAGAAAAAGGAGCCGTTAAAAAATTACAAGAAGTAGCATTAAACGCAAAACAAACTCCCTGTTTTTCACACAAGCTCAACAATTCGATTTCAAAAAGCAATAAAGTGCCTGTTATTCAAAAAGTGACTTTACTTGTAAAAGAGACAACAAAATTTTTTAAATATCATCATCCTAAACGTAATACTGTCTTAGTTAAGTTTTTGGGAGCTAAGCTTTCTCCGTTGTGCGAGACGAGATGGGTGGACCGCCATGATTCTATATTGCAATTCACTGCAAGTGTTGAGAACATAATAGAAGCGTTAGAAAAAATATCTGGATGGAAAGATAGAGAAACATCATCAAAAGCTTTATTATTAAGAAATTCAATTAGCACTTTTGAGTTTATATGTGGCCTTTGCATTTTATGTGATATGCTTTCTATTACACATCCCCTTAGTGTCATTCTACAAAAACAAGATATAGACCTACAAAAGGATCAGATCTTATAACAAATTTAATTACCTGTCTTGAGGATAAAAGACAAGAAGCAGAAATTGAGTTTAAAACAATTTTTGAGAAAGCAAAAGCTATTTGTGTTGATTTGGAAATTCCAATTGAAAAATCTAGATTCGAAGAAAGCATCCGATAAATGATGTCGAGGAGTATTTCAGGGTTGTCTGCTACATTCCACTGATAGAATCGATTTTAGTAGATTTAAAATCAAGATTTTCGAAAGACGTCCTGAATTTATTAAATATACCTAAGAATATAGCCACAAGTTCAATTTCGGAAATTAAACTTTTAATCCCACAACTGGTAGAGGATTTTCTTAAATTTTATGGAACAGATCAAAAAATCCTGACATTGAAACTAGAGGCGGAACTCCTACATTGGCATTATAAATGGAAGAACTCAGAAGAGCTTCCAGATAATACAATAACCGCACTAGTAAGCTGTGATGTAGATATATATCCCAACTTAAGAAAAATATTTCAAATATTTGCCTCTATGCCTGTCAGCAACGCCACAGCTGAAAGGTCGTTCTCAAGCCTTCTTCGAATAAAAACATGGCTGAGATCAACCATGACGGAGGACAGACTGAATGGTTTAGCTATGATGCATATACATAATAAAATAGAAATTGATCCAGATGCTGTACTTGCAAGATTTGCCTCAAGTGGAAACCACAAATTACTAATTTAAACTGTTTTGTTAGTTATGAATTTTTATTTTTAACGAATTTACTTGAATTAATTCTTTTCTTTTTTATTGTTGAGTTTTTGTTTTTTTATTTTTTTAAATGTTATTTTTAATAAACTATTAACCCCGATTTCTTTGTATTTATTAAAAACAAATGTTTGTTTTTTTTTTGTTATTTCTTGCTTTGAAATCTGTTTTTAGTAAACATTTAACTTTTATGGGTTACTTATAATCGAAGATTATTTCATGTTATTAAATATTCTCATATAGTTTGAATATATTATTATTGATATGCTTCTATTTTGCAAATAATAAGAAAACTTCATTATATCTTTAATACATAAAAAACATTATAACTGAATTCCTTTTGCATTGAATTGAATGATAAACATATCTTTTATTTAAATCTTCGAAACGTTATCGATTATATTTCTTGTAAGTAAATATTGTATTTTTTTTTTTTGCTTTTGGCATAGTTTTATAGTATTTATTAAAATTTTGTTTTAAATTGAAAACAATATTTAATTGATACTTTAATGAAACTGAAATTAATTAGAAAGCTACAAACTATTTTAATTGGTGCTACAATTTTTTTAATTTGACCGAATTCGATAAAATTTTTAAACTGCTTTTTGCCGATCACGGAGTTTTGTCTGAAGGAATTTTTATTTTTTTTAATTTCGTGATCTACAACTAAATAAGAGTTACTATGCCACAAATTGGATTCATAAGCCCTCCTTGATCCTCATTTTTATACATTTTTATAAAATATCGGAAAAATTTCTAGTCTTAGGAGTTCTTTCTCGTACAAAAAATATTTTCACATAGATGGAGGAATTATTGGTTATCAGTGGTTAACTCATAAGTCCCAAGTATGAGGAAAAATATACCACATAACTTCTAAGATATTGAATGAGTGAAATTTCATCAATATTGAACAATGGAATCGGGGGTCATTCATTAATGGGTTAACAATAAACCTGTAAAAATAGCAGAAAAATCTATTAAAATTTGTTAGAAAATTACCTTGCAGAAGCATAAACAGAAATGTGCATATGTATTAGAAAAATCAATCATTTCTTGTTCAAACAAAGTGCGAACATTGTTATATGGACCAATCTACTTCGCTCTGCAAGTTTAGATAAATTTGTCAAACTTTTATTGTATTTAAAATAATAAATTAGTAAAAGCAAAATTTTTAAAAAAATAATTATGCTTTCTGTACTATATAGACGCAATTCCTATACTAAATAGTGATAAAAAAAACAATATTCTGAAACAAGTCACTTGGGTGGGTTTCGGGAGACGACGTAGAAAATTTTAAAAACTAAAAAAAAATTTTAAAGAATATGCGAATTTTAAATAATTTAACAGTTCCTGATAAAAATAAAAAACTTAGTCACTGAGTTGAAAGAATTCTTTGTTTTGGCCAAAAACCATAAAGTTATCAATGATTGAAAATCTGAAAAACCCATCCTGATGGGCTTCAAGAATGCGAAGGTTAAGTATGGCATCACATCTAGTAAGATACAATTTTACTTATCACTCAATTTTTTGAAAAATGGCATATTTAATTGTATCTTGCAATATGTTATAACTAGTGTCCGACCGAACAGTTCGGCCAGAAAATGCATTTGGTCTGTATTCGGTATTTTACAGCATTATGGACAAATTGGCGGATGGAAAAATGTTTATTGGACTGATTAGATGCTATTTTGAGTATCAAATCTGAAGAAAAGTCTGTAGTTAAGCAATGAATTCACTGTTCGGCCTCAGAAAGTTCGGCCAAATCGAAAATAGTTCGGCGGCCGAACTTTTAACTATATAGCTAAACTTTGGCTTTTCTCTTAAATTTTATACACAAAATCGAATTAAATCGGCTCAACAAACATGTTTGCAATACCAAAATTTGTCATCATTGCCTCTAGATATCAAAAAACCGACAAAATATTGTTTTTTGGCCGAACTGTTCGGTCGGACACTAGTTATAACATACCTTATTATACAGGCAATATATAATTGGATTGGCAGAAATAAATATGGGATTAAACAAAACAATGTATTGCCCCATGTAACATACTTCTCAAAATTTTAATATCAACTCGAAAATTTCATTCAATAAATCTATTTAAATTATCTTAAATGGACATCACAATTTAAAATATCAAAGTTCAAAAATTTTAGTGTGACATAAAAATGCTGATTATTAAGCATATAAACGTTGAATTTAGCCCTCAAATCGGCCTAAGCTTTTTTGCACGAAAAATAATATGTTTTTCTATCAAAATTGTTTTCGTCGCCTATTTTGGACGATATGGGCCATAATAGGTTTAGAGCGAATCTCAGCCACTAATATATAAAAATCAATAACTTAAAGCCTAAATAATTCCTGTTTCCAAGATATAACTACTGTCCAAAAATTAAACTTTTTGTGCTTTTACTTAAGAATATATGGCGATTTTCGTTTTTCAAAAAATGCAAAATTGAGCGAAAACGCACCAAAACTTCAACATATATTAATTAAACTTAACGGGTTTACTAATACTACTCGCTGCGTCGAAAGTCGTATCATCGTCAGAGATAAGCAAACATTTAATAGTCACAATTAACAAATTCTGTTACTGATACTAAACCATTAGATTACTGGGTGTATTTATTGATCAACATTCCCAAATCTTTTTACTGGGGTATTTATGGTTGTAGTAGGTATGCATACATATATGTTTAATCAATGTTTACACTATTAACTGATTGTTCCTAACCAATTATGTCACTGATAAGCTGATTATTTATAAAATTATTATTAATATTTTATTTCATATTTATTCAAGGTTAAGTCTGAAATTTGTTTGCATATCAACTGGAGTTAGATATTTAACAACATGACAACAAAAACAACCGCAATACCAAAAGTTGACATCGATCAGCCAAAATTTGATCAAAGCACTTATCTCAATCGTGCTAAGCATTTCTTTCTCTTAACAAATCCCTTGAATCTTTTGGCCACCAATAATGAATTGGAAAGAGCAAAGAGAATTGTAAATGATTATCGTGCTGGTAAACCGGTGCCAGAGGTTAATAATGTTGAAGAGTTATGGCGTGCAAAATATTTATATGATTCAGCTTTTCACCCTGAGACAGGAGAGAAATCGTTGATCATCGGCCGTATGTCTGCACAGGTTCCAATGAATACATTGATTACTGGATGTAAGTATAACATTTTTTTTCCAAAATTTGTTCAAATTACAGTGGAAATTTTAAATTTTTATTTGATTTAAAACTCAATTTCAATTAAAAGCTTTAAAATATCTAATCATTGCACAATTAAAGATCGAAAAAAACATAATTTTTATTTTTAATAAAAATTATATCAAACTATCTAATAAATGTATACAGTGCACTCGCGATAATATGAACTATTCAAAACCAAGCCAGTTCACTTTTGCAAGATTGTTCATATTTGCGAATGGCATCTAATTTATAGTGTCCGACCGAACAGTTCGGCCAAAAAACTATCGGTTTTTTGATATCTAGAGGCAATGATGACGAATTTTGGTATTGGCAACATGTTTGTTGAGCCGATTTAATTCGATTTTGTGTATAAAATTTTAGAGAAAAGCCGAAGTTTAGCTATAAAGTTAAAAGTTCGGCCGCCGAACTATTCTCAATTTGGCCGAACTTTCTGAGGCCGAACAGTGAATTCATTGCTTAACTACAGACTTTTCTTCAAATTTGACACTCAAAATAGCATCTAATCAGCCCAATAAACATTTTTCCATCCGCCAAATTTGTCCATAATGCATTAAAATACCGAATACAGACCAAATGCATTTTCCGGCTGAACTGTTCGGTCGGACACTACTAATTTACCTTTAAAAACGTTTTTCCACCAAAAATAAAAGTTTCTTATGTTAAATTTTTTATTTATTGTTTATTGGAATAAAAAAAAACAATTAATTTTTGAAAATTTTGCATATTTAAGAACTTTTCACGTTAAATTTATATTTACAAAACGAATAAGGAAATTTAGCTGAATCTGAGCACTAACTAAAACGTGTATGCTAGAAATTTTGATTGACGGGTGAAGACAATTTAAAAGCAAATAGCTAGGGAAGTCCCTAAATTATAAAGCAGTTGCATAAAAATATAACCACTACCCTGTTGATTTAGATTTAAACACTGCGTAGGTTAATAAAATCCGTTAGAAATTCAAAAATGAGCTGTTCATATTTTAAAGCTTTGGCACTAAGTTCATATTTTAGAGTAGTCAATTGAAGAAAAAAAATGTTCATATTTTGGGGTATTCATATATTAGGGAGTTCATATTTTCGCGAGTGCATTGTAATTGAAAATGAATTTATTAGGTTAAAACAAATTTTAAAAAAGTCCTCAAAATTAAAAAAAATAATTAATTAAGTTCAAAAAATCCCTAAAACTTCAAAAGAAA
Source organism: Delia radicum (assembly GCA_021234595.1). NCBI lineage: Eukaryota > Metazoa > Arthropoda > Insecta > Diptera > Anthomyiidae > Delia > Delia radicum. Next base: position 308,195,995 of record CM037851.1, on the reverse strand, counting down.
GCTCCAAATTTTAAAAAAATGACATAAATTGAAAAATGTAAATAAATCGATAAAATTTAAAAAAAAAAATCACCATAAGTTAAAAATATTCACAAAATTAAACAAACAAGCCAAATTTTTAAAAAATCACGAAAATTTAAAATAAAATTGTCAATATTTAAAAAAAAAAATCATCAAAATTGTAAAAAAAAAATAAAAATAATTTCGAGATATAGACGTTTTAAATTTTATTTAAATTTTGCCGTTTTCTCAATATTGGAAATTGTTCTAAATTTTTAATTCTTTTTTCCTGATTCTGGATTTTTATTTTTTTTTTAATTTTGGTTATTTTGATGGTATTTTTTCAAATTTGGGTATTTGTCTCCATTTTGGCGGTTATTTTATTTCTGAAAATTTTTTAAATTTTGGCGATTTTTAAAAACTTTGGTGATTGTTGTTAAAATTTTGACAATTTTGTCGATTTTTTTCCCAATTTTCGGCAATTTAAATTAAATTGTTAATAGTATCTACTAAATTTTTTTTTAATTAATAACAATATTCCATTAAAATGTTAATAGATAAGGAAATATTCCCTAATGTGGTCCTACATTAAAAAAAAGCTAAGTGGAATATTACACAGTGCAACATTTTTGAATTCATCGAGTGCAAACTCCTTCTCGTGTGGAATTTCTCGAAGTACTTATCGAAATTAACATAACCCCATAAGGGTTTTGCTAGTTTAGTTGCTGTTCGGATTTTATGGCCTCATGTATATTTTGGCTAAAACTTGATTTTTCCGAAGAGCTTGAAATTTTTCTCACGGCTATATCTCGGAAACTAATTGGAATTTTGTTTTCCTGTCTTTGGCACAATTGTAGTTATAGACTAGTAGAAAAAAGTGTAAAAATAACCCAACAAAACTGCATCTAGTGCCTCAAAATTGGTAAAATGTCAACAAATTTTAATTTTTTCTATCTTTTTCACCATTTTTGGCCCAAACTGTGGGAAATTCAGTAAAGTGATCTTCAGAAAGAATAATAATATGATATAATTCTTCAGAACATTATAATACTGGAAAATGCTTTTTTCACATTTTCCAGCTGTAGTTTACATCGAAAATTCGAGAAATATATGAAAAATGCAGCAAAAGGTAAAAAATACATGAATTAATCCATTGAAGTCGATGGTCTCGGTGAAGCGTGTGAAGTTGATGCTCTTGGTTTTTTTTGTTGGTGGTTCAGGTTTATGATCTGTATCATCATCATCATCTGATGGTGATCTGATTGAATCGCTCTCCTGGTTTATCCGATTCGGCGGGCAATTGGTGTAAGAAGTCATCAAAGTAGTGATGCAGAAAATGTAATTTTAATGTCATAGATGCATTGATTTTATAAAAGTAGTTGAGCATTGTTTTCAAAAATTTCTTTGCTTCGTCTGGCTGTGCACGATTCTTTACTAAAACGCCCTCCATTACAGCTTCTACTGCATCCTTGGCTCTCCGGTGGTTGTTTGGCGACACTTTCGTGAATCTTTTGCTTTTCATTAATTTTTTTTATATCCGGCCCATTGAGAACACCTGTTAAAAGTAAAAAAGCATTTGCGAGAAATTAATATCAATACGAATAGATCGAAGTGAACAAACATAGATATGAAGATATTTAAATTGGAAACAACACCGTTTTTAATTGTGTCATTGCTGAGTTTTGGAAAGATATTTTTCAAACAGTCAAATTTCGATATATTTCTTAGCAATTCCCAATTTTATATGCAGAAACGACTGCAATATATTGTCGATATTCTTTATTAAATGTTCATTGACCAATTTTGACGGTTTTTCGTTTTCGAAAGTTCTTTTTCTCCAGTCGGTACACTGATAGTGCTCGACTTTGCTTCGCGAATCCCTTTCACAGCGGAAACAAAGGAATTTCGTAAACCCGCCTTTTGAAGTAACACATTGCAATATGTTCACAACTTTCAGTTCACAGCAAATCTTAAATTTATTTTCATTATATTAAATTTTCTTCAATATATTGTCCAAATGCTTCATAAGATTCCTTCATATTTGTGACCAATGCTAATGGAATTGACGGTTTGTTGTTTGTTTTGAGCAACAGCACAACCTTCAAACTTGAAACTGAGCAGTCAATGAATAATCGTCAGTCGCCAGAGTTATATTCCATTCCCAATTTATTCACTAAACCTTTGATGTCATTGCAGTAAGTGAAGGTATTTTTTATCGTCAACGGTATATACATACATAAATACTGAAATTCGGTGTTTATTGTCTTGTCACATTAATGATAGCATGCGGCTATATAATGTTCTGAGGAATTATGAACTATATTATAAGGAATATTTTGTGAAGATTACTTTAATTTTAATTTCCCACATAAATGGTGAATAAAGATTGACATTTTAGAAATGTTGAGGCACTAGATGTAGTTTTTTTTCGGATTAGTTTGTTTTACACATTTTTTTTTCTTTTACACTCATAGAAATAAACCTTTAAAAATAGCAAAAAAAAAGCTACTAAAAATTAGTTAAAAATTATTTTGCAGAAAAAACTGTTAAAATTAGCAGATTTTTTTACTAAATATTATTAATAAAAAAATAGCAAAAATAAATCTGTCGAATTTAGAAATATTTAGTTATAATGAGCTAAATTTTAGTTAATTGAAAATAACAACATAATCTACTAAAATTAGCAAAAGCATCAGGGACCGTAAATAATGATTATTGCTCGTTTTTTTAAAGCAAAAAATCAATCACTTAGAAGAGACATAAAAAAAAATTATTGCACCATTATTATTATTTTTTGACAATCTTTGCAGATCCGTCATGATTTTTAAATTTTTGATTTTTAAAGTTTTCTTCAATGGTAATGATTATTTTTGAGTAATAATAAAAAAAATCAGCCATAATCATTATTTTTGAGCAAAAAAATTAAAACTCAAAAATAATCATTATTTATGATTTTTATTTTTTTCGCTCAAAATAAAACTCACTTTCAATGGACATATCTCAGGAAGTAGGAGGAGCTTATCGAAGATTATGGTATCAATCTCTTCTTCTCTAGCAGATTATTGCATCAATTATATTTGTGGGTGAGGTTTAAGGGCTTTTTTTTGCCGTATTTTGTGAAAGTAATAATGTGTGGGATCGACATATCTCAGGAAGGAGGAGGAGCTTATCCAAGATTATGTTATCAATATCTTCTTTGGAAGATTCTCTAGCAGATTAATGCATCAATCATATCTGTGGGTGGGGTTTAAGGGGTTAATTATTAATTTCAAAATAGGGCTTTTTTGCCGTAAAGTCAAAATCTGGAAGCTCGATTTTCACCGTAGACGTATGGTTTAGTGGACTTTTTTGCTCAGTACAATCCCAAGAATCAGAAACGCGAAGCGCCCATTAAGATTTTTTTCCTTCCATACTAATCGCCCAACCCTAATATGTATATATATATTTACACCTACATGAAAGTGAGTTTTATTTTGACCGAAAAAAATAAAAATCATAAATAATGATTATTTTTGAGTTTTATTTTTTTTGCTCAAAAATAATGATTATTGCTGATTTTATTATTATTACTCAAAAATAATCATTAGCATTGAAGAAAATCCTTAAAACTCATAACATAATCATTATTGTGTAATTTTTATTATAAAACTCATAATGATTACGGTTCCTGAAAAGCATTTGCTAAATATTAGTAGACAAAAAAATCATTAAAACATTTTAAATTTTAAAGTTTTTTTTTAGTTTTTTTAATGCAAAGAAAATGTTGTTTTTATGAAATCAGCAAGCTACAATTTTTTAGCAAAAATTTCTGTTGATTTTAGCAAAATAAACTGTTATTTGCATTTTACTAAATTTGAGGTAAGCAAAAATGTTGTTAAATGTTGTTTTGACAGAGTAAAATTTTTTTTTCAATTTTCTTAAATTCACATGGAATATAACTAAAATTTTTTAAAGTTAACAAATTCAATATTTATATTTTGAGTAAAAATGGAATTAATTTAATATGTTCGGCTTAGTGTATTTGAATAATTAATTCATCGTTCTATCGGTAAGATTTTCAAAAATTATATACGATCGAACTGAACTGATTTCTAACAGAAAAATACATTTTTATATTTTTTTATCAACATTACAATTAACAATATGAAAGATTAGACTTCTTTATGTTTTTATACATTTTTTGAAAATAGTTCCATCACAATAGGTCACAAATCAATTTTTTTAAATAATTATTTGGCAACTCCCGGTACAATTTTTCATATTTTTTTCAAGTGCTGAGTAATTATAAGGTTTTTAAATCACTTAATTATCTGTTTCCAGTAAAAACAATATAGCCGTTTAAATGTACTGTCTCGAAAAAGGAACACTGTGTCAAAAATGAGTTAATATTTTAATTGAATTCAATTAAGATTTTAATTGAATTAAGAAATATTTTAATTGAAACTCGATTTTAAATTTTGTCGTGTAAATTTACAATATTTTTTTAGTTCCAGTTATTAGTTAAAAATTTCAAAACGTAGTTTTCAGATTCTAACGTTTTCTATTTTTGAACGCGTCTTCGAAGATTTTTTAAAATAATACACTCAACAATTCTTGTCTATCTAAATCATCCTTAATATTCAATTATTTATACATGCGACTAATGCCCGTAATTTCAAGCAATAGATACCTACCGGTGCTTAGATATCTACCCGTATACACGAACAAAATCGGGTATTTATCTAAGCACCGGTAGGAAATATTGCTTGAAATTACGGACATAATTAAAGATCTCAAATATAAAAAAAAAAAGACATCAAACAATTTTTTATTAAAATTTTGTCAAGTTCATTGTACGATCAAAGTACATACCACACGTGTAAGAATTGTTTATTTATTAGAGTTTGCCACAAAAATTTGGTTTTAGGATATCATCATTTTTTTATGGTGTTTGCATCAATAAAAAATTACGTTATTAGTTTTTTTAAATTTCAACTAATTCCACAAGCGCGCGGTGGCCAAAAACGCTAATTTAGGGTTGCTTTTATTACAGAGCAAAAAGGGGATTATGTATATGAAAAAACGTTTTTTCCCGGTTTTTAAAGTATGTACATTAGAGCGACTCACCAAAAAAAGTGCTCGATGTACCCTCCTAAAAATGAACCTTGGACTTTTTTAAGAGGACATTTAAAATATTTCGGCTCCAGCTTTGACCTCTCGTGAGCTGGACCATTTTGAAAATGGGTCTATTATTGCATGTTTTGTTAATTTGAGAATCTGTTTCCTTACCAACATATACAATATGGGTATCATAAGAAAGGTTTTTTTAGGCGCGTCCAACTGTATATACAATTTGTCCAAGGATGATCATCCATGTCCTTTTTTTAAGGATATTCTGTAAAAAAAATGGTTTTTGAATTTTTTGTTCGGGGTTGTTTGTAATAAAAATGCCAAATTAACATATTTGTTCGCAAATTAAAAAAAGAATATGCCGCCAAAAAGTCGTGGATCATTTTTTTTTTCTTTCTTTAGTCCTATTTTCATCCATACATGATCTAGAAACTAAATCCGCTATCATATTAGAGTTACCACAAAATTGCATTATATATATTCCAGAGCACCGTGTAAAATGCATCTAATTTGCAAAAATCTAAATTATTTACATACAAAGATGATGTATTTGGCAAAAGAAAAAATTTGATACCCATATTGCCCTATTTAAAACGAAGAGTTACCACCCCATTGCATTTTTGTCAAAACGCGAACTATCACGAATTTCAAAAAAGCTGAGACCCGTATTTAATTAAATCGACTAAAGATTAAAATATGTTAATTTGGCATTTTTATTACAAACAACCCCGAACAAAAATTCAAAAACCGTTTTTTTTACAGAATATCCTTAAAAAAAGGACATGGATGATCGTCCTTGGACAAATTGTATATACAGTTGGACGCGCCTTAAAAAAACCTTTCTTATGATACCCATATTGTATATGTTGGTAAGGAAACAGATTCTTAAATTAACAAAACATGCAAAAATGGACCCTTTTTCAAAATGGTCCAGCTCACGAGAGGTCAAAGCTAGAGCCGAAATATTTTAGATGTCATCATAAAAAATACCAATCTTCATTCCGAGGGGGGTACACCTTGCACGAATTTCGCTTCCATACAACTTGAGTCGCTCTGATGTACATCGTTTAGTCAATAGAGTGGACGGAAAAATCTGTTTTTTTTTCAAAAACTTTTAAAAAATAAATTTTTTTATCACACAATATTTTTTTATTATTATTACCAACTGAGAATAATGGTACATATCGCAAAAAAGCTAAAAGTTAGTAAGGTATCAATTTTGTAAAAAATATTAAAATTTTTTTTTTTTTAGCACACACAATGAAAAAGTATTTTGAGCTAAGAAAAATGCCACAAAGGTTTTCGAAGTATCGCAAGCCTGTTAAAAAGTTGTTTATCTATAAAATATTGCATTTTAGTAAAGACAATATTTTAAAAACTTAACTCTTAACTGCACAGAAAAAAAAAAATCATTTACAGAATGAATTTTTTCATAAACTGTATGAATCGAACATGATTTTTTTTCCCAAAACTTTTTCATTTATAGTATGAACTTGTTCATACATAATATGAAACCGAACCTGAATTAGTTTCCAAAAAACTATTCATTCGAGTTATGAATGTGTTCATACATATTACGAAACATGTTTATAATATGTATGTACCAAATTTATCTATATTATGTAATTTTCATAATAAAAAATATTTTTTATCTATTTTCCCATTAAAGTATAAGGTTTTTTTTTAGATTTTATATGCATAATAACTGCATTTTTATTATTATTGTTTTTCATACAAAAAATTGAGAATAAATAAATTATATAATGTACATAAATTACAAATTTGTTAAATAGAACGATACCACTAAATCCCAGGAGAAAATACACATGATTTCGGATCATAATTAGATGAGTTTTTTGAAACGCTTTACTGAAATGCTGCCTCGAAGATGAGATATCGTAATGACGAATTAATATATATTTTTTGATTTAGAAGCACTAAAGAGAGGTTCTAAGTAGGACATCGTGAACAAAAAGCATGGATTATATCAGCAATAAAGCTAGCGCTTCCACAAAATTTCCATTTTCCATGAGTACAATAAAATTCACCATTGGTTTTCGATTTATGCACACTTTTTAGGTGTACTATTAAATTATTCGCTGATGTGCAAATTTCTTTGCACATAAAACACTTCATTTTTTTATCTTTTTAAATTACCTACACTCAAAAAAAAAGTTTGTAAAGTCAACAAAAAATTTTGCTGAGTCAGCAAAATTTTAGTCAGGAGGGTGCTAGCAAAAAAATTTCTAATGTCAGCAAAATCTTTTGTTGAAAATCAGCGAGCTGATTTTTAACAACAAAATTAGTAGATTCAGCAAAAGTTTTGCTAACACTTAGTAGATTAGAAATAAAAAAGCCTTGCTAAAATTAATAAATTTTTTGCAGAATTTTAGTAGACTGAAAAAAACGCAAAAATATTGTAAAAAAATTGTAATTTAGTTAATATTTTTACTGAAAATCATAAAACATATTTTTGTGATTCTTTTAAAAATAATTTACAATAATTACGAAATATAAAAATTTTCATTTTCCCACACTGACGACATGAATTAATTTAATATCTGAAAATATATAGAAATAAATATATATAACATAACAAAAATTTTCTTTCAACTACTTATATCAATGGTAGTCTAAATGATGCTTTCTTTTAAAGGACGCAACTGCCGAAGATAATTATAGAAACGAAACGAAAAAAATAAACGAAAACAAACGAAACGAAAAAAACAACCATTTTTTTGCAATAAGAAAAAGGAACCATAAAAATCTACCTAATATGTGTGTCTTTGTCTTTCGCTTTACTCTGTCTACATGTCTGTATATGTTTGTTTGCAATTTGACCACACTAGATTATTAATCTATTAACATTTATTATAGAAATACATATTAAATTTAAATATTTTCTTTTGTCTTTTATTTTATTAATAGACAATTATTTTCACAAGCCGGTGACAACGCAAAATTTAAGTTTTTTTAATCCTGAATTTTGTTTTATGTATGAAAAACAGATACAAAAGTCTTCCATGGTTGATTTTTTTATATGTCTTATTAGAGTTGTACTTTTTTAGTATCATTTTCCTCTTCTCTACTACATCTTGACATGCCGCGACATCTGCTTCATTCTGCGTATATCTTTCAATCTGGTTGTCGTCCACACTATTAATGTGCTTATCAGCACAATTTTTTTTAGCAAAATTAATTAGTAAAACATTAGTATATTAGTAAAGCATTAGTATAAAACAGTTAAGTGCTGAATAAGTGTAACAAAAATTTTAGCTGAAAACACGATTTTAGCAAAAAAATTTGCTAAAAAATAGTATACCTGATTTACAAGACGTTTTACTAACGTTTGTACTAACTTATTTTTTTGAGTGTAATTGTTAACAGCTTTTTATTTTCTTTCACAAAGCACTTATTTAACAACAAGAATTAAGAATAAATAACGATTTTTTATTATAAAAGAAAAATTTGAAACGTTTTTATTTCACAGAAAAAAAAAATAAATGAAAATTAGAACAATTTTCTTCTGGCTTTCTAAGTTTTTAAAATTAAAAAAAAAAATAAATAAAAAAGTTCATACGTAGAATGAACTTGTTCATACATATTAAGAATTGAAATCAATGAAAGCAATTCGTTCTATTTATGAACAAAATTTTTTCTGTGTGGGTAACTAAACCGTAAAACGAAAATTTTTGCACCATAATTCTCAATTAAAAATGCTTTTGGATTTTGTGTAATCAAAAATAACTTCATAAGTTTTTTGAAAAAATTTCATTTCTTCCGACCACTCTATTTTCTAAATGGTGCAATTTAAAAACGGGGAAAAAGTTTTTTTTTTTTTTAAATAATTGTTGGTGTAGAATCGAAAGATGTATGGAAATTTCATATAAAGACAGCTCTTTTTGCTCTGGACCCTAAATCTGCGTTTTTGGCAGCCGCGCGCCAGGAGAAGTAGTTGGAATAAAAAAAAAAAAAAAATTCAATTATTGATGCCAAAACATTTTAAAAAGTGATGATATCTCAAAAACAAAGAAACTTTACTTTTCTAACGAACTACAAATTGTTTAAACTTTCTCTTTAAAAATACGTATTGCATAATTTAGTATTCAAATTATTTTTATTTGCTTTGTTTTGTTTTGTTTTGTTTTTTACGCATTTAGGCATGCTTTCATTCTATAAAACTACACCAGCTGTTATATTCTGGCAGTGGGTCAATCAAACATTCAACGCTGTAGTAAATTATACAAATCGTTCTGGCTCCACACCCCTTTCCAAAGAGTAAGTAATTCATTAATAGTTTTTTCTATTAATTAAATTTAATTTTTATTAATAAATTCTTTTGAATTTGTTTTCAAAATAATAGGCAATTGATAACCTCATACGTGTTAGCCACTGGTGGGGCTTTGACCACCGCTTTATCATTGAATAGAATAGTTAAGGTAAGTTTATAATGGGTATAAAATATGTTTTCAATGACCATGAAAGTACAGTAAAACTCGTTTAAGGCGAACTCAAATAACACGAATTCTCGGTTAATACAAACTAATTTGAAATTCCCGAAGTTTTGGCAACAATTTCTATACAAAAAAAAAAACATCTGTTAATACGAATTTATTTAGGACGAATCTCGGTTAAGACGAACTGTTTCTGCCAGTCTAACAATTTGAAACTAAGCTTAATTCACACGTTAAATACCACTGTACCATCCCATATCTACCATTTCCCACACACAAAAAATAAATTGATTGGAATTCCATCGTAACCAACCACGCCTTTCACAATTAAAATTAAATAAAAATTGCATATTAATTATAGTATTAATTGCAATTGTCTGAAAAAGACGTTAAAATTCAAACTCAAACAAAAATCAAACTTTGCTTTTTGGCAATTCTTCCCTAACTACGTAAGCGCCATCTATCGAATATACAAAGAATATATCATAGATGTGGCATAACATATGGGAAAACAGTGGACATTAGAGTGAGATAAGTTTCTAAAAATAGAACTGTTGTGTTGTTGGAGTTGTACTTCTGAGATTATGTATGCAAGAACAAAAACACAGTGTATTGAATAAAACTAGTTTTAATCACAACAAAACTCGCCCTGACGATAGATCAGTGCGCTAAAGCGCTCTGTCTAACGTGTAGTGCGAGTGCATGTGGCATTAAAATCAGTTTATCTATACCACGGTCAGTGATTGCACAGAAAATTTCATATAGGCTCAATCGAACAAATAAAAACATAACAAATATTACATTATTCAAAAAAAAAAAACAGGGTCACTGACGAAGGTTCAATACCAGAAACTGCGCAGTCTGATTCAGAAAAATTTAAAATTTACAATGTAGTTATGATTCTCTACCACGCCTTTCACACAAAATTTAATCTTTATTCAATAATTTTAATTATAAGTACTAAAAATTCATCATTAGAGCAATTAAACTATATTGTAAACAGAAAATATATAAAATTAACCAAAACACAGTCACATCATTCAAACTATTGGCTTTCCTTATCAATATTGAATAAATATTATCTTCTACATTATAAGTTTAATACCAACAACCAACCAATTTTCCGAGATTTTATCCCTTAAATAAAATAATTTCAGTTAAAATCGAATATTAGTTTCTCCTTTTTTGATAAAATCGCAAAATGGAAAAACTTTACTCAGCGAAGCCACTAAACTGCCTATGACATAGGGGACAACATTTAAGTTCGGCCGAAGGCCGGTCACGCATAAAAACTTTACTACTACATATAACCTGGTTAAGTTCCAAAATAAATTTTACCCTGCGTAGATTATATGCCCTAAATCTTTATTTGCCACTTTCTATTAGAAAACGCATAGCACATTCATTATTAATGTCCAACTTATTATACTGTATTGAAGTTTTTCTGGGTGTAGTGTCGATGACTTCAATAAATGTAATTTACTGTTTAATAAAATAATACATTTTGTTTACAAATTGAAGCCATATGATCATGTTTCGAGACATATTTCTGATTTTTTGGGATGCAATTTTAATAATTTTGTTCGAATTCGATTGCTATTATTCTATCATAAAGTCATACTCTCTAATTGCCCTGAATATGTACATAGACATTTTATACTCTTGAACACTGAAAGAAACCCTCAACTTTTATATCACATTAGAAAATATATTATTCATGAACGATCATTTCATGTTCGTGTAGCTAAGTGTTGGAACCATTTACCCTTACCACTTAGATCTTTTGATCTATCTTAAAAACTTTCAAGTGTAAACTTGTAGAATATGCTTCTGTAAATGATATTTAATGTGCAAAAATTTTCAAAATTTTCAAAATTCTCTAAACTGCAATATATATATATGGCCCGAAGGGCTCGGTTGGTTTTTTGAAATAAATTAAAATTAAATTAAACAAAGGCACTAAGCTGCCTACGATATAGGAGAAAACCCTTAAGCCCGGCCGAAGGCCGGTCACTCAGAAAAACTTTACTTAGCGAAGCCACTCAACTGCCTATGACATAGGAGAAAACCCCTTAAGCCTGGGGGTAGGCCGGTCACGCAGAAAAAATTTACTCTGCGAACCCGGGCTTTGGAGGGACTGGAAAAGAAAAAACCTTAAAAACTTTCTCACCATGTTTTACATAAATAGCTCTAGAGGGCGCTACGTATCATGGATCATAAAAATAATATAATTTTTGAAATCTTCGGGAAATTTCCTTTCATTTGTATACCAACACTTATATGTTTTGGACCCCCAGGGGCCAAATTTTAATTTTTAATTCCAGAGAGGGTTATTTTTTTTTTCTTCTTTGAAGAAAGGCAAAACTGCTTCTAATATTTTTTCAATTTCAGAACTTAAATCCCTTAATTGGTCGCTTAGTACCATTGGCTGCTGTTTGTGCTGCCAATTGCATTAATGTACCCATGATGCGTTTGCAGTAAGTTCCACTTAAACTTTAGAAGAGAAGATTTTTTTAACTAATATTATGAAACTTTTCATTTTCAGAGAACTTAAGAATGGTGTAACATTATTAGATGAACAAAATAACGAATTGGGTGTATCGAAAAAGGCAGCTGCTGTGGGAATTACTGCTGTGGTGGCCAGCAGAATAGCTATGGCTACACCTGGCATGGGTAATTGAAATCAAAGTTCCTTTTTATTTTTTTAACATGGCACCTTTTACTTTATAAATCTCGATTGTTTTTCGTAATTATAGCCTTAACTCCCATGTTGATTAACAAATTGGAAAAGGGCGGTTTCTTGAAACGTTTCCCCAAGGCTAGTGCTCCCATACAAACATTGTTCTGTGGTTTTGTTTTAATCTTTGCCACACCACTGGGCTGTGCATTCTTTAGTCAAAGAGCTGCCATAAATGTAAGTTTTCTTTAATACCACATTTATACTAGAGCCAAAAACGAGTGTAGTACTCGAAAACTATTTGGATATTTAGTTGTCAAATTCCATACAAATTTTTAAAACAAAAACTAAAAGTTTTCAAAAGCTACTAGTTTTTCGTTGTAGTATAAATAATTAAGAAGATAAGACTACAAATTTTAGTTAAAATGACTACAAATGTAGTTAAAAAGGCGATGACTGCATTTTTCATAAAAATGACTAACCATGATGTAATTTTTAACTATTGATAAAACAACTACAATAGTAGTTAAAACGACTATCGAAGCGGTCAAAAAATAACTAACCTTAAATGAATGCATAAACCATAAAAACGAGCAACTACATTAGTTGTTAAAACTACTGGTTTTAACAGCTATTTTTACGGTTTTTTAAAAATATTTTTTTATTGAAAAAATATATATTTTTCTTTGACTTGTAATAAAAAATTTTTATTTCATACATCCTATTTAAACTGCAAAGTCAGAATTGCAAACGGTAATCCAGTTATGACATTTTTATGCATTAGAGATAAGGGTGTTTTTTATAGAGGTAGAGAACTTTGAAATAGAATAATACTTTATTCGAAAGATAATCTTCTGGCACTATAATTTAAATATGACTTCTGGCATATGACCGCCACGGCTGGCTCGGACGTAGTCTAATCTGGAGGCCAAATTTCGATGAATTTTTCCAGCATTTGTGGCCGTATATTGGCAATAATGCGGCGAATGTTGCCCTCCAAGTGGTCAATCGTTTCGGGCTTATCGGCGTAGATTAGCGACTTCACATATCCCCACAGAAAATAGTCCAGCGGCTTTAAATCGCACGATCTTGTAGGATTCACGGGTCCGAAACATGAAACTATGCGGTTACAAAACGTTTCCTTCAATAAATCAATTTTGGCACGAGCTGTGTTTCATGTTGCGCCGTCTTGTTGATACCACAGCTCCTGCACATCATGGTTGTTCAATTGATGAACGAAAAAGTCAGTAATCATGACTCTATAGCGGTCACCATTGACTGTAACGTTCTGACCAGCATCGTTTTTAAAGAAGTACGGACCAATGATCCACCAGCCCATAAAGCACACCAAACAGTCAGTTTTTCTGGATGTAACGGTGTCTCAACATACACTTGAGGATTATCATCACTTCAAATAAGGCAGTTTTGTTTATTGACGTATCTATTTAACCGTTGACCGTATTTAAATGTTGACCGTAAAATGGACATAGTGCGCGATACGTATTTCGAACAGAACCATGATTTTCAAAATAAATTTGAACAATCTGGAAGCGTTGTTCAGGCGTCAGTCTATTCATGTTGAAATGCCAAACCAGACTAAATATAAATCACTTGACAGCTGACAAAGTGGCCGCAAGTTAAAAAAGTGTTGCCAACTTAAAGTTCTTTACCTGTATAAAAAACACCCTTTACAATGACATTTTCTAATTATTATTTGCAAACTATGAACATATCAATAATAACAAATATAAACTAAACGAGAATTTTTAAAAACTCGACATAATCTTCTATTTTTAAATACCTAAAAAAAAAATTAACTATTTACTGTAAAATTGCTTTTTTGGTAGCTGTTTATTAAAATACTAAAATAACTACTCAAAACAACTGTTACTGAAGTACAGTATTTTTGATTAGTTATATTTTGAAATGACTGTCTTAGCTAGTCGTTTTTCATTTTCTCATAGAAAAATTAAGACAATAGCAGTTAAAACAACTGCTATAGTAAAAACAACTGATATAGCAGTTAAAACAACTGCTATTGTTTACTACCGGAATGTCCTACATGTAGTTACTATAAGAATATACTTAGTGTAGTATAAGAAAATTTATACAATCTGATTATTGTTTTTTTTTTTTGTTATTATTTTAGGTTGATAGTTTAGAACCAGAAGTACAAGAATCTATTAAAAAGAAGAATCCTGATTTAACTGAAGTTTGGTTCAACAAAGGCTTGTAAATCGTGTCTTCCGGAAATCAATTATTTTTTCCAAATAATGCCAACCATTATGAATACAACAACTACAAGAGCTTAGCAGTTTTTAAGTGTTAAATCTTATCGTGTATAAAACCCAGCTATCTATAAAATTGTGTTTGACAATAATTTGAACAAAAACTATAGAACTAAAATTTTAATAAGTTCATTAAGTTTAGTAAATATATACACATTTACCTAATTTTAGATGTGAAGTAGTTAAAAAAAAAAAATAGAACGTTTAAGTTGTTCTTTTTTCTATCTTTTTGTGCATTTATTTCTATATTTTGTTTCCTGTTTTCTGTAAGACGAACAATTTCTATTCCAAGCAACACAAAAAAGTAACATTAATATACCTCAAAACAATTTGCATTGCATAAATCTAATTAAACTTAATAATAATTAAGGCAAATACGTGTATGTAACACTCTTAAATCATCACAATTAAGACATTAGTTTTATATTTTTTTTTCCTTTTTTTGACTTGTCTTTAATTTAGTTTCGTTTTAAGAAAATTGTATACACTTTGTCAAATTAAATTGTTTATTCTCTATTTGTAATAAATTAAAATGTTGAATATTTTCTGCGTTCATTATCCAAAAAAAACTATCTTTTTACTAATAGTGTTCAATAGAAATTTGTCAAAATTTTGTAATTATCAGTAGAATTACTGAAAATTAAGGTTAAAACATCTACTGAAAATTAAAGTTAAAATAACTAAAAATGTAGTTATTTCCAACTGTTGAAGAATTAGTAAGAAATGCAGTAAAAATAAAAAAACACAATTTTACTACAAACATTTTAAAACAACTGACAAAATTGGTAAAAACTACTATTTTTTACAGTTATTTTTTTCGGTATTTTAAAATATTAAAATAACAATTTTTTTTTTGATTACAGCAGAATTAAATAATACTCAAAATTTAATGAATTAAAGAAATAAAGGTGTTTGAACCATCATTCCAAATCGATGCAATTAAATACAATTTTATACAATTTGTTATATATTAGATACAATTTCATCCAAATTTTGTCCCCACGCTAATTTTTGTGTATTATATATAATTGTATCGAATTAGATATAATTCGATATTATTAGATAAAATTTGATACAAACATCTCCTACTTTTTTTCAACAATTATATCAAATTATATCTAATTTCGAGTTTGAATTTAAACGTCTTTTTCAGACAATTGCAATTAATACTATAATTAATATGTAATATTTGTTATGTTTTTATTTGTTCGATTGCGTCTATATGAAATTTTCTGTGCAATCACTGACCGTGGTATAGATAAACTGATTTCTAAAGTCACATGCACTCGCACTGCACTACAGAAACTAAATATATGTGAATAATATTATATCTACAGTTTTTTTTTACAACGTGAAACTGTGGTGCTCAAAAATCATGGCTCTATTTTGACAATTTAACTGCGAAAAGTTTTGTTTTGTAAAAAATTTGGCTTTTCTCAGATTTTTTAAACTATTAAACTAAGGTAGGTTGCGAAAGAGGCTTAAATTTATTGTTAATTTCCTCCAAAAGGTCATTGATAATAGCTAGAGTCGTTCTTGTAAACAAAAATCAAACTTAATTTGAAATTTCAACTCCGGAATTATACTCGTATAATTATATCTAAAGGAACTTAAAAAATATTGTTCATTTGGCACCAAATATAATTGAATGTACCAGATTAAAAAAAAATTATATAGAGTTTTATGTAGTCATATCAATTTCTATGTGACGCTACACAGAAAAAACTAAAAACGGGTTTCAATTAAAAAATTTATTGAATCAATTAATATTTTAATTGATTTTGCACCTATCACGGCAATGATACTATCAATTAAACCTTTTATTAAAATTAAGAAGGAAAAAAAGTTATAAATAACTTCTACAAAAAATATGATACTCACAAAAAAGTGTGTGATCTATACGTTGGTATGTGTGTTTTTTGCAATGCTGAGTCTGTTTGTGTGTGTGCTTGTTTTGTTTGTTAACTTCAAATGTATTTGGTATTTTATACTGAAAATTTTCTATTTATGCATACAGTGTATGAAAAAATGATATGATAATTGCGTCTAAAATAAAATATATATTTAAAAGTCAATTAAAATATTAACTGATTCAATTAAATATTTGTTTAGAAACAAATTAAATTCAAATCAAATCTTTAATTAGATATTTTAGGCTGATAATTTTTTCTGTGTATATGTAATCTTATTAAATTTAATCCGAAATATGGGGCCATATAATTGTATATATTTGTATGGGTTTAGATATAATTTGATGCAATTAGATAAATGTCCAGTATACACAGAAAAAAATATTTACCTCCTTTTTTTAATTATAACGATTTGTTAAAAATTTTAGCAGCTATTAATTAAAAATGAATTGAATCAATGAAATATTTGCTCAAATTCGGAACTTGCTTGACATTTTTTATACTATCGCTGAAAACATATTGTTGTTGTTTTTTGTATTCTTTATGTAAATATGTTGTTGATTTTTTTAAATGTTTATGTATTAGTAATACATATTTTAAATCCTTTACAATTATATTTTATTAATTCTCATTAGGTTTATTACTTTATTAGGTTACATAATTTAATTTCAGTGGTTGAAATGTGAATATTAATTTATTCTAAAACTTATAGTTGTTGTGCAATATATGATGACGAGTTATAAAAAACGTTAATTTTTAGAATTTTGTGTTTTTATTTAAAATCCATTATACTCCCTGAGGATGAAACTCGAAGAGTTTCGAAATATTGGAAATTAATAAAGAAGAATTTTAATTAAAGAAAAATCCAGGCTTCGAGCTAAAACATTTTATTTTTATAATTTATTCTAAAACATTATCATAAAATTTATAATGTAATTTTTGAAGTTAGATTCTGCTTAATAAAAATGCAACCATTTTTTAAAACAAAAAAATGCTAAAAGTAAATTAAAAATTATTTAAAACAAGTACTCTGGTTTTAACAAAAGGACTAATTTTTGCAAAAATTTGCCATACTCACTACGTCTGTGTGTGAATTTGTTCACATAAGTGTGGCAGCACCGAGTCTGCCTGTTCCACAAAATCAACAGTCTGGCAGCACTCGAGTTAAAGAGGACAGAAAAAAAACAGAAACTAAGAGGCAATTTACACGGTGCAATTTTTGCATGCAATGTTGCGTGCAATTATTGTTTGTAGGCAAACGGGGTAGAAAAGCAATCGGGGGTAGCAAAAATTGCACGGTTTTCGTTTTCAAGATATTTTTTGACATTTCTTTTTGCTATCGTTCGTATTCTTGTTAATTTGTTTTATTCGTATTCGGCTTCTAAAGTGTTGTGTATCGAAAATATTTCGTAAAATAAAAAATAAATAATGTGGAATAAAGAACTAGTGGAACTTTTACTTATAAAGTACCAGGAAAATGAGAATCTTTATAATGTCAAAGACCCTGTTTATTTGGACCGGGTAAAACGTTCCAATTCTTTATTCAATATTACCGAAGAATTGAAAAAAATTATTACGAATAAATTAAATTCCAACGAATGAACAATTAAAGAAGATTAGCAAAATAAACGTCAAAAAAATTACATGCAAAAACTCCTCTTGTAAATGTTCATGATTTTTATAAGCAACTTTAAAAGAGAATTCAAAAATTGCCTGCAATTAATTTCTTTGTGTAAATTGCCTCTAATTCCTCGGATTGTGTTTTTTACTACAGCTGTAGCTTTTTAGTTTTTTTAAAATAAATTAAATATTAAAATCGTTTTCCATTAAAGTTAAATAAATGAAATAATTAAATAGTTGCTAAATTTAAAATAGACTTGTTTTATTACACAGCGATATAAATAAATCTGCTAACAAGTTTGATATAATTTTTATTGAAAATAAAATTATGTTTTTTCGACCTTTAACTAAATGAGAACTAAATGAGAATTACATGGCGGTTTAAATCCAATGTTATAAAATTTAAATTTGGTATGGCAGCAACACTTTATTATTTTTTTTTTTTTTTTTGCTTGTTGAGAATTTGTACAATATTGATCACTTTTTAATCAAATGAGTTAATATTTAATTAAAAAATAATTTAATTAAAGAGCTTTCAATTTGTAATTGAATTGGTAATTTTTTTTTATATAATCATAAATATCTCAGATTAGTTTCTGAGATATTTTTAGAGAGATAGAGCAAAACTTATTAAGTAGTCGCTATTAACCAATTATATTTTTGGTAATAAATATAGACCGACCTTTTGTCAGATCCGGAGAGACCACTTTAACTGAAATTTTCTGTTAATTCCGTGCGTTAAAGGTGAGCACCAGAACACTCGACATTTTCCTTACTTTACATACGGACAAGTAAGAACACTTGCACCCTTCGAAAATTTGGATCACATCACTGTGCCATTTTCGGATCTTTTTCGTTCTCCGGACTTCGTAACGTTTCGATACCACCTACGAAGCGCTGAATTTTTGTTTACTAAAAAGCATCCAAATGTGTTTGGACCTTTTTACCTGACCCAACTATGTAAGATGTGAATACGAGGACACATTAGAAGAAATATATGAATAAGGGCTAACATTTAAAGATTTTCTGTTTAGAAGTTATGAACATAACATACCAGTGTTTGGTATCGTTGAAAAGAAAATTACCTGTAGATTGCGATTTTTTTAAAAAAGGTTGAATTTAGCCATCTTGGTAAAACAAAAGCTTGGGTAATCCAAATATGAAGGTAAAAATTTCAGTTTTTGCTTAAATGAAAATTTTCACTATTCAATAAAATATTTATTAATAGACATAATCCAATGATTTTTTGGATTTAACTAGACTTTAAGGTTAACAAATCGAAACAAATGTCAGAATTTATGATTTTCTGAAAACAATCCCACAATTCCTAAAAAATAAAAAAAAAAAATTTCAAAAAATGGGATTTTTTTCGTTTTTTTGCTGCCATGACTTACACACTACATTAGGTATCTGTTGGAGTATCTAAAACCGGTTTCCACTACCCAATTGGAGGCGCGCACAAATTTTAACTGTCAGTTAAAGTTGATATTTACCTCAAAAAGATGGCAACTTTGGAAGCGGAGGGGGGATAAAAGTATTTACAAATCAAATTTTTTTTTTACCACAACTCGCATTTATATAAAAAGACCTTCCAGAAAAGTATACATACTTTATATGTTCAGAAGAAAAATATTTGTCTGGAGCGATAAGAAGTTTGGTGCTTTTTGGGGAAAATATCGCCAAAATTTACTTTTTTTTTAATTTCTACTTTAAACTAATGTAATTTTTGACTGAAACAAGATATTGAACTAATTTTTTTTTTATTCAATCAAGAATTTTATTGGCTAAATAACCGTTATTTTAAAACGAAAATTGGTCCCAATTTTCTCCCGATATTCGAAAAACTTTGGACCTGAGTCGGACAAAATTTGGAATTTCACATTTTCAAATCGGAATATCTCGGAAACTATTGGAGGTAACCCACACATGTAAGCATGTTTGTTCATCTTTACAAGAAGATTACTAATATGTTAATTTTTTGAAAATCGGATGAGAAACAAAAAAATGGCAAACACTTAAAAATTTTTATGAAAAAAGTACCCAACTTTGGGCAGCCATTTTGCCACCCCCAAAGGGTCTGGAAGGTTCAAGATCAAAACTTAAACTTAATTTTATGTCTTTTATGCATGTTCCAAATTTCATTGCAATCGGACCACAAGTTAACAAATGGCCGAATTATTTCCACAAATTTTGTGATTTACCCCACTGTGCAGTGTAACGAAAAATACATAAAATAGAGAGAGAGAAAAAGTGGTGAAAAGTGAAAAGTAATTTTAAATATATTAAAAAAAGCTAACAAATAAGAGGGAAAATATGAATTATGAAATATTGATAAATGATTTCTTCTAGAATAAGAAAAAAAAAAATTAATTTTTTTCTAAAAGTGGAAAATAAATTCAAACCACTCCACACAAACCACAAACTCTACGACGCCAAAAATACCTAGAATTCAAGATTAAAATCGCTAGAAATTGCTAAATTAAAAAAAAAAGCAAAAAGTTTATTATTTTGTTTAAAAATCTAAAATTGTTAAATATTCTACTCCCGTAAAACTACCCAGTTTTCGTTTGCTTTAAAAAGCTCTTAGCTTTTTCCGTTAAAACAATGACATTTTTCAAATGCAATGTAGCATTAGAATTGCTGTCAAAACTTTGTTTTTAAATTTCTGTTTTTTCAGTTGTAAAATTTAAAATTTGGAATTAAAATATGTTTAAGTAATTCCCAGTCAAATCAACAAATTTCTGAGCATTTCAGAAAATATGCCTCATAAAAGACTTTACAATGTAAGAATTTTCA
Organism: Delia radicum; assembly: GCA_021234595.1. NCBI lineage: Eukaryota > Metazoa > Arthropoda > Insecta > Diptera > Anthomyiidae > Delia > Delia radicum. The sequence goes on along the minus strand of CM037851.1, from coordinate 308,175,141 downwards.
AAGCGCTCAAATTTCTGAGTCATAAATAATTCATAATTGACTTTTATTAATGAGCTTAATTGAAAATTTTTGAACATTTTTTCAGCACTCACATAATTCTGAAGGCTCAAAAATTGTGAAGATTTTAATAATGCTCATTTTTAGGAGTCTTTTATGATCCATAAAAGAGCGCTCCGAAAGAGGCTTCATCGGCAAAGAAAATCACAATCATATAGCTATGATTGCAGAAGGCTTGAAGGATCTTTTATGGGTAACTTCCGACTCCTGTAGTACACTGAAAGTTTTAAAATTGTGTAATGGGAATTTAAAAAAACGTATTTTACATGTTTGTCAGATTATGTGGGGAACATAATAAACCGATCGGCTAATTATTTCGCTTACTAATTGAATCTTAACGAAACGTGAGTAATTCGGATTTTGTTGGGTATTTTAAGTATCTTAATTGATTGGAGGAGACCAATTTAAAAAAGTTACGTTATATGCAACCTGTTTTGTATTTTTCGTCAATAAAATAAAAAGTTTTCTTTTAAAAAGAAACATGTTATAAGTGAAAATGTGTCTTGAGATTATTCCGATAAGACGCCTCTCTTTTTATCTTGTTTTATAATTTTACAAAAAAAAATGGGAAACTAATAAAATAATCTCGATGTATATAAAAACAAAAAACTAATATAACTGTAAAAAATATTACTTGAGCCAGAGTACAAACTAAAATTTTATTATATAAATAGAACATTTTTGGTCTTCAAAGTTTAGTAACGTCATGATGCTTGTTAGGAAAAGACCTAACCACGTGCTTGATTACTAAGAAGACAAGAATGGAGCAAAATTGATGATTAATAGGTTTTTTGTTAAAGTTCTGCCTATTATGGAGGCTCTAGCTTTTCTAAAACTTCGGGTTCTGATGAGATCTTTAGCCAGATCGAAATACTAGTATCAACCTAGCTAATATGTTTGATTTGCTTTATTTTTGTAAATATACGGAGGTTGAAAGCTCGTTATAAATTGAAAATAACATAAAAATAATCTCGATGTATATAAAAACAAAAAACTAACATAACTGTAATACGGTTGTCATTTACAACATTTTTAATTTTTTCTTAAAAAGGTGGCAACATTAGTGAAGGTATTGAAATTTCCATTGGTCTTAATTAATTAATTAATGTATGACTTGAACACAAAGTCCAGCTGCAAAATAGCTTAATTGGACGCACTGAAATAAAAAACGCAGTCTTGAAAATTGCTACAACGGAAAATAAATAGCTAAATCTTTCGGCTAGATGCAATCCAGCTATTTTTTTTTGTAGCTAGATGGAAAAAAATCGTTAGATCTAGCCGGAAAAGAGCTAAAATGGCAACCTTGATCATATTGGTCGCTAATTATATGATTTTCTTAAAGTTTTTTCATCACTATCATGAAATTATCCATGTACATCCAAAATGTTTGAATCATTGTTTTAGTCGGGGACAGTACACGAAGGTGGGTTTTGAAATCAAATAAAGCCTTTTGTTTAAAAATGCAACTATGAACAATTTCACCACATGTGGTGAAATTGTTCATAGTTGATGAAAAAACTTTAAGAAAATCCTATAATTAGCGACCAATATGATCAAGGTTGCCATTTTAGCTCTTTACCGGCTAGATCTAACGATTTTTTTCCATCTAGCTATAAAAAAAATAGCTGGATTGCATCTAGCCGAAAGATTTAGCTATTTATTTTCCGTTGTAGCAATTTTTTTCTTCCTAGCTATTTTTAGTCATTTGTTTTATTAATAATTTTCAAGACTGCGTTTTTTATTTCAGTGCGTCCAATTAAGCTATTTTGCAGCTGGACTTTGTGTTCAAGCCATACATTAATTCCAGGCCGGAAGATCGTTGCTATTTTGATCAGGTTTTTCTGAAAATTTTAAATGTTTAAGATTAAAAGACCAATGGAAATTTCAATACCTTCACTAATGTTGCCACCTTTTTAAGAAAAAATTAAAAATGTTGTAAATGACAACCGTATTACAGTTATGTTAGTTTTTTGTTTTTATATACATCGAGATTATTTTTATGTTATTTTCAATTTATAACGAGCTTTCAACCTCCGTATATTTACAAAAATAAAGCAAATCAAACATATTAGCTAGGTTGATACTAGTATTTCGATCTGGCTAAAGATCTCATCAGAACCCGAAGTTTTAGAAAAGCTAGAGCCTCCATAATAGGCAGAACTTTAACAAAAAACCTATTAATCATCAATTTTGCTCCATTCTTGTCTTCTTAGTAATCAAGCACGTGGTTAGGTCTTTTCCTAACAAGCATCATGACGTTACTAAACTTTGAAGACCAAAAATGTTCTATTTATATAAAAAAATGTTAGTGTGTACTCTGGCTCAAGTAATATTTTTTACAGTTATATTAGTTTTTTGTTTTTATATACATCGAGATTATTTTATTAGTTTCCCATTTTTTTTTTGTAAAATTATAAAACAAGATAAAAAGAGAGGCGTCTTATCGGAATAATCTCAAGACGCATTTTCACTTATAACATGTTTCTTTTTAAAAGAAAACTTTTTATTTTATTGACGAAAAATACAAAACAGGTTGCATATAACGTAACTTTTTTAAATTGGTCTCCTCCAATCAATTAATATACTTAAAATACCCAACAAAATCCGAATTACTCACGTTTCGTTAAGATTCGATTAGTAAGCGAAATAATTAGCCGATCGGTTTATTATGTTCCCCACATAATCTGACAAACATGTAAAATACGTTTTTTTAAATTCCCATTACACAATTTTAAAACTTTCAGTGTACAACAGAAGTCGGAAGTTACCCATAAAAGATCCTTCAAGCCTTCTGCAATCATAGCTATATGATTGTGATTTTATTTGCCGATTAAGCCTCTTTCTGAGCGCTCTTTTATGGCTCATAAAAGACTCCTAAAAATGAGCATTATTAAAATCTTCAGAACATTTTAACATTTTTTGTGAGTGTTGAAAAAATGTTAAAAAAATTTCAATTAAGCTCATAAATAAAAGTCAATTATGAATTATTTATGACTCAGAAATTTGAGCGCTTGGAAAATTCTTACATTGTAAAGTCTTTTATGAGGCATATTTTCTGAAATGCTCAGAAATTTGTTGATTTGACTGGGAATTACTTAAACATATTTTAATTCCAAATTTTAAATTTTACAACTGAAAAAACAAAAATTTAAAAACAAAGTTTTGACAGCAATTCTAATGCTACATTGCATTTGAAAAATGTCATTGTTTTAACGGAAAAAGCTAAGAGCTTTTTAAAGGAAACGAAAACTGGGTAGTTTTAAGGGAGTAGACTATTTAACAATTTTAGATTTTTAAACAAAATAATAAACTTTTTGCTTTTTTTTTAATTTAGCAATTTCTAGCGATTTTAATCTTGAATTCTAGGTATTTTTGGCGTCGTAGAGTTTGTGGTTTGTGTGGAGTGGTTTGAGTTTATTTTCCACTTTTAGAAAAATAATTATTTTTTTTTTTCTTAGGAAGAAAAAAATTGCTACAACGGAAAATAAATAGCTAAATCTTTCGGCTAGATGCAGCTATTTTTTTTATAGCTAGATGGAAAAAAATCGTTAGATCTAGCCGGAAAAGAGCTAAAATGGCAACCTTGATCATATTGGTCGCTAATTATATGATTTTCTTAAAGTTTTTTCATCACTATCATGAAATTATCCATGCACAACCAAAATGTTTGAATCATTGTTTTAGTCGGGGACAGTACACGAAGTTGGGTTTTGAAATCAAATAAAGCTTTTTGTTTAAAAATGCAACTATGAACAATTTCACCACATGTGGTGGTAATATATATTCACCTAACAAAGCTTTATACAAATCCGGTGCAAGTGATGCTAACTTAGGTCTTTTAACACTATTTATAGTGCTTTTTTATATATGAATAAAGTGATTTATTATTTATTTTTTGTCAAATTATTATGTAGAATTCAAAGACCATAATTATTAAAGGTTAAGAAAAGTCCTAAAAATATAAATAAATTTGCACACAAATCGAAATATGCACTAAATATCGAAATATCCACTCAAAAATGTCCACAAAGAATCAAAAATATATTCACTTAAAATGTTTGGATTTTTCTAAATCAGTTTTTTTACTCGATAGCGTTATTTGATATAAATATCTAACATGACGATATTTTAGGGGATGCAAATGCTTTCTTTTTTACTTTTTAATTAAATCTAAATATTAAATTTATAGCGAAAATGCGAAAACTCGCTCCGTCTCACAAAGAGTGGCAAATTTTTTTTGAATTCAAAAACTTGATAAAATTTTTTTCATATAATATCTCAACTTTATTTATACTGCTTTTAGCTTTTCTATAAATAACATTTAAATTTGTAAAAAAAATTTTGTTTATTTTTTTCAACTTTTTTGTAAATATTTGTATACTAAAATATATTAATTTTCTATGATATTAAGTTAGTCTTTTGTAATAAGACCTGTAAGAACATACAAAATTAGACCTTTTTTTAAGTTAAGCTTCCATCTTACTTTTCGTTTAGTATCAACGGTTTCACGTCAACACAACTATTTTTTCATTTAAAAATATTTATTTTTTGAAATATTACGCTATATCGCTTCCAAACCGTGCCATGCATATAAAAAATTACTTCACAAAATATTTGGTTAATTTGGTTTTCTATCGAAATAGCTTAAATTCTTATTATAAATCACTCATTTGGAGCACTTATTTAAAATACCCCGCCAGGAGGCGGACATAAACGTGGCGAAATTCGCAAATTTTTTAATTCTGGACAGGCAAATATACAGCCATCAGAATTCAAATGTGACAATATATAGTTTTATCCAAAAGAAGATCTACATTTTTCTGGTATGGAACGATATATAACTATGAATAGGTCAATATATCGTTTTATCCAAAATTAAATACATTTTTTCGAATAGTAATTTTTCGATCGAAATTAATTTTCTATTTCCGAAAATAAAACATTTTAACGAAATTTTTTTGATCAGGGATATTGTAGTTCGACCCTTGATTAGAAATAAATGAAAAACTTTGTATTTTTATTATTAGTATTTTTGTAATTAGTCATAGAAAAAAATGTTTTCGGACGTTTTGACTCGATCACGAATACCGTAAATCGGCCCCTGGTTACAAAAAAGCTATTGTCGTAAAGACTTAAACGAGCAAATAGCTGTGGCGTTTTTAACAGAAAAATAGTTGCTATCATTGGAAATTTACCATATTGCGGTTTTTGGCTAGGTTAGCCGATTTTTTGTAGCAAGAAATTGGCAACAATGATTTGTGGCAAAAAATATATTCACGTTTTTTCTACGAAGTTGTAGAAAACGAATAGTAGTAGAAGAGAATCACAGTACGAAGCCGACCGGCTCACAGTCGCGGCTAAGCCGCTGCCGGATGCTTTCCCGTCTCGAGCCGTCGCCAGCTACATGCATATTTTTCTAATAAAAAAGTTAATTACAAACCACTTAGAATTTAGTTTGACATACGCAAATCAATGTGGAAATGTTTATTAGATATGAAAATATCGAACATAAAAGAATAATGGAGGTGATTTTATTTCTGATGCAATTTAATTAAATAAAAAGAATGTAAAAGTGGATGTGAAAAGCGAAAAATTACAAAGAATGTATATAAATAAAAAAATCTAAATACTAATTGTATTGTTTTTTTCAGGCACAATATGTAGAATTTATTACGACGCAGAATTTGGAAACTTCTCAAGACGTTGGACATCGTAAACACATCATGGTTTACTGCATCTAGGTATTTATATTCGCTTTTAAGTAAAGTGTGTTTTTTTATAGAGGTATAGAACTTTGAAATCGAATAAAACAAAGATGAATTTTTTAAATTTACATTAAATTTACTTTATTCGAAAGACAATGTTCTGACATTATAATTAAAATATAACTTCTAGCATATGACCGCCACGGCTGGCTCGGGCGTAGTCTAATCTGGAGGTTCAATTTTCTATGGCTTTTCTAATATTTGTGGCCGTATATTGGCAATAACGTGGCGAATGTCGTCCTCCAAGTATTCAATCGTTTCGAGCTTATCAGTGTAGACTAGCGACTTCAAATATCCCCACAGAAAATAGTCCAGCGGCGTTGAATCGCACGATCTTGGTGGCCAATTCACGAGACCTAAACGTGAAACTATACCAAACGTTTCCTCTGTGGATGCATATTATCATTTAGATTAAGCGTGGTACGAAAACGTTCCATAGTTAATCGAATTAATTGCTCTGATGGACGATTATGTTGACCGTAAAATGGACGTAGTGCGCGATACGTATTTCGAACAGAACCATGATTTTCAAAATAAATTTGCACAATTTGGAAGCGTTGTTTAGGCGTCAGTCTATTCATGTTAAAATTTAAATTACACAAACAAAATAAATTAACAATATTACAAAAATTTACATTTAAAAAAAAAAAATCTTTGATTTCAGTCTACTTTTAGTCGCCACCGAATTTTTTAGGTTTCGCCGCCTCCAAAAATTGTGCGAGTTTAGTGGAATTTAAGCCGCCGCCGATTGTATTTTTGTTTAGCCGTCGTTAGCCGCTATTTAATATCGGCTTCGTTCTCCGAAGAGAATACTTAATTTTTTTTTGAAACATTTGGATTAAATTTATTATTTGATCTACTAACGTGTAAAGAATATAATGTATTAATTATATAAAAACAATATTGAATTAAACTTATATACATTTTTGCAAAAATTTATAAGTAAATTTCAAAAACGTGTAAACCGATTTTGATTGTATCAGTGTGAAAATTAACTTGCTGCTGCTGGCTGGTCAGGCAAATATAAAAAAACGACGATTTTATTAAATTTCAACTTCTGGAAGCTACACAGCAACAATAACAAATTCTTTTATGGTATTAATTATTATTTTTTTTGCATTATTTAATTTGAATTCATTGAATATTAAAATAAATTTAGTCAAGCTGAACAAAATTAATGTAAGCGGCCAAAACGGACTTTGCACAAAAAACAAACTAAGGAGAATCAAGTTTCGTAGCATGAAATTTGTTTCAAACTCTATAACGCCATTAATGGCAAAAGTAAACAAATTTGGAAGCTATTAAAGACAAAAACATACAACATATTAATTAACGCATTTTTCGGCCTGTGTTATCAATAATAAAAAGAACACAAAACCAAGATAAATTACTTGCACCCCCGCCCAACACTTCAACCAATTCGTACAAAAACGATAAAAAGCAACTACCAGATAGAGAGTTCAAAAGAAAACGTCATATTTTGTTGAGAAAGAAAACTAAGAGAACGCCAAAGTTGTGGGAAAAAAAAGCGAAAGCGCAGAGCAACAAAACACTGACATTTGCAAAACTCGTTCAGTAGTAGTAAGAAAAAACACCTCCAACACTAGCTGGGGAGCTGCTGGCAAAAGAACAAAAACAAAAAAAACAGCTAGGAAGGCTTTAATACGTTCTGTAACAAACGCCAAGCTAATAAAAAGTAAAAGAAGATAATCTTCATACATTCTAATTGAATGAAATTAAAAGAATACTTTTAAACAAACGGAGAAATCGTGAATAAAATTTCTTGAGCGTTGTGTTGTGCGTGCATGTGTCGTTTTTTTTTTTATTTTTGTATTACAAGTGAATACCAGCTGTTTTTTATTATACAAATCCAAAAAAATCTAATCATACCAACCAATTCAATATGAATATTGATGATTATGAATCTTTGCCTACCACCAGTGTAGGGGTGAATATGACTGCCGGGGCCATAGCCGGTGTTTTGGAACATATTGTCATGTATCCCATGGATTCAGTTAAGGTATGTGTGAAAAGAAATATAACTTTTTTTTTTTATTTTACGTGCAATTACCTAACCTAACATTTGTGTGTGAAGTGCGTTTAGTGATGTAATTCACCTTTTTTTTTCTTTGCTTTAGTACGTACTATTTTTTTATTACTCTCTTCTCTCTTATTATTCATATCTTTTCTGCATTGGTGTGGAGTAGATTTGGGGAAAAAATAGCATATCTTATTAATTTTTAGTGTGTTCTTTTTGTCGGTTTTGTTTTTATATCTTTTCTATTATTTTTTATCACCATGTGCCATCTGCTTAAAAAATGAATTACAAATAATTTTAAATATTTTTTAAAATCTTTTTAAAAATATCTTTTGTGATTATTACAGATGTTACATTTGCACTAGCTCAGCTGATTTTTGTTTTAGATTTTATCTTTAAGTGGTCGTTTAATTTCAAAAAGATATAAATATTTCTTCTTGTCATCATTATGATTAATTTTGCAATTCTTATCACCATGAGTTGAGACCGATTAATTTTGTATACGATTAACAAAGGGCTTTTTTTTATGCAAAATAAAGTATAGTGGTAATTATTTATATATCACAACAAATAGCAAATATAATTAATTTTAAAAACAAAATTAGTTCGTTTTAGGTTTTATGACCCTTTCTTTTGTTTATATGTACACTGAATGAAATCCATGCAAACTTTTACAAATTCGTAGTTATTTTCAATTTATAACATGTTTTTAACCTCCGTACGTTTTTAAAAATAAACAAATTAAATATATTAGCTAGGTTGATACTAATATTTCGATCTACCTAAAGATCTCATCAGAACCCGAAGTTTTAGAAAAGCTACAGAATCCAGAACAGGCCGAGCTTTAACAAAAAGCCTATTCATCATACATTTTACTCCATTCTTGTGTTCTTAGTAATTAAACACGTGGCTAGGGTCTTTTGCTAACAAGCATCATAACGTTACTAAACTTTGAAGACCAAAAATGTTTTATTTACATAAAAAAAAGTATTGAAATATAAGTTTTAAATAATACTTGTTATTTCATCGAAATGTTTTCTGAAATGTTTGTTTTTGTTTTATTAATCGAATTGTAATTTTCTATATCGAGGGCTTATATTCAATACCGTCTATCTACATTTTCACGAAATTTTTTTATTTATGCCAAACTCATCTCTGACCCCATCTGCATGTACTGTAAAAATTTCAGTGGAAAAAAACTATTTTTAGTACTATATATCCTGTATTTTATCATTTGTCTATCTACAAAGATACTTATTTATGAATTTTATGACGGCAATACCGTCTATCTACATCATAGAATTTTGTCGTTTTATTTAATTTCAGGCTATTTCTCTGTTTGATGTCTTTTTATTCGCTGTTCGTTTTTTCGGATACATACTTCTCTTGTCGAACGATCAATACCTACCATAATACGCAAATACAAAATCAAGAACAAAATTATTAAAATGCCATTTGATGCATTACATTTAAAGTATGATTTTTTTAGGAACTATAAGGATACGAACCTTATTCGATTTTCCAGTATTAGACCTGGTCGAGCAAAAAAATGATCCGACAGTATCCCAACTAGATTAGATTAGATCAGAAGGCACTATGCACCGCGACCAATGTAGGTCTTTTGTGCTGCCTAAGGTTACCTACAGATTTAAGCTACCTATAAAGCCAATTATCCTATTAGGCAAAATGTTCGCGATGTCGGAAGGCGAAATGAATCGATCACCTAGAAACCTAAGTCTCCTATCACAAAGCCTGGGACATTCGCAAAGAACATGCTCCGAGGTCTCAGACACCAACTCGCAAAACCTACACAAATCCGTGTCCGATTGACACTTCTTGTGCAGATGGTATCTGAGATTACAGTGTCCAGTTAAGTACGACGCCAGGGTCCTCAAACCCCCCCTTTCAAGCGACAAGAGTCGCCTTGACCCCCTACTGGAAAAAGAGATCAATCTTTTAGCCTGGCGCTGACCAGGAGAGTTTTCCCAGTAACCAGAGAATTCAGACTCTCTCCATGCCCTGAGCATTTCTCTAACATACCCCGCAGGTATTCCACAGAATGGTTCAGGACCAATAAAGGGCCTTCGGGCCCCGCGGTTGGCAAGACAATCTGCCCTCTCGTTGCCCTCATGCCCCTCATGACCAGGAATCCACCCCAAGGTTGGAGAGTTGCCTCTACCGAGCCTATTGAGAGTCTGAATGCATTCCATGACCAACCCGGACGACACCTTATAGGCCATTAAGGCCCTCAGTGCAGCCTGACTGTCAGAAAGAATGTAGATGCGAGATCTGCGAGTTCCCCTTCGCAGGCATTCCACTGCACAGACACAAATGGCCCAAATCTCCGCCTGAAAAATGGACGGATATTTTCCCATAGGTAAGGCACGCTGGAAGCCTGGTCCGAAGACGCCCGCACCCGTGTTCCCATTCGACTGCTTAGAGCCATCAGTGAACCACACCTGAGAACCATCTTCCTGTTCCCAGGATTGATTGGTCCACATGTCTCTGTCAAACAATAACACATCAAAATATCTATCAAAGACCCACTCCGGTGACACTTTGTCCGCAACCTTAGAAATCGGGTCATCTATTAGGATTCGCGCGATCCTCATGTGACCCCTTAGGTCGCCACCCATCATGCCACCGAATTCACTAAGTCTAGAGGAACCCATACTGGCAGCCTCCATTACAGAAATATGCAATGGCGGGATCCCAGCATCCCAACTAAGATCTCGCTTATATTCCCCAAGTGGTACCATTAAGTTTAAAGTGAATTTTGATCATAATTACACTGAACTACCTATTAGAATAAAGCAATATGAAGGTCACATAGAACCAAAACAATTCTATACCGGTCTCGACTACCAATTCAGCAAAACAAATGGAAACATTTACATGAGTTAAAGCCGGTAATTCCAGAGGAGTATCACTACTTCTATTATAATCTTAGCCACGCGAAGTAAAAATTATAATAAATTATAATAAAAAAATTATAAATAACATTGTCTTTGAATTTAAACTGGTTAAACAATTCTTCTGAACACACCTACCCTCTATCTGACACCCTTTGTGAGACACCCATGCCAAAAACAAACAAAAACTAGTCAAAAACAACCCCTAGCTCCCTAAAGGGTTCAAATGTTAGAACAGGTCCTACTATTTTTCTATCCCCAACATTTCTTGTGAACATATCTACCGCCTATCTCCCACCTTTTTCGGGGTCCCCATACAAAAACCATAATACAAACTTAATTTTAAAATAAGGCAATACCGTCTATCTACATATTATTTTCCTACACAATGATTTCATTTTTGAGGCAATACCGTCTTTCTATCATAGAAGCTAAAATAACGCGAATTTCAAGAAACTTTTTAGTTAGAACGTTTGTTAGACACATTCTGTTAATATTGTAGAAGATGAGTTCATCGAAATTGTTGCTTATTTGCAAATAAAACAGTTTTTTGGCTCTCCTGAAAAATTGTGTTTTTGTAGATAGACGGTATTGAATATAAGCCCTCGATATGAACTTCACTTGAATAAAAACTTTAAACTGGCTACGCACCAAAAGGAAATATTTTTAAAAATAAATAAGAAACATCAAAAACGTTTAATTTATCAGGATTTTTTGAAGATTTGAAGAACATCAAGAAATAAAAATGGAATTTGCAAAGGCGTTAAAGCCTCTATATGGTGAGTTGTGGAAAAAGGTTCAATTTTCCCCACTGTGCCAGGGCAAATCACGGCAAGAACAAAAAAACTTTTAAATTCACTTTTTTAAATTTTATTTTGCAAAAACTATTTTTAGACCACTTCTTATTTGCTGTTTGCCAGTGCTGCGACAGCTGTGGCCCGTTCATATTTTTCTACCTATATATTAAAAAAAAAATTGACCTTTTTCAAAATTGTTAAAAAAAATCTAATATTTTATATTTTTGACTGTTAGATTGATGAGAATGAATTCTTCAAATACACTAAATGGGTTCTACATTCCGAAAATGAAGTGAAAGTGAAACTTCCGTTCAATTTGTGTTCCCAATTCCACATAAGTGATTTGAAAAGAAAAATTTCATTTTCATTTTGTTTCTAGTGGAATTAAAGTGATTTGATGTGTTCTATAAAACAATTTCACTACAAAAAAAGTAATTGTAAAACGGTATTAGTTAACTAAGTGAAAAACCAAACTTTTTAGAAAATAAAATTATTTTGAATATTAAAAGTAAAAAAAAAATCAAACAATGTAAGCAAATGTGATATGTTGTTAATATACGTTTATTTAACTGAAAAAGTGTTGTATTTTTTACGGGAAAACACATGAATCCGGAACAAGAGGTCCCATTTTAACATTCATGGAAAAAAAATCTGGTTTGGCCAAAGGTTTTAAGAGGGGCGACAAAACAGTAGAAGACCAGTTGTGGAAGGACTTAGCAAGTACATTAAACAGCTTAGGACCTCCAGAAAACGATTGGAAGGCTACCATTCGTAAAAAATTGGCCGAAAATAGAGCAGAGGTAACGGCAACAGGTGGATGACCCAATAATATCCAACACATATCATCCAAAGAAGATTCAGTTGCCAAACTTTCTGCCCTTTCGAAGGTGTTCCAGCTGCTAAATCATTCGGGACTACTAGCAAAGGGTAAACAACCACAAATTTATCTACTGAATTGTCAAACTTAGATGGCACCAGTTTCGACAATGTAGTAAACGTGATTTTACAAAAATTAAATAAAAATGACGAAGGTACTGAAAATATAGAAAATGAGGAACCGCAACCGATGATTTCCCTTTTTGATTTCTCAATTTCTTCGCGACTTCTTTCAAATCTAATCCATTTTGAGTATATGACAGTTTTCAAAACATTACACATATTTGTTAAAATTTTTGACGCTGTACTTCTTTCCACTGCTAGATTGAAGTCTTTTGCGATCATAATAAATAAATACGCAATAAAACAATTTTTTTTATTAATTTTAAACACTTGCGACTCAGTTTTAATTATTGTCTTACGATTTTTCTGGTAGTTCCAAAGGATTTGAACAGTCACGAAGCCTTTTTCTATATAGATTTTCCGTTCTTTGTTTTTCTTTTTTAATTAAATACCAGGAAATCACAATTGCGAAACTCATTTTATATTATTTTAAAAATAAGTATTTTTTTGTTTAATTTTTATTTTTGTTAAAAAATGCACTCTTCTTTATTGCAATTTCATTCACTTTAAAGTGATAATTTGGTTTTACCCCGCATTTTTTTATGTTGTTGCTAAGAACAAAATGAAAATGAAATCGTCGTGAAAAAAACGATTCACTCGTTTTTCAGAACACAGCGGAACTGATAATGTGGAATTAAAAACATTCCACTTTCACTTCGTAGTGGAATATAGAACCCAGGCCTAAGTCTAAAATATTCGGAAATTTATTGCATTTTCACTCAAAACATACATGGTTTATATTAAAATACTACTATACTTATAAAAATTGTATCAGGGCATATATAGCAGTTTAAAAAAATTGTAAAAATAAATCGGTTAACTTATAAAATCTAAATTTTATACATTTTCGAATCAAGATTTGTCCACAAAATTATACAAGATTAAAATTTTAAAATAAATTCAACCGTCTAGGATGTATATTCTGTTAAAGTTTCAACTTTGGATTCTAATATTTCCACTAGAGGGCGCTTTAAATTAGGAATTAAAAAAAAAATTAGGTATTTAAAAAATGTTTTTTGAAGTGCCTTTGCCTTGGCTCGATTCCACAACCTACTGCTTACAAAGCAAGCTCGATACCGCCTCAGCCAATTCTACTTGTGCGTATTTGCTGGCTAAAAAGCTTTAAGTGTTAAAAATCTATTTTTTAGGCATATCACCTAACACGCACCAGTTGCCCGAAATGTGCAAATACGTCACCTCCAATGGCAACGCCATGTTAAAGTTATATGTCTCTTTCATATAAAAAGACTAATCCCGGACGTGTCACCGCCACCTTGGGACATATCCTGCGTGTGGTCCATTTTTGAAAAAAAGTAACTAAAGTTTTATATCCATTCAGCAGAGTTTTTTAACCAAATTTTGAAGTGTTTTCATTGCAAATGGTGTAATAATTTATGTGCAAAATTTTGTTGTGGTTTATTTGTTTAACCCATTTTTTAAAATTTTTTTAAATAAAGAATGTGGGGTCAACCGTCTAAGCTGATTTAGTCGGCTTGTAGCTGAAATTAACCATATATATCGGCGGCGGTTAACGTACCCTCAAAACTGTCGGCGGCAGTTGTTAACCGACTATTAGCCGCTCGGCTTCGTTCTCTGGTGTGGTCCGGGACATGTTCTTTGCGCGTAGAGTGAGTGAGTCAGTCAGTAGTGTTATTTTTTTTATAAAATATAGATATATAGATATATCTACGTGTCTTTAATGAGTTAATAAATTACGAAATGGCTAAAAAATGTTGTTGTCGATTTAACTAACCCAGGTTTAACTCTTAACCCAAACACTTGGCATATGTTAATAGTTCTAATCTTAAATTCAATTTTAAAGGAATAAATTAAATTTAAAAAATAATTGTGGTCGCGAAATTATTTGCTATCAACTTGAAATAAATATACGATTATATGAAATGCAACACTGCTCCCATCAAGTACCACCTGTTAATAGATTACTGTCAAATTTTGAGCAAGTTCCGTCATTTACTTTGCGTTTAACAGCTGTTCAAAACATACAACCTCGTGGATTTTTTTAAAAATGGAAAAATGAATATCGAGTGCTCATCAAACATTATTTTTTACGAAAAAAAAAAACGTCAATCAAACTAAGGAAAAGCTTAATAAATACTATGGGGACTCTGCATCGTCGATTTCAATGGTAAAAAAGTGGTTTACTGACTTTCGTTGTGGTCGCACAAGTACAAATGACGCTGAACGTTCTGGACGGCCAATTAAGGTCAATACACCCGAAAATGTCGAAAAAATCCACGATATGGTGTTGGCCGATCGCAGAGTAAAAGTGCGTGAGATTGTTGATGCTATAGGCATTTCATATGGCAGTGTGGTTTCGATTTCAAATGATGGGTGCCGCGATTGCTTTCAATTGACCATAAACGTAATCGTGGCCAATAAGGTGATGGCAACAGTTTATTGGAATGCACGCGGGATAATCCACATCAATTACCTTCAAAAGGGAAAAACAATAAACGGCAAATATTATGCCAACTTATTTATTTATTTATTTATTTTTATTTCATTCATTTGCAATACAATAAGCCTTAAAGGCCAAAGACGTATTGCTAGTGTGCTACATAAATTCAAGAATATATTTACAAATTGCTTAGATTAAATTGGACCGATTTAACGAGGATTTAAAAAAAAACGACCCCATACGACCAAGAAATGACTATTTTATGGGCCTCGAAAAATCCTATTTTTTTTTGCAAAAAAAAACTGTTTCAACAAGTTGTGTTTATTGGAAAAATATTTAAATAAAAGCAATGATTTAGAGATTTAAAAAATAGAATATTTTGTTTTATAAAATTTTTAAACTTTCTGAAATTAATTGAAACATTGTGGTTTGTGAAATGAAATCATTAAATTTTTAAGACTTTAAACCCTAAATTATCTATATAAATATGAATATATTTGCATCAATTAAAACCGGCATTTGGTAATTTTCTCAGAATTTTGCTATATAAAAATGATTTAAAAAGCAATTACACATTTGAATTTCAATGTTTTTGAAGCTACAAAACGACAATTTTTATACAATGCTTTCATACATAATTAAAAAAAAATTTAAAAATTACATATTTTATTGCGGAAACATACTTTTTTTCAGTGTTGAATTCATTCATCCAATTTCCAAAATAAATACTTTCTAAAATCAGTTGCTCATAAACATAAATTTTTTTTAATTTTATTGTAAATTTTTAAGGACATTTTAAAATTATCGGGCTTTTTTCATATGATGCATTATTTGTAAATTATAAAACTTGCTTAAAAATGTGCAGTTTAAAAAAAGTAACGAAATTGCGAATTTCGAGCCAATGGTAATTCGAAAAATTCGCTGGAAAAATTCGAAGAGCAGATTTGGTTTCTGTAGATCAACGTATATACCCACCACATACTGTGATGGAGGTATATGTATAACGCATTTCCTTTGTAACGCATTGAAATATAGGTCTAAGACACAATAGAGTATATATATTCTTGATCCCTATTAAATTTTGAGACGATTAGCACTGTCCGCCTGTCTGTTGAAATGGCGATCACGGCGCGAAAACTCAATACGGGCTGGTCATTTTTAAACAGATTGATGTACATTTTTCCGAAAAGTTTGGTATTGAAAATTAGCTAAATCGGTCCAGCGGTTCAAAAGTTATGAGTGAAAAAATAAGGTACCTCATACACTGTATATTAATACAAATTCGAAGTAGCGTCTGGTGTATAAAATATAACGTATTATATATTTTCCTACCAGACGCTAAGAGGTGAATAGTATATAAAATTCCCCTCAAACTTTTATTTCACAACAAAAAATTTTTTACATTCAAAAAGGTTTTTCATCTCAAAATTTTGTTTTACCTCTTAACATATTTTTTTTAAATATTTTTTTTTGTTTTACATAAAAGTGTTCTTTGTGGAAGGTATAAAGAAAAACTTTGTAAAACCAAATTTATTGCATGTAATTCTTTTATTTGAAGAATATTCGTGTTATTCAAAATAACGTACAAGAATTTCGCTAAAATTTCATTGATCTTTAAAATTTTGACAACAAATTTTTGTGAATGTCTTCTATTTACTGCACAAAAATTATGAATACTATAAAATTCCATCATTATTTAATTTTTTTTCAAAATGGACTCATACCAGTTTCAAAATAAATGGTTCATTTTTGAATTATTAAATTTTATTTTAAATTTTATTAATTTAATTTAATTAATTAAAAACAACACAAAAAAGAACACGCTTTTTCTTAATATTTATTATTAATGATAATTTTAAAACTTAATTTAGAAAATATACTTTTTAACCTTTAACGACGAAAAAAATAAAAAATACATGTCCCATATTGTGTCAGCGTCTTGTAGAAAATTAAATGTATCTATTCCAAATATCTCGATGTTTCTGATACCAAAAGTTTCATTTACCATGCCAGATAACATTAGATAAAATATTTTCCTACATATTTTCAACAAAAACAAATTTGTTTGATTTTGTTGTCACCCTTTTCGGAATATATTGATGCAAGTCGTTGGTTGAATCATAAAGCTACAACTATAGTACTAGGTCGATGCAAATTACAATCGGAAAAACGGTTGGAAAATGTGGCATATATCATAATAAGCAAATTCCATTTGAAAATATATACATTGTTTTTGTTTTAAATTTTACCACTCATTGCAAAAAAAAAATCAATTTTTTGAGTTAATACCATTTTTTTGAAATTTTATCGATTTAAATTTATAGAATAAAACAAATTTTATCAACAAAATAGTATCAACTCAAAATACAACCAAATATAAATAAAACAGTTTGATTATTTTTAACATAAATAAAGGCTCAAATCAAAATAATACCTTTTTTATGAAAATATACGATTCATTTCTATTTGAACTTTTGTATTAACTCGAAATAATACCTTTTTGTTGAAATAAAGGTAATCACTACATTATCAAGAAAATGGTCTCAAAAGTGGTTTTCGAGATGAAAGAGTAATCGGAATACGTTGAAATTTTTACAATAGATAGATATTGATGTTGTTAGTTGATTTCTTGAAAAAAGTGATATTTTAAAAATTTTGAGTTAATACCCTCTTGTTGATCAAGTGCGATATATCAAAAAGTTACAAGTTTTATTAAACTTCTGGAAATTTTATTTGATTCTTGTGCCAAACCGAACTTATTTGTTTATCACTGAAACTGCAAAGTTCTAATCTTATTTTGCTAATATTTAGAGAAATTCAACATCTTAAAACCTTATCGTATCACGTTTAGTGTACGTTATTCTTAGCAACAATTAAAGATAAGATTACAATATTACCCACTCATGATGCATGTTTATTTTTTCAGTATTTTCATTTTTTTTTTCTAAATTAAAAAAAATATTTAAATGGCAAAGTAAATACAAAAAAAAAGATATTTCGCAATTGGAAATTATAAAATTTTTATCGGGTGATGATTGGTTGTTTTGATATTGACTAAATTAAAAAAAAAATACCATCAATTAAAACAATTATAACATGCTACTTAAATACTAGGGGTATAACTGAAATTCGGCCACATCACCACGTTTATATTTATAAGAGTAGATATTGCAATTTGAAATTTTGTTTAGTAAATAAATTTTCCGAACTTCAATGTGTTCCCTGCGGAACTTTTTACTCTCGTAAAAAATATTTTGTAAAGACTCTCAAACAATGAATATTCATAACCTCACCCATATTGCTGACAATGTTCAAAATATCAAAGCTCCTATATCGCATTTTTCGGCATTCGGTTTCGAAAATAGTTTGGGTTATTTAAAATCTTTAGTAAAATGTCCGACTAATCTAATTGCTCAAATTCACAAAAAAAAACTTACTTTTTCATACCGATAGTTCACAAAATAAAATTCCCTTGGAATATTCGCTGAATAAAAATTCAAAATATTCGCTTGGAAGTCTTTCTTATGTAAATATTTACGGTTTTAAGATTACAACATCTTATCCCGATAACGTATGTTTACTAAGTAGTGTAATATAATGGTAGTAAAAGAAATTTTTAGTATAGAACAGAGGAAACACAAATGTGATGAGGCAACATTTTAAACGAAATAAAGGTTTTTTAACTATCCATTTCCGTCGAAAGAAATATGATTATATAGTGTTAGAAAGTTAGACAAACCTTGCTTATGGAGGCGCACTTCCCCGGGTGTTCGGAAATTGAAGGTATGGACGATTGTCAAGGGGACGGGATGTCTGTGACATTGCACAATATATAGGAGATGCCTTAGTGGGGGGGCATCTGCCTAGGGGGTGGAGAGAGGTCAGGGTAATTTTTATACCCAAGGCTGGTAGGGCGGGCCACTCGAAACCGGGAGATTACAGACCTATTAGTCTGTCTTCATTTTTGCTGAAGACACTTGAGAGACTGATAGATCTGTATCTTAGAAGTAAAATTGAAACCCATCTCATTAGCAACGCTCAACACGCTTACCTGAAAGGTAAATCCGTTGAGAGTGCGCTACACGAGGTGGTGGGCTACATTGAGCACGGCCTGAGGTATAAGGAGTATACTCTTGCTGCGTTTCTGGAAATAGAAGGGGCCTTTAACAACATTATGATCGAGGCTATTAGGGATTCGCTGGTGGGGCTGGGAGTTAGGGGCTTTCTGGTTGAGTGGATAGTCCGTATGCTTAGCAGCAGGATCATCAACTCGAGCCTGGGGGATCATAACGTAAGGAAAAGGGTTACCAGAGGGACGCCTCAGGGGGGAGTTTTATCTCCTCTTCTGTGGCTTCTAGCGGTTAACGGAATTCTCAGGACATTTGATTCCAGGGGTGGGAAAGTCGTTGCCTACGCGGATGACATAGTTCTGCTGGTCAGGGGGAAATTTTTGCCCACGATCAGCGAGATTATGCAGGTGAGGCTGGGCGAGCTCTCGGCATGGGCGAAAGATAGGGGACTGGGTGTAAACCCTCACAAGACTGAACTGGTGCTTTTTACCAGAAAGTATAAAATAGAGGAGTTTCGGAGGCCAGTGTTAGATGGCGTCGGGTTGACTCTATCGGACGGTGCTAAGTATTTGGGTTTGCTTCCTAGACAGCAAATTGTCTTGGAAGAGAAATACTCAGGAAAGAATGAAAAGGGGACTCAATGCCTACTACACATGCAGAAACTCTATCGGTAAGAATTGGGGACTAAGACCGGATATGGTAAACTGGATTTACACGTCGGTAGTTAGACCTATTCTCACTTATGGATGTACTGTCTGGTGGGATGCATTGGGAGTGGATAGCTGTAGGAAGATGCTCAACAAGGTCCAAAGGAATGCATCTCTTGGTATTACAGGTGCGAGGAGAAGCACTCCACAGGCAGCGTTGGATATCATACTGCATCTGTCCCCAATTGAACATTATGTGAGGAGTGTGGCTGCTAGGAACTTTTTTATGCTCTACGAGTCTGCGCTGGTAAGACCTAGGAGGGATGATCACACAAAAATACTGTACGAAGTAGGACTGCTTGATCAGGGTAGTATTCTCGAGGGAATATCGGATCATATGATCTTGACCTTAGACTTAGGTGGAACACCTCCGGTGGACTTCCCGATCAGGGAAGTCTGGCGTGGATCCAAGGTGCTGTTCGAGGGGTGGGCAGTATTCACGGACGGGTCCAAAATGGACACGGGCACGGGTGCCGGTGTTTATATTGCTGACACTGACGTGAAAAGGTCATACAGACTCCCAGATGAGTGCAGTGTCTTCCAAGCTGAGATCCTAGCGACCTGGAGGGCGACGGAAGTGATACTGGGTCACATCGTTGGGGGATCTAGGGTGACAATTTATGTCGATAGTCAGGCAGCGCTCAGAGCACTGACAAACTGCATGGTGCACTCGCGCCTGGTCGCACGATGTAGGTGTGCTCTGAGGGAGCTCATGGAGGCATTCACAGTGAGGCTGTGTTGGGTACCTGGACACTGCAAGGTGGATGGCAATGAGTTGGCGGACGAACTTGCGAGGAGGGTTCGAATATGGACTTGGTGGTAAGGGACGGGGGGTAAAGCCCCCACTATGTTACTACTTTGAGGTTATGCGGAAGGGATTCCGCGAAACCGTTAACCAATCATGAGGGGACAGAATGGATTGCAGGGTGTCTAGGGCGTTATGGCCCGCATTTGATGCAGGGGCAACCAAGGTTCTTTTGGGACTGGACAGGGAGGGTCTCAGGACCCTTACGGGGTTCCTGAACGGTCATTGTTCTGTCAGGGCTTTCACAAGCAGATGGGACAGGCCCATACCGGATTTTTGCAGGTTGTGCGATGACGTAGAGGAACTGGAGACAGTTGAGTATATAATGTGCCACTGTCCTAGGTTGCAGGGTCTCAGACAGAAATGGCTAGGAGATAGATTTCACGACGAACTTGGGTGTGTCGCTGGATGCAATCCAGTATATTTGCTAAGATTTGTCAGGGAAATAGGACTGCTGTTTCTAGCAAGGGGACAATAGGAGCTGGTTGTGGGGAGTATATATCCTTTCTATCTTTCTTTATATCTATCTTTCAATCTATCTTGCTGTCTATTTCTATTATTTCTTACTATTTTTTCACTGAAGGGATTCACAACGAACCGTATTGTTCTCCGAGTGGAGATGTGCCCTTGGGCACATAACCCTTCCCTTCCTAATCTAAACAAGACAAAAAAAATTACCGAAATAAACATGGTTGATCTTATGGAATTTCATTACAAAATCGAATAAAACAGTAATCTCCCAGTACTCCTTTTTTTATACCGTTGACAATACATAAATTTTATTTAATATTTCTAAACCTAGTGAATTTTCATTGTTGATATATAAATTGTGTGTGAGATGTTGGTTAGTTCAATTAAAGATCATGAATGTTTTTTCCATATTAACAGAAAAATTATAATTTTATTTGTAATAATTTATTTTAACTAACAGAAAAAACACTTAGAAAAAAAATTATTTAACTAACTTCATGCAGGTGTCAAATAACTTTTTTTCTAAGTGTTTTTTCTGTTAATTAAAGTAAATTATCACAAATAAAATTATAATTTTTCTGAAAATTGATTAGTTTCTGTTAAGAATTGATTTATTGTTAAAAATTTGTATAATAGTATTTTTTAGTGAATTGTATATAAGCCATATTTGGCACCAAGGGCTTCGTTTGAAATTGTATAATAAAGTAAAATAAATAAAAGTTATACCCCTATTATACACCTATTCCTCGGCTATAAATCTAATTTAAACTATCACAATACTCAACTTTGGGGGTCTGGGAGGTTCAACATCAAAACTTAAACTCGGTATTACGTCACTTACGCCTGTTCTAAATTTCATTGCAATCGGATCACTAAATAAGAAATGACCAAATTATTTGCTAAAATTTTGTCATGTTATTTAAAATGAAACATGGAAGTTAAAAAATTAATTTATTTAAAACTTTAAATTATCTCTTCCCAGCAAAAAATAACTTTGATTTGATAAGCAGTAACTACATGTGTATTTTTTAAACCACAAACCTCTGAAAACTGTTTTTAAAGCTTGCAATAAACATTGCTTATTAAATACATATTTGAATACATTTACAAGAAGTTATTTTCAGCACTTCGTGAACACTTTAAAAATTAATTTACTAAACTTATAAAAAAATAACATCCAGGAATCGATCTTTTATACAATTAAATAGCTCGTTTTTATGAAGTGCAAAATAGTCATAAACGAGCATAAACACCTTCATGCCTATGACAAACCAATGTTAATAAAATTCGTTTTTCGACTCAATTTGAACGCATTTACTGTGAGTAAAACAGTTGCTTTTATAGCTTTTTGGTTAGGTGTACTTTTGCTGGGAAGTGCTGGAAAAAAGACATATTTAAAGCTAGGGCTATTATTTTATTACCACTCATAGTTTTAAAATAAAAAAAGAAACAATTTCTAAAAAAATTAATAAATATCCGATTTTAGATGTGGTGTCAGTTTGTTGATTTTTTTAACGGCATTAAGACTTCTGATTATTAAGCAACTTTAAAATTGAATTTATTTGTTAAGAACTTACAATATACCGCTTAAGTTGAGGGAAAGATGTATACACCGTATAACTAACTACTAGGGTGTCCCAAAAACATCTTAGTTGAGCTACGCAAGAAGTTTGTCTATCATTATAAATTGACAACGGCGGTGCACCGCGATCATTTGTGTTGGCTATTTCAACCAAAATCTTAAATTTGTTTATCTTCATATCGAATTGATAATCATATGTAACGGTGGCATGAAGAAAGCATATCATCCACATATGGTCAAAGGTACCTGATTTTTGATATTAAGGACATTAAGGATTTTTTATGTCAAATAAATTATTTTTTTTTTTTTGAAATTTATAAAAAAATGGCAAAAAATATTTTTTAAACAGTAGTTATTCAATCCAGTAAATAATAATATTTTAATATATACAAATAAAAATATATTTAGAAGTATAAATATGTATGTATGTATATTTATCTTAACCCGCTATAACTTTAAGACTGCGTGGACAATAAATTTTTTTCATAGTTTATTGAAAATATCTTTAATTTGATATATATGCATATGTTTGATAGAAAGGAAAAAAAAATTAAGATTTTGGTTGAAATTTTGCTCATATATCATAATTTTAGGTACCTTAGCTTGTATGATATACTTTGGCATTCCCAAACGATTTTGGGACACACTATTGTATACTATAACGGGGTGTGTACAATTTAAAATGCTTAATAATGCTGACTGATCGCAAAACATTTTAAAAATGATCATAGATTTAAATAAAGACTAACTAAATTAATAAAAAAAACAAAATCTAGAAATGTCACAAATAGTGACTAACTAATTAGATTTTAAATGTTTTTGCTAATCGGCTGAATATCGTATAATCAGGGACAGGAGCTTCGTGTTATAAAAAAATGTGTTTTAGGCGCCTTTAATATGCATGAAAAATTTTAAAATACACACTAAAACTAACTTTATAGTTTGATGGAGTGTATTGGACTTTTGCATTCTCAGGTTCCCATCAAAAGGAATACACCAGATATTCAATTTAATATATCTCTAAGAGATTTGGCTTTAAGGGAATATCTTCGTTTCCCCTCACAGGAGAACTGGAGAATTTATTGTCGGACTAGAAATAGGACTGAAACTGTTATTCGTAATGCTAAAAGGAATGCTCATTTTATGTGGAAAATTTTAAGATCCAATGGGGGTGTAGAAAATGTAGATTTTAGATGATAATTTAGATGCAGTTGAATTAAATAGGGAATTTTTGTCTCATAAGACAGTTGACACCATCGACCCTTTTAACTCCAATCTGAATTTTGTTGACAATGGCTTTTCATTTCGTGCTATTGATTTGGATGAATTATATTTCGCATTATGTAATATTAAATCTAATGCTTCTGGTCCAGATGGTTTGCCGTTAAGATTTTTGAAAATTATTTTCCCATATGTTCAGAAGCAATTTTTGCATCTAGTTAATAATATTCCAACTTGCTCTGTATTTCCTTCCAATTGGAAAGTTGCAAAGATTGTTCCCATTAGTAAAAATGGATCAGGTAATGAATTAAGGCCGATATCTATAGTTCCTATATTATCCAAAATTGTAGAACACGTTATGAAGGAACAAATGGTAGAATATTTGGATAAAAATCGCTTAATTAGCCCTTATCAGTCAGGATTTCGCCGTGGTTATAACGCATCATCATTACTAGTAGGTCTTACAGACTCAATTAGAAGAATTTTGGATAAAAATGATATAGGAGTTTTGTTATCACTCGATTTATCAAAAGCTTTTGATCGAATTAGTCACACAATTTTAATTAGTAAACTATGCAATTTCTTTAAATTTTCCCAATCGGCTTGTATGCTGATTTTTTCTTATTTGACAGAAAGACGTCAATATGTTCATTGTAGGGGGTCTGTTTCTGATTGGTCGACAGTGACAAGCGGTGTTCCGCAGGGATCTGTGATTGGACCTTTGCTATTTTTACTCTATAGGAATGATATGAGGAGTATTGTTGAAGGGTTTTCTTGCGAGGCTTTTGTTTTTGCAGATGATATTCAGCTTCTTTTTTCTGGTGAGCGTCAGTTTTCTGATGTATTGGAGCAGGTGATAAATTATATAGTGTCAGATGTCTCAGATTGGATGTCTAATTGTAATCTTGGTATTAATCCTAGGAAAACTAAGGCAATGATTTGTAAATATCCTAGGTCTGACGTAAATTTTGATATCGTGGTGAATGGTGTTAATATTGAGTTTGTAGAATGTATTAAATGTCTGGGAGTCTTAATTGACTCAAGTCTTAATTGACTCAAGTTTTAATTTTGATCAACATATAAACTGGTTGTGTTCTACTATAAATTTTACGTTACGTCGATTATATTCTTTGAATCTTTATCTACCAATTTATGTAAAAAAGCGCGTTGCGCATGCACTATTGATGTCCAATATGTTGTATTGTGCTGAAGTTTTTACAGGTGTCAAGGGTCGGGTAATGCGTAGATACAACCTTCTTTTCAATCGAATTATTTGATTTGTGTACAACCTTAAATATCGCGATCATGTTTCAGATTATGTAGTAGACTTTCTAGGATGCAGTTTTAAAAGTTTTATATATACGCGATTGTTGATACATTTTTATAAAGTTTTTAGGTTCTTTAAGAAACCCTCAATTGAAGTATCCTATTCATAATACATCAATTCTTCAACGATCTTTTCAGTACAGGGTAGCTGAAATTTGGAATTCGTTGCCCCTATTACTTAGAAAATTTGTCTTTTCTGTCAATGTATTTAGGGCCTGCTATAACAATGTTTAAACCTTTTTATTCACAAATTTATTAAATTTGTTAGTGTACATCTGATATTTGAACGCAACTATATTCATTAGGTACATTTTTTAAGAAGGATAAATGAGGAGTATTATATACGTTTGTGTCTATTATTATATATATATATTTTTTTCGTTACTTTTAAAAAACTGTTTAATTTAAAATTTATTCATTTAAATATAATATATAGTTTTCCTATGCTTTCTTTTAACTTCTAAAGTTTTTATTCTTTTATAATAATATACTATTTTATATTAATTATCTTTTTTAATTATATTTTTAAATTTATAGTTTTTTTTATTTATATAATACAGTAGTCTTGTGTAGTAGATATTTTTTTAGCCATATATGGCCCTCTGGGGGCCATAAAATGCGCACTTAAATTTGTTTTAGTTAAAAAAAGTTTTAATTCAGTCTTCTTAAAATTCTAGTATATAGAGATTACATAAATTAAAAATTTAAATAAAATGATATATTCTACCTCAACTCCAAAATCTAATATGATATTGTCATACACTAAAAGTTCTATAATTGTTACCTGCTTTGATGTCGGTATGCTTTTATTGTCACCCCCCCTTTAAAGGTCTGTGCTTTTTTTTTTAAAGAATATTTTTAAAAGGTTTGGTCCTGAAATATTACGACAAATAATTTTGTAGAATAGAAGAGATTATTATATTTCATCTGATATCCATATTGGCATCACTTAATGAGTACAAATATTTAAATAATTTGTTTAAAAATTTAACTTTAAATGTCCTTTTGTAAGGACATAAGATGTGATAACGAAAATCTGTGTTGTCAATTTTACTACATGTGGTCTCCTGTTTAATATGCATATCGATTTTTCCCATGCGTGCAAAAAAAATATAGAAATTTGTCGTAGGGCCTTATGTGAATATACAAAATTTTATGTTAAATATCAAAGATACTTTCGGATAAATTCCGTTTATTTTTGAATCCCTCTGATTGCCAACTTGAAATTTTTATATGTTGTAAGTGATAGTTTGTTTATAGTTCAATTTTCTATCGTATGAGTTTTTTTGAGATATTCGGGAATTAAGGACATTTATTAAATTTCGATATCCTTTTCGCGAATAAAAATTAATTTTTGTGCAATATTGTTTTAAAGAGGATTTGAGCTTTAAAATTACACCAAATTTTTAATGTTCTGTTGACATGTTCAAAAGTCATGATAATTCAAACAATGTATATTTCTTACACATTTGTTAAAAAAAACTCCTTAGCATTGAGCAGCGACTAAACGCGAACTATAACGAATTTTGGAAAGAGAAAAAATATGTAAACACCATATTAACTAGGAGAATGTTTATACCAATTGTAATGAAATTTGAAAGACCTTTATCTTAAATGTGTGTCGAAAGTTTTTAAAAATAAACTGTATGACATAACATTACAAGGTAAAAGCATAAGTGAAAAATAGGGTTTTTTATTTGACTTTCTATGGTTTTTTGTTTACGCTGTATGAATTTTTGACTTATTGGTTGTGAAAACGAGAGAACATGTTTTCAAATAAGTCTACCAGGTATTGTTTTACCATAAATAAGTTATTTTTATTTTTAAAATTAAAATTGAATCTGTTTGTGCTCAAAAAAATATTGAACATAGGAAATGACGGCTGAACGTCGACGGTTGAGATCGGTGCATGTTTAAACGATATTTATTTGTCGATATGAGTTGATATAATATAAGATAGTTCCTCTTCTAAAAAACTTATCTGGTATTTTGAGATTTCAAAGAAATACATATAACAAAAAACTTGTAAAGAGACCCACCTTTAATTAATTATTTTTTATGCTGTAACTAATTTTAATTGAATTTTAAAGTTAATTTGCATTGTTTAATGAATTCTCTGTACACGTTGTGCAAAATTCATATAAAATTTTAATTTAACTAAAAACTGTTTCTCTTAATCCCAGCTTGCATATAAAATTTAAGAGAAAACTTAACTGAACATTCAAACGGTTGTCAAGCAAAATCGTAAAAAATTCGGTAGATAATAGAAAGTTTCTACTTCATTACTTGTCATTTAACTATATGTACAAGAAAAATATAACAAAACTATTATTATACTCTTTTTATACATTACAAGAATGATACGTTACTTTTTTACTTCTATTTCCAAACTAATTATGCCTT
Organism: Delia radicum; assembly: GCA_021234595.1. Taxonomy (NCBI): domain Eukaryota; kingdom Metazoa; phylum Arthropoda; class Insecta; order Diptera; family Anthomyiidae; genus Delia; species Delia radicum. The sequence goes on along the minus strand of CM037851.1, from coordinate 308,147,569 downwards.
TAGTCTATATACTCGTTTTTAAGAAAAACTAAGAAAAATATAATAAAAATATGCATTTAAAGTTAAATAATTAAAAATATTCAATAAAAATATGCATTTATAGCAAAATAAGTGGATATATCGCACACCCAGTTCAAAAGTGACTCAACTCAAAATTTTAATTTTTCGGTTTTATATGCTTAAACTATGCACAATATACTTGATTATCTATAAAAAAAATATCAGTGTATTTTGTTGTTGTTAACTGTTGATAAAAAACAGTTATGTCTTTCTTTATGTTTCAATTGGTATAAAGTTGCAAATGTTTTTTTTTTCGATTTCCGAAAAATTGAAAATTTTGAGTTGAGGCACTAGGTGTGCGATATGCAATAAAAAAAGCAAAATATTGAAAAATTTGCATTTATAATTTATAGCGAAATATACACTAGCAAATCGATGTAATTTTAACGCAAATTCTTTGATTCGTTAAGATATTTTGTTTACCCTGTTCTCAGAATTAAGCGAAAAACATACATTTGCATGAACTTGCGGTCCCTGCTAATAATATATTACTTTGGAGTAAAAAACTAATTTTGTCCGATTATATTTCATTTAAGGCAAGTATACACGACCAATATTTTTTATTCATCTATCAAAAATCAACCAATCCTGTTCTGTTCTGTTTGGTGGACTTTAAAAATAATCTATCAATAATAACCAGAGTTTAACTAACGTTAACGACAGATATTTTTATATAATTTTGACATTCATAACTATGGTTATGCACTAAACTTTGGTTAATGTGAGATACGTCTTAATATCAAAGTAAAGTGTATTTTTATATATTACTGAAAAAACTATTCGGAAATAATTTGGACTTCGGCTAAAAACCGATTCCCATTACGAAAAAAATCCCATACAAATTGTGTAGTAGTAGTAGTAGCTTTAAAGTAAATTTTTAAAGAATTTCGTAAACAGAATATATAAAATAAAAATATGCAAGTCAGGTCTTATGATTTGAATAAAAGATGAACCTTTTACTGACCATAAGCGGACACCTAATAACTGATAATTTATTACAACTTAAGGTAAGGATGCAAAAACAAAAACTTTTGTATGATTAAAAAGTCGTTGTACCTCAAAAGAAATAAATGAGATTATTGACCGAAATAGCCCTTAAGGAAGCCCCTTTTTAAAATATAATTTAAATATTAACATTGGTCACAACAACAAAAAACTTGTTAGAAAAGGAAATAGTTTTCAACTTATGACCATCGTTATGTGTAATTTAAAAAAATAAAATTATAATAACCGGATTCATGTAACGATGTATACAGTGTAAACATTGTATTTTTATCACATTGCCAACCCTAGAAAGTTTATTTTACCATTTGTTTTGTTTTTTATTTCTATATTTCAAACGTAACAAAACAATACCAATATTACAAAAATGTTCTCTTGATTACCACAAAATATCAAAAATTCATACAAAAAATAAACTAAACACCATATAATGTTAAATTAAAACCCGTAATTCTCCCTAATGCCTTAAAATTGTGTTGTATGCCATGATTTTAAACATTTAAAAAAAAGAAAATAAATAATTGTTTTGATTGTTTCTCAAACAATATTAAATTTATTATATTAACGAATATTTTTCTTAACAAATAGTCATGGTCTATATGAAAATACAAACGAATAATATTTGTACTTATACACCACACCATCCATATACGAACATATTATGAATACCCTCAATATCAATTATAGTCATATATCGCACTTGATCAACAAGAGGGTATTAACTCAAAATTTTAAAATTTTCAGTAGAGTCAAAAAACTGTTTATGGCCACATTTTAACAGAATTTAAAAATTCAAACATATCATAATTAGCAAATTCCATTTGAAAATATATATACATTGTTTTTGTTTTAAATTTTACCACTCATTGCAAAAAAAAAAATCAATTTTTTGAGTTAATACCATTTTTTTGAAATTTTATCGATTTAAATTTATAGAATAAACAAATTTTATCAACAAAACAGTATTAACTCAAAATTCAACCAAATATAAATAAAACAGTTTGATTATTTTTAACATAAATAAAGGCTCAAATCAAAATAATACATTTTTTATGAAAATATACAACTCATTTCTATTTGAACTTTTGTATTAACTCGAAATAATACCTTTTTGTTGAAATAAAGGTAATCACAACATTATCATGAAAATGGTCTCAAAAGTGGTTTTCGAGATGAAAGAGATAGATATTGATGTTGTTAGTTGATTTATTGAAAAAAGTGATATTTAAAAATTTTGAGTTAATACCCTCTTGTTGATCAGGTGCGATATAGAAAATAAAATTTTAATTTTCACTTTCGATATGAAATTGCCAACTAATGCAAACAGCATTTGGACTATAATTATAATATCTCTCTTTTTAACAATAGATTTTATAGCTATTGTTAAAAAGAGAATTTTGTAGCGATTCATTTGCACGTTGTTCCATTAACACACCGCCAAAGAAGGTATGCGGAGTACTTCACAACTATTTTAATGAATTTTGGATATGTTGCAAAGTTGACTCGGTTTTTTATTAGTGAACCAATATAACATAAGGTGGCCCAACGTGGAAATTTAACATTTAAACTTTTTGTTAACACTTCTTAGGTAGACAAATACGATCGTTTTTTTAATCGTCAAAAACGGTCTTATAGCATTTTTGTTTACAAATTATGAGCGTTGTGAAAAGGAACGAAATAATAAACATGATTTACTAGCGGTTTTCATTCTTGGTGCCATATTTACTACGATTTGTTAACAACACACACACACTTTGTGAGTGTAGTTGTTTTTTTTTTTTTTAATGTATGGTAAATTTATAAATCAGCTGATTTTTGTTGTTCGCCACATATGTATCAGAAATTATTTTAATTTAAGAAAAATGCAAAAATTTACAGAAAAAGAAATAATCACAAATTTATTACTGCAAAATGCAAAATGTTTTCGTTTTAAACTGGGGTTTTCGATATTTTTATTAATTTTTAAGTTTTTCCAATAGTTAACACAAAATACAGAACAGTCAGCTGTTTTTTTTGCTGAGAAATATATCACTCGTTTTTACTAAAGTTTTTTGTGTGTTATTTCTCCACAGCGTGGTAAATTTTAGTGCAATACATTCATTTTATTGTTGGTTCTGGTAAATTCTGATATGCATATTTATCAAAAGTACACCATTAACCAGATCTACAAGGGTTGTCTACTACCAAAAATGAATACCTCTACTGTTTTAGGGTGGTATTTTATACCGCTACTGTTTTAGGGTGGTATTTGAAAAAGAAATTTTGAAGTCATTTGCCATAGTTTTAAATATATTTGTGAGAATAGTTTTTTTTTGTATATTTTATCTAAATATTTTACAGAATAAATGTTTCTTTTGTTTTGTGAATTACCAATTAAAATTTAGAAGTAAACAATTGTAAACGAGATTTTTAATTAACAATAAATTTAAAAGTTTCATTAAAAAATTTAAGTTTTGAATTAGGCTTTTTGGTTACAAAAGAAAAATAAAAATGAAAATGAATTTGGAAATTTTAATGCAATTGAAATATAGACTTTTCTATTTCATCAAAAAAACTTATATTTCAAAGCCCTCCAAGCTAATGGTTTTTAAACTTTTTTTATAATGGTTTTCCACATTTTTTAAAAATAAAAGTGCTGAGAAATCACTGTTTTCGTACACTTTGAAAACGCGTAAAACCAATGTTTTGACAGCGTTTTTTTTTTTTTCAAATAATCAGATATATAATTTTGTGAAAAAGTACTGTTAAAGTACTTTGTGAAAACGTTAGAAAAACTCTTTAAAGCAATGTTTTTAAAGTGCTTTTATTTCATAAACCGTTGTAAATCCTGTATGTAAAGTACTCTCAAAGTACTTTTTTGCGAACATTTCAAAAGCTATCCAAAATAATGCAACTGACGCTCTAAAAATGTTTTTATTCTTGTACCATCGAAAACAAACGCTTTGACAGCGCTTAGTTTTTTGTACCGTCTCTAATTTCTACCTGAGTTACTTTAAGAAACCACAAGTAAATTGGGTATCAAACGATATACAGTGCCGGACAAAAGTATTCACACAGCAGCAAACTTTATTTTAAATCTTTTATATTTTTAAAATGAAAGCTATTAGCCGTATAAGGTTTTCAACAAAATTGTTTATTAACTTATCAATTATTTAAATACAACAAAAAACTAACACTTAGCATGTTGTATTTAAAAAAAATTAAAAATTAAAAAAAAAAGATGTTACGAAGTATTGGTCCATTCTATGCCAAGAAGATTAAAAGAAGTCATAGCAAAGAAAGGCTACTCCACAAAGTATTAAATCATGTGAAATTTTATTTTTTGTACAAACATTTGAAGCTGTGTGAATACTTTTGTCCGCCTAAAATAATACTTTGAATTACATATTTAGTTTTTTCTTATAATATAACATACTAAGAATAAATTTTTTGTTGTATTTTAATAAACAATTTTGTTGAATACCATATCCAGCTAGTGGGTTTCATTTTACAAATATAAAAGATTAAAAATAAAGTTTGCTGCTGTGTGAATACTTTTGTCCGCCACTGTACTTATCGATGAGAGACAAATCTAATGGTGCATTAAAAAACTTAAAAGAAGCTTTATACAATAAAGTTTCAGACGGGGGGTTTTAACACTTAAATTTAAAATTGTGCGTAACAAAAAATGCGGTTCCATAATTATCGTTTTCTGTATCCCATATCTTAATCGGAATGACCCACACCGAAATCCTTCTTTGTGAGTAAAGATATTACTTAATACAAAGTTTGTTTCTTTAAAAAAAAAAATGTGTAAACAAATATTTATTTTAGGAATACAAATTATAATTAACATTTAACAATAAAAATGTTAGCAATTGTCACACGCAGGGGTGTTAAAGGATGAGGGTGTTAAATAGAAAAATTAATAATGAATAATATTAGAAATAGATAGCACTACTCTAATAATCTAAAAATGATTGTGAAAACAAGGAATGTGTGTTTAACGTCAATTACTTTTTTTTTATATTTCTTTGAATACCTTAACTATAAACTACTAAATTATAACGAGTTAAGAACCTAGTGAGGGTCTGCTCTACTCTATCATGACAAGCACGCGACATTTGATAACACATTTTGTGTGTTTGAAACCGCAAACAACAAATGCTAAATAAAGATGAGAAATTTATTTCCAACGAATATTTTGATTTTAAATACTTATAGTAAATTCCATTTTTAATATTTCATTAGCAGTTAAATGTCTATTAGATTTAAATAGAGACTTTCTATTTTTTTTTTTTTTTTTTTTTTGTGATATCAAATTTAGTTTGTACACAATTCTTTAGAAAAAATATTATAATTCATATTGTGCAATAAAGAAATTGATATCAAATTCAATGACATTATTTATTATACATATTTACATGCAGAAATGTGTGTATATAATTAACTTGTAAAACAGTTTATTAATATTTTTATTGCAAATATTATGTAGTTTTTATAAACTAATATCTATCTAATACCAAATAAATATGTATATGTATATTATATCGAGGGTTTATATTCAATATCCTCTATCTTAAAAAACATTAGAGCATACAAACTGTTTATTTCGCTTATTTAAAGTGTTTTTAAAATGCTATGTTCTACAATTCTTTTTTAAAGTGACTACTGAATCTCATGTGTAATTTATTTTTAAAATTTTGCATTATTGACAATTTTGTGGAATATAGAGGATTTTGCATTTGAAAAAAAAAAAATCTATGTGTAATATTATTAGATAGAGGGCTTTGTAAAGTAATAAACAGATATATGAATTAATTTATAACTTTCGTCAATTTTTTATTAAAGTTAACAGCTATAATACCACATAAGGTGTAAAAATAATAATAAATAGTATTTATAAACGAAATAACTTAAAAATTATAAAAAAAAATAACATTAAGCTTTAACTTTTTTAAGCTTCTTTGGATTTTGTCTATGATAGATTATCGTAAAAAATGGTATTCAGAAGGAATTACACTCTTCAAATCTTGTAAATTCTTCCATTTATTTAATCTTCCATAGAGTGTGCAAATAATTAAAGTTTACCTTAATCGCGATTTTGATTAAAAAATATGCCGTTAATCGCGATTATCTTATTTAATGCAATTCCAAAATATTTAAAAAAAAAGCATAATTTCAGCATTTATTTTGGATGAAACCTAGATTTTTTAAATTTTCCTTCGAGAAATATGATTCAATAACTAACTCACGTCATATATCTACTAGAATGTTTCCAACAAACTGCATATATGTACCTGTAAAAATAGCAGAAAAAGCTACCAAAAATTAGTTAAACATGACTGCAGAAAAAACTGCTAAAATTTGCAGATTTTTTGGCTAAATATTAATAAAATAAGTGAGTTACATTCAAGTTAAATTTTACTTAATTAAAAATAACAATTTACTCTGCTGAAATCAGCAAAAACATTTGCTAAATATTTCTAGATCAACAAAAGTTTGCAAGTATATTTTGCTAAAATATTTTAGATTGCTGATTTCTGAAATCAGTATTAAAAAATAACTTTACATAACATTTGGACAAGTTGATTATAATTTTGGTAAAAGATTATTATATAGCTTAAGTATTTATGGGCAACATCAAAAATTTACAGCACCTAGACATTTTTTTTTAAGTTTTTTTGTTTGTCTGACATCAATGTCGATTTGTGTGTGTATAAGCCGATATTTGAGCATGTGAAATCAGTTCGCGTTTATCATTTTTATTAAACGGCGCAAATTTTACGGCGGTTTTAAGTTAAAAATTAAAAAAAATATTAAAATTACAGTTTTTGTTAAAATTGAAAAAGCGTGTGGATAATACCCCTTAAGGGCTTTCTTAGCACACTAAAATATTTGTAAAAGCTTCAATACTTTTTAAAATACACTGAAAAAAAATAAAAAAAAAAATTTTTTTGATCGTGTATGCATATAAAAATTTATTTAAAATTGTTAAACATTTTACAAAATTACGGCTAGTATAAGACATTATTTGCAATATTTTGGAAAAAAAACTATTTGCCTATCGCTAATGGTTTAAGAGATATAACCATTTAAACTTTACCACTCATGATTTTTTGCTATTTTGATTTGTTACCTTTGAAAATTTGTAAAATTTTTCTGCAAATTGGAAGCTGTAACTAACGTTTCGTTAGTTAAATCTTAGGTTCCAGTGATAAATTCTAAGCCGTTCTCATTTTTTTTTAATCCGCAATTTTTTGTTTTGATGGCATTGTTTTTATTATTATTATTTTTATTTAAAACCGAATACCTAACTGACTTTCTTACACCAATTTGCGATTTGTTTGTTTTTTTTTTATCTTTTTATTTTTTCAGATTGGCGATATTCGCGTCTTTTATCGGTTAAATTGTTTCGCTTCTCAGTTTTTACGAATTTCACGTTTTTTAATGTATAATCTGAAACCATTTTACTAATTTTTATTCACGACTGTTCACGCACATAAATAAAATAAACTGAATTGAAACTCAAATAATTATTCTTAGAAGCATTTAGCAAAGGCTATTATGATCATAGAGTTTTTATAATAAAGCAAGTTCTTTAAGATCTCATTGCATCGGCGGTAATTTGGCGGTTTTCGCGGTAGTATGTTTTAATTGTTTTGTTGAAATTTGTTAAGGTGGCCCTCGTGAATATTGTTTAAAAATAAAGTCTCACTTTCTAGGGGTTCAAAAAAAAAAAAAAACGCGTTTTTTTTGCAAATATTAATATTGGACCGATTATAAAATACTTGTTGGCATTCTGGGTTACTTATTAACCCGAATTCAAAAATAATTCTTTTAAATTTTCAAAATCAAATATTTCATACAAGGATGCTTTTTGAGGTTAGTAACATTTTGTTTCCTCCATAAAATTTTAAATCCTTAAAATTTTTTGGTGCGTTTTCGATTTTAGTATCAAGCTCAGTAAAGTCTTAAATTCGATGTACGTTTGAGCGGAATTGATACAGCGCTTTAGTTGTCACAAAGCGAAATGTGTTTGGAAAAAACTGCCGCTGCACGCGCCAGGATTGAAAAAAATTATTTTTTTTTGCACTTTATCAGTTTAGTCCGTCGCGAAGAATCTATTTAGATACCTAAACATATTACCATGCCATGTTTTGATATAAAAAAAAAGCTTTAAAAAAAATTGTTTTTTTTGCAAAAATTTTCAAAAGTTCATAAAATTTTTGCGTTTAAAAATTTTAAAGTGCGTTTTCGAATCGGAGGTGTACTTTACGAAGTTACTCACATCACGCAATACACTAGCCAACTAAAAAGACAATTCAGATTGTCAGACGCAAAAAAGATACATTTTCAAAAAATTTACGCTAATTTCTTTTAAGTTTGTGATGTCCGTGATACGTTATTGGTGCGCTGACACCAACTTGATATACCTCTAACTTTATAAAATTACGCCGTTTTTATAATTCTGCGCTTAAAACTCATTTTTATTAAACGGCGCAAAAACCCTATTTAAAATCTTCAAAAAGTTCATAATTCGGAAAATTTTGGTTTCACTTGTAAACCACCATGCAACTTTTCACCCAGCAGCGATATCAAATATTTATTTTTTGTGGATATATACTCCAAGTCTAGTGACTATATTTTGTATTGGTTTGGATCTGCAAGCTAAAAACTATTACAAAGAAAACGGAATGAATGAAAAAACTCTTGCAAGTTTCAAGTCGTTTTTTTAATTTTTCGAATTTTAGATGACCACCAATTCTTAAGGTGAAGACATTTCAACGTAAAACTTTGCACGTCATATCCTTCAAGTATAGTCATCCAAACCCTGTACAGCGTTTTTTTTCAATTCATAAAACTTAACGAAATAAGAGCCATAGTATGTCGGTTTCAGCAGGTGCTCAAAAAATTTGAAATAGCATTTATGACTATAAGATTCAATATAGTGCAATAAAAAAAATCTACATACTACGTTCTAAAAATTTGACTACAAATTCCATTTAACTTTTGCACTCATTTCTTTTTTATGGAATCAGAGAGTTTAAGGCTTTTGCTATGTTTATTGATTTTACGCCAATTTTTGGAAATTCCAAGGTCTTTCTTATTTGTTCAGACCACAATAGGTTGTTTTATTGTACAAATTTACAATAATAATATTCAATTAGAATAATTCTACATACAATTATTTCCATAATTAGCATATATATATTTTTTACTCAATGAAATTCAACAAAAAAAAAAAAAAAAAATCAATAATACTGCTTCGTTGGTATATCACGAAATAGACATTATTTATATAATACATATATGGGCATACAAAAACATTTTTTTTTTTACTTATTTTTCACTAACTATACGTTGGAATCGTGAAAACATGTGAATATCTGCAATTAAAGTTAATTTTTGTCAATGATCTGGAATTGGTGTTAACTAATTTTCTAAATTAGTTGTACTATGTTACATTATTTAAACCGTTGAATAGTCATAATGGGCTAAATTCTCGATTGGCATATTTAATAATCTCTATATTCTGAATTCACTTATCCATCAGAATTCATCGAATGTTTATGATTGAGATACTTTTACAAAATAGAAAGTTCTACTCAGAAAAATGAAAGAAATTAAAGTAATTTAACAGAAATTAAAGTAATCCATTAACAAAAAGATGTACAAATTCTGCTGGGAAGAGTTTCCACTTCGACTCAAGTTAAATAATAATTCCCTTTTTAAAAACACATTTTGTGTTTGTCTAATATACCATTTACACTATAAAATATGTATCTACATCTTCAACACAATACATACATTCCACTTTTAGCTGCGATTTTCTATAATGCACTTATTATATAAATTAATGAATTTCTAAAATTTTACTTTTTAATTTAATTTAACAAAATTTTTTTATATAACCTAATTTTTTTAACGGCGTCAGTGATATTCTCCATCCGCTGTAAAAATTTTAGATCATGTTTTTTTTTTGTTGCTAAGGAGTACTTTTTATAGTTATTGACCGACCTACCCCCTGGAAATATTTATTTGGGTGTAAAACTGGTCTCCCAAAAAAATTAGAATAATCGGATATCGGGAACACGTGCCGCATCAACTCTGAAGTTGGAAAACGGATTACAAGGGGAAAATATGAGTTTTTGTACATTTCCGCAAAAATTTTGATATTCTAAATTGAGTTTGAATTAAAATCATTAAAGAATCGTGGTTCGGGTGAAAAACAGCGGAGTTATTACAATTTTCCCCCGGCAACTGATGTGGTGCTGGCCACTGAATCAAAAAATTCATGCTGCGGATATTGATAAATTTACTTGAAATTATTTCGTTAGGTCTAAAAATAATAGGTATTCTTGATTTAATTCCAGAAAATTAACACTTAAGTGATGTTGGGGTCTATATAACCCTATAATTAAAAAGATTTGTTCTTAATCATTGGCTCACATATACTCCAACACCACCTAAAGGTTAATGTTCCGGAATTAAATGAAGAATATTATTTTCATACCTTGCAAAGCAATTTATACCAGTTTTATCAATATTCGTTAACAAAAAAAGAAACATTTTTTTTATTTGACCATAAGTTGGGGAAATTTAATGTATCTCCATTTTTCCCTGATTCAGAGGATTGAAGTATATGATCTTGTTTTGTCAAATTACGTCCAAAAATGTATGTATGTTATATAAAATCGCTGCCCTAGCCAAAGTACAAAAAGAATATGCACAATTTTGGCAAGTTATTATTATAATGTGCCTAGTAAAACCCTAAAGTTCAAACGTTGATTTTCTGAAATTTCTCTAAAAAAAAATTTTAAAAATCATTTTAATTGTTAAAGTTGATTTTTTTTTAGATAAAATTCAAATAATAAATTTGAATAAGGAATCCTTGAGAGGCCATCTTTATATAAAGATAAATATGTTGCATCGTAATTAGACACCATTAGTTAAGTGATTTTTTTAAACTAAAATGAAGCTTTAACTGTTATTGAAGGTCTCTGGTAAATTCCCTAATAGAGAGGAACAAGTTAATTCAAAATTTCACACTTATGACAGGTCTGCTCAAGTCCAAAATAAGTTTTCGCAGATTATAATTTTAATAAAAAAATGCATATTTTGTAAAAGAAAAAAAAATTTCACATATTTTACAAAGGTTAGTTTCAAAAAAATTTAAAATTCGACCACAAATATCTCAATAAACAAAATTTTCAAATATTTTACTACGTTTTTTTTTTTTTTGTTGCTTATTTATTGGGGCTTTTACAAAAAATTGAGCATCTATAATATAATCTCAATTTAAAAGATGTGTACATATTTATTTGTTAGTAAAATTAATTAGAAAAAATAAAAAAAACGCAGTAAAATTTAACCCTTTGCCTGCCAACTTTTTGTTTGTAGATCTATTTCTATTTTGACTTGAGACTATTGTTAGGAGTCCTTAAATTAAAAAGCAAAATGTTTGCAAGTGGTCCCAAAAATCGAATTTTTGAAACTTCTCAGCCCATTTTCACCGCTAAAACATTCAAAAATGTTTTTTTTTTGTTCTGGGGGTTACCGCGTAACTAGAATCGAAAATTAAAATTTTTCGAAAAGAACTTCCGAATCGAAAGTAAATGCGTACTGTGTAATTCGTTCGGAACGACTGCTGAGTTGTATTCATAATAAAGAGGGAACAAACTGAAGAAAACGTGGCAACACTATTATCAAATGTCAAAATTACAAAAAATCCCAAAACAAACAAAATTTGAAATCAAAAAAGAAATTGTGTTTTCGACATAAAAATGGATTGCGTTTATTTCTGGTTTGATGAAGATGACGATAATTCCTTTTCAATTGATAGCAAATTGGACGTTTGCTGTTCCAATGGAGTAAGAGAACAGTATCTGCTTGGACCACCTCCGGTTCCAGAAATGCTGCTTCGGTTACGACTGCATTTAGCTTTTACATGAGTCTTGTAATCGGCCCAAACCTTTGGAAAAATATGTTTTAAAATATATTATTAAAAACGCTCATTACACAAACTTACTTTTTTCCAGCCATTGACATCACATTCGGGTGGTCCGAAAGCATTCAAATCCGAACACAACTTTTGCCACAAATTATTTGACTTATTCTTAGCATCTAGGACTTTTAGATGCCCTTTTGCCAAGTCTTAATGCTTGACCATGAAGTCGACCATTACCTCATATTGTTTTTTATTTGTGTATAAATTTCTTTTTGGAGCTTGCCTTAATAAATTGAAAACACAAATCTTATTAAATTTAATATAACATGTTTATTGGGTAATTTAATAAATATTTTTGTATAAATGAACAATATTATTAAGTTTTCTTTATTTTTAATCATTTTTTATTTTTTAAATGTGTAAATACTTACATTTTTAATATTTTTTCACTTGTCACTAGCAAAATAGCTTTTGAACAATTTCCGAACGTTTTTATCGCAAAAACAGTTTGTAATACAGAGTTGCATTTTCGAATGGGATTTTTTTTGTTCGAAAAGGAAAGTTATCTTGATGTGATTGGTATTAGTGAAACATGGTTGAAGACACCTACATATATTGTCTAATGCTGTTAATATTGATGGTTATAATTTATGCCGTAATGATCGACCTTGTCCCGATAGGGCTGGGGGAGTGGCGTTATTTATTTCGAAGAAAATTTATTACAAAGTGGTTTACGTTGGGACTTTATATGGTGTAGCTGAATCTTTATTTATTGAGGTAATTTATAATAATAGAAAAATATTAGTTGGTGTTGTTTACCTTCCTAAGGGGGACATAGAAGATTTTAGAGATTCTGTAAGTTACTTGATTGAGGAATACAGGGATATTGTAATTATGGGTGATATGAACAATAATATGTTTGAACAGCGAACTGCGGAGAAGGTACGCCATGTTTGTGGTACTATGAATTTGTTTCCCATTCATAATTCGCTGCTGACACACTTTGATGTGAGGACCAGAACAACGTCATTATTAGATTATTGTTTAGTGACTGATGCAGACATGGTTGGGAGATCTGGTCAGTTGCAGTGTCCAGGCATTTCCCATCATTCACTTATTTATATTTCAACTTATGCGTCTGTTATAAGAGTGGATAAAATAGTTGAATATTACGATTACAATTCTGTTGATGTTTCTCTTTTGGAGAGGGTTGCGTTGTCTGCTGACTTTTCAGCCATCTATAACACATCTGATGTTAATGATCAGCTGAGTGTTTTGTATGGCAATTTGGATCTAGCCCATTCTGTGGTACCCTTTATCAGGCGTAAAGTTAAACCTCGGAGTGATTCTTGGTTTCAGTCGAGGGATATAATATATGCTACTTCTGTCAGGGATTTAGCATATGCAACATTTAAGAGTACCAGAACTGATGAAGATTGGAGGAAATATTGCAGATTGCGGAATAGGACGAAATCGATAATAAGGAGGGAAAAACGTAAGGCACATTCTAAACTTTTTGAGAATATTGATAGTAGAAATATGTGGAAACTTTTGAAGGATAATGGTGTTGTGGATAGTGAGTCTTTTGGGGATCACAATGACCCTACATCTCTTAATGAGATGTTTGTGTCTAATCAGAGCGATGAGGGGGTGCTTTTTGAGTTTGATCGATTTTTGTCATCCAACAGCGGGTTTTCATTTAGGTGTGTTACAATAAGTGAAATAGTTGAACAGTTTCATAGTATTAAATCTAATGCTACAGGGTTTGATGGGTATCAGTTGAAATTTCTAAAATTGATTTTACCATATTATGGTGGGCATTTTGTTCACTTGGTTAATACAATTTGGACTACATCTACATTTCCGAATGTGTGGAAAATAGCATATAAGACCGATAAAGAAGCGTGGTTCGTCCAATGATATGGATAATTTGAGACCTATTTCTGTGTTACCGGTATTGTCGAAGGTTGTGGAGAGGCTAATGAAGGATCAGCTAACGGAATATTTGGATAGTAACAATCTTTTGAGTAGTAGTCAGTTTGGTTTTCGTAAGAACCATAGTACTACTTCACTTTTGGTGGGGCTTACATATACTATAAGAAGCCATGTGGATAATAAACATTTGTGTGTGCTGCTTTCACTTGATCTTACCAAAGCATTTGATAAAATATGTCATAAGTTACTTTTAAAGAAACTTATTGAAGTTTACAATTTTTCAGGGACTGCAGCTGCACTAATATGCTCGTATCTCTCGGATCGTGGCCAATTTGTTTCTTCTGGTGCAGAATGTTCTGAGGTTTTGCCGGTTATAAGTGGTGTCCCTCAGGTGTCCGTTATTGGTCCTCTACTGTTCACTATGTTCATAAATGATTTCTTCAGTATATTGAATGTTGGAAGATGTTATCTGTTCGGGTATGCGGATGATATACAAATTTTGTTTTGTGGTAAAAAGGATAATTTGAGTGTACTACAAACGGTGATAAACTATTCAACTGACCGTATTTCGAATTAAATGATGGATAATTACATATCCATTAATACGATGAAAGCAAAGGCAATGTTATTTTCCAACTCAAACCATTGTGCTCAGGATTTATATTTATCTATCAATGATACTGAAATTGAGTTTGTACACCATTTATCGATTTTGGGAGTAGTGATAGACTGTAATTTAACATTTGAGCATCATATTAGATATCTTACGTCAAGAGTATTTTTTTATATTAAGGAGATTATATAATACAAATTTGATTATTCCAGTTTATGTTAGGGAGAGAATTGTCCATAGTACTATAATGCCACTTTTTTTATACTGTGTGGAGATATATTCTGGCACTTGGGATTATAACATAAATGACATTCGATTGCTCTTTAATAGAGTAATAATATATATTCGGTGCGAATCCGTGAACATATTACAGAACATGTTTATCGTTTTCTGGGAACATCGTTTGACGATTTTATAAGTATACGTCTTCTGCTTTATTTTTATCGGGTATTTAGTATAAGATGCCCTTTGTTTGTATCAAACTTTTTTAGATTTACTAGATCAACTAGATCGAATTTGCTTATTATACCATTTAATACTCCTTGGGTAAGTCGGTCTTTTCAAAGGCGTTTGGTTTTGTTATATAATGCCCTACCATAATTTTTAAGGCATTTCAACTATACCGATCATGTTTATAAGGGAAAACTTTTAAATCAGTTTCATTAGTAACGTCAATTTTAATATTTTTGATAATTTTGTTACAACAAGGTTAATAGAAATGATGTATATTTTTGCGTTCTGTTCTAATTGGGTTAGCAAAAAAGAAGAAAAAACAATTAGTGTGATTTTTATTGAGTAATAAAATAATATTTATAATTATTTGAAAGTAGCCAATTAATTGTTATCATGGTTTATTTAATTATAATTTTAGTTTAAGGTTAACTTAAGTGAGTGGAATTATTGTAATTTATTAATTGGCCAAAAAAAGGCTTTCAAATTACAAAATGAAGAATAAAAAAAAAAAAAAAAAAATGTCCGTACTTTCGAGAAAAAAAGTACGAAAATCGTATTACGCGGTACAATTTGTTCGTATTCGTAAATTTTTCTTTTCGAATCGAGTTACTCGGTAACCCCCCTGGTGATTAGATGAAGCTATATGCCAAGCTTACTTAGTTTACGAGATACACCAAACACACATTTTTTTAGATATAAAGGTTCATTTAAAAAATCGGACTTAACAAATATCGCGACTATATTGAACGGTTTATCCATATAATGATTTTTTAATGAGCATATTCAAACAAAAATATAAAGTTTGATTGCATTATCAAAATTTTTATATTTATTTAAAAATGTGTACACTGTAGTGTACAACGGTAGTCAACGGGTTAATACTTGATGTGCTACAATTTTCCCCTCTAACCCTCATAGAATAAGAGATTTTTATCTTATAATTTGTTATTAAATAGTGTAAACGATTGTTATATTGTTATTTTTTAAAGCTTATTTCAATATTACATGTGACTAATTCATTTGAAATTTAAATGATTAATAATTAAACTAAAAATGTATTATCTCTTTTTTATTACAGACACGTATGCAAAGTTTATCACCCGCCACATCAAAATATAACATCACAGCGACTTTTAAAAATATGATTAAAAAAGAGGGTATAATGAGGTAACTTATTTTTGTGAATAAAAACTTTTCCAATCTACCCGATTGAAAAAATTGATATGGTGCTATATAAAATTATATATGAGGCCATATATAATTATATACAATTCCATATATACTTTTATATAGTCCTATATCAAATTATATATACATATATGAAAATTGGTGGACATAATTATATAAAATCAGATATAATTCTATTAATTCTGATATAATTATATCCGAAAAATGGGTATGTCTAATTTTATATAATTTTGTATAAAACATAATATGACCTAGATTTTGTTTTTTTTATATTGAATTCCTCTCTAAAATAATAAGACAACATTGCAAGTACATTAAATTATCTATTTATTAAATATTACAAAAAATAACAGCGACAACTACAAAACTTACAAACACAAACTATTACACAATTTAACCGCTTTTTTAAACAACATCTAATGGCAGTATTACTTTGGTATTTTCTACATTAGTGGTTGATGCTTGGCTTAATTTATCTCTTTCCCAATGTAAAGTCACAGATGAGCCCCGAATACTGGTGCCTAAAACGATTCAAGAGGGAAAAAACATTTCTTAATAAAACTAAGCAGGACCTGACTGTCAAATATTTTTTTCTAATTTGTTTTCTCTATTTGTATAGCAGAAATATTAACAGAATGTGTTAAAATGTTAAAAAAAAATTGCAATATCAGTTAATTTTTAATAAAATTTCGGTTGTAAATAAAATTTTACATAGTCTTCAGATTGTAAAGGTATTTATAAGGCAAGTGTCCTGGGCTCAGACCGTAATGAAACTTGAATATGTTGTTAAGAAAAAAAAAAAATATTTGACCCATACTTTTTTTAACTGCACAATCTCATATTCCGGGGAAAAAGTAGGGTCAAGAGTGACTGTTTTTTTTTTTAATACTACAAGTTAGGTATTAACCCTTTAACCGGCAAGCCCGCCTCTAGGCGGGGTATTTTAAATTGGCCATAAGTTCGCCAAAAAAGTGTTTTATTATAAAAATGTAAGCTATATCGATAGAGAACTAAGTTATCCACATATTTTGCGAAGTAATGTTTTGTGTACATGTCATGGTTTGGAAACGAGAAAGCGTTATAGTTAAAATTTTCAGTAATTTCAAAAAATAAATATTTTGAAACAACCACAATTTTGAAAAGTCCTTAAAAAACATTTCTGTTAACATGAAACCATATATATTCCACACAAAGGAAGATTAAAGCTTAAACTTTTGGAAAATACTCTAAGTTTGTTCTAAGGACATACAGGACTTTAAAAGGATACATATAAAGGACATCATCTTATATTGAAAACGAGTAGACGGATTTTTATGAAATTTGGCAGAAATATTATATTTGGTAACACTATCAAAGCTTCAAAGTTTCGTCAATATATATTAAAGTTAAGGTTCGTTTTCGCTCGATTTCGCGTTTTTCGAAAAACGAAAATCGCCATATCTTTTTATCTAAAAGCTCAAAACGACTAATTTTTGGACTGTTGTTACATCTTTGTAAGAAGAATAATTTATGCCTTAACTTTTTAAACTTTATAGGTTAGTTTTTGAGATAGCCTCTAAACCTATTTTGACCCATATCGCCTAAAATAGGCAACAAAAAAAATTTCGCTAAAACAAAATATTATTAATTTCTCGTGCCGAACGAGTGGAATAAATTTCAGTCCAAAAAAGCTTATACCGGTTAGAGGGTTAATAGCAAGGTATTTCAAGATTTATCCAATCAAATAATGCAAATATTTAATAGCTCTTAATCTAAAAAGTTTAAAACCAATTGGAAACTATTGTTTAAATTAAACTTCATGTTTAAAATATTTGTCTCCTCTATCATATATCCAAGTATCATTAAGGAAGGTTCCGCACCAGATGACCTAAGTTGTTAGAACGAATATAAATAAAACTAATACTGGGTTTCCACTTATGTGTTTTATGCAAAACATGTGTTTTATGCAAAACATGTGTTTTATGCAAAACATGTGTTTTGGTGCGAAAAAAAATAATGGGAAAACATGTACAAAACATGTTTAGTTTTAAAACACGTTCAAAGCACGTTCAGTGGAAATAGTATAAACATTCAATGTTTTCTTACCTTTAAATATGAGATTAGTCCTCAAAAATAAATATAATTAACCAGAAAAACCATCTCTCCTTAATCACATTTCCGAATTTTCATAAAATCTGTTGAGATCAAAAAGCACGATATTCTGCATTTAATGTGTATGTACATATTTCTGTTTCAATTGTGGTTATTTATACAACTGAAAATAAAGAACACATTTGTGTATATCAAAATTATATATCATTTGGAATTAACTTATCTGTAGCAATCTTATTATTTATTGGGCCCACAATCTCGCATACGACTCATAATAAGCTTAGAGGAATCTAATAAGCTTAGAGCAATATAAAACGTTATAACAACCAAATTGTAGAAGATTTTTGATACTTACAATGAGTAATCCATAAGCCCATTTATTGGTAAACTAATCGACACATTTTAAAATTAATTAAGAGCACTTTATTGTTATTATTGTATTTATGTATTTGGAATATTAATTTAAGCAAATTTAAAAAAATATTTTTTTTTGAATTTTGAATTGGAAAGATTAAAAAAAAAATTAAAAATTACTATGGATTGATACTTGCAAGCATATGTAGACAAAGGAAGGATTGATTTTTATGAAGTTAATCAAAACAACGAAATTGATTTTATTTAAAATAATATTTGGTATTTATTGTATCATAACAATCCAGATCTTTCTGTCAGTAGATGAAGTCTGCTTTAAATTAGCGGATGAGGAGATATGTTTATTTATAAATAAACATTGCACGGTTTTTTGTTTAACAAAAAACAAATGGTCTTTAACTTGAATAATCTTGCTCACATCATAATATATATATTATATATATATTTTAATAGTCTATGTACAAAAATCGTCATAGGGGTTTTGTTAGAAAAACTTTCGCTAATCTAAACATTTTTGCACGAGCACAATAAAGGTGTTAACATAACATATCGTACTAAAATTTCATATAAAGTTTTTATTTATGGAATTAAAACAAGTTTCATGATCTTGCCATTCTGTGTTATTTGGTAATTTTGTTTAAAATTTGTTCATACTTTGCATTTATAGTAATTAATTGTGCTAAATTCCCAAAACTTATTTAACAAATTGTGAAAAACAATCTGCTGTAGGCTTGTCCCTATCCGGATTTCATTCCTGCCCAAGGAAATCTTCTGGGGACTTTGTTATTAGAATTCCTAGAGATATTTGTTATGTTAAATCACAAACTCAATGAGAATTTCTTGTTCTCGTCTAGGAGCCTGATTCAAAATTTAAAATATCAAAGAAAAAACAAAAACAACAACAAAATATTATCACAATTGGCTTTGTCATCTTCCAAATACTACTCTGTTTTTTTGACAGACCTAGCATACAGTTATTAAAAATATATAGTTATGTATAAGAATCAATATATAATTATATCTGATTATATAAGGCATAAGACCATATACAGTTTTATATAATTTTATATGACACCATATTAACCTACTTGGAAATAATCACCGACATATTCAATTACATTTAACTATATATGGTGTTATATAGTATATACTCTTATCTAATTATATATGTTTATATATAAACTTTTTTACTTGGGTATTTATATGAACCAATATATAATTATATCTGATTATATAAGGCAGATATAATTATATATAATTTTATATGACACCATATTAACCAACTTGGAAATAATCAACGACATATATAATTATATATGGTGCTATATATTATCTTATTTAATTATATATAAACTTTTTTACTCTGGTATACACAAATACATTAAATTTTTTTTTTTTAATTTTCTTTTCATTTAAGACCCATAAGAGGTGTTTCAGCTGTGGTGGCTGGTGCTGGTCCAGCACATGCTTTATACTTTGGTTCCTATGAAATGTCAAAAGAGCTCATGACCAAAGTAACAACAAACAATCACTTAAATTATAGTAAGTTAACAGAAATTTATGATTTTCAAAAGCTGGGTTGAAATATTTGTCCCCTATTTGCCCAATCTATTTTAGTGGCCTCCGGTGTTATTGCTACTCTAATACACGATGCCGTTTCCAATCCAGCTGAAGTCATTAAACAACGTTTACAAATGTATAATTCTCCATTTAAATCTGTGGTAGCCTGTATGCGTGGTGTCTATCAACAGGAGGGTATTAAGGCTTTCTATCGCTCATATTCAACACAATTGGTAATGAACATACCAAATCAGACAATACATTTTACTACATATGAATTTTTTCAAAATAAGGTAAATATACGAAAATTTTAATGCGTAGTAAGTAGTAAATTAATTTCTGTCATCTTTCGTTTAAGCTTAATCATGAACGTAAATATAATCCACCGGTTCATGTTATAGCTGGCGGTGCTGCTGGTGCTTGTGCGGCTGCTATTACAACGCCATTGGATGTTGTTAAAACACTGTTAAATACTCAGGAAACTGGTTTGGTTAAGGGCATGATGGAAGCCATTAAAAAGGTGAGATTTACAATCGAAAGCATAAAATTCTCCAAAAGGCTTTAGAATACAACTATTTACATTTCAATCAGATTTTAAGGATTTTTTCTACTTAAATAATTTTTTGATTCTTTGACATTTTTCTTAACAAAGAGTACTCAAATTATTTCTTTAATGACTTTTTAAGTTTATTAAAATATTCTCCGATAGAAATAGTAAAAACTCTGAAATTTATTTTTTAAATATTTCACAGATTTTAAAAAGTTTTGATACCGTTAAGAAATTTTTTGTTTCAAAATATTTTAAAATTTTATATTTTTACAATAAAATTTAACTATAGAACAATTTGTATTATCGGATTGTTTTATAGATAAACTTTAAAACACTGAGAAATTTTTCCTAAGAAAAATGCTCATATATGAGGACATCTTTTTACTGAAAAATTGTCTGATTTTAGAAGAATGCTCTAATTTGAGAACATCTGTTTACTGAAAAATTGTCTGATTTTTAAAGAACTATTCTCAGAGCTGTTTTTCTCAAAGAAAATTTTATATTTTGGGAATTTTAGAATTGCTATATTAAGTTCTATTAAATTTTTTTTATTTCCTTTTAAAAAGAATTTACAAACTTTGAGTTGTCTTTTTTTCCATAATACTACGTTCATTTGTAAACTTGAAAAAAAAAACGATAATAGGTATTTTGTGGTTCAGTGTTAATATAGATTTAAAAAAAAGTTTGGTTACTTATAACGAAACTTGTAAACTTTTGATAAAAAATACCAGTTTCTTGTTTAAATTTGAATAATTTTTTGGTAATATTTATCATTTTCACGGAATATATTCGGGATGTGTACAAAAGTCTTAAAATTTTTAAAGAAACCCACATCAGATCAGATTTTGAGGGTTTTTTATTAAAAAATTCTCCATTTCTAACCTATTTGATTTCGGTGAAACTTGAATCTAGTATAAAAATTATAAGATCGATTTAAGTGGTCAAAATGCGGATTAGAAAATCATCAATTTTTTTCAAACTTTTGCTTTTAATGACATTTTTCAAAGAAACCATTAACGAATTAATATTGTTGAAAATGAATTTATATAAGCTTTTTTCCCAGATACCTTTTTTGTGCTTTTTAGCTTTTTTTTTAAGTTGCTAATAATTTGGATTTAAACGAATTTTATCCGAAGTATTTTTTGAAACAACTTAGCAACCCTGTGCTAAAACATAGATAACGTCTATATCAAACATTCTCTTTGGAAGAATATATTGTGGCTTAGCAGTTTTTATTGGAAAGTTTTTGAGTTTTTGACAAGCTCCCAAACAAAAAATTTACCAAAAATGGCGAATTTTCTTCCCTCTATTTTATCTTCATAGTCCATGAGTTGCCCGAAAAATGAGACAGAATTATTTAGATAGATTTAGTTTCAATGAACATTTTTTATATGAATAGAACATTTTTGGTCTTCAAAGTTTAAGTTTAATAACGTCATGATGCTTGTTATGAAAAGACAATAACCACGTGCTTGATTACTAAGTAGACAAGAATGGAGCAAAATTAATGATTAATAGGTTTTTTTGTTAAAGTTCTGCCTATTATGGAGGCTCTAACTTTTCTAAAACTTCAGGTTCTGATGAGATCTTTAGCCAGATCGAAATACTAGTATCAACCTAGCTAATATGTTTGATTTGCTTTATTTTTGTAAATATACGGAGGTTGGAAGCTCGTTTAAAAATTAAAAATAACATAAAAAATAATCTCGATGTATATAAAAGCAAAAAACTAACAAAACTGATAAAAATATTACTTGAGCCTGAGTAAAAACTAAAATTTTTTTTTATATAAATAGAACATTTTTGTTCTTCAAAGTTTAGTAACGTCGTGATGCTTGTTAGGAAAAGACGCTAACCACGTGCTTGATTACTAAGAAGACAAGAATGGAGCAAAATTAATGATTAATAGGTTTTTTGTTAAAGTTCTGCCTATTATGGAGGCTCTAACTTTTCTAAAACTTCAGGTTCTGATGAGATCTTTAGCCAGATCGAAATACTAGTATCAACCTAGCTAATATGGTTGATTTGCTTTATTTTTGTAAATATGCGGAGGTTGTAAGCTCGTTAAAAATTAAAAAAAAAGAAAATTACTCAAGTTCGAGGCCATATTTTATATTTCTTTATTAGGATATTGTCCTAACAAATAATCTGTAGTGTTTTTGTTTTCAAATTTATTAATTGACCATTTGCAGGAATGTGTTGATTGATCTATTTTGGGAATTTTCTAGGTTCCCATCATCAGAACACGTTTTGAAAGAAGTGACAATCAAATGCAAAACATCAAACATTCATATAAACTAGTTTTCTCACTAAATGACAACTAATATATGAGCTCGAAGTTAAAGATTATCACCATTAATCAAAAATAAATTGAAAACTTGTTCATTATGTGCAAGCTCTACCTTTGGTAGATATTCAATACACGTTTTTTGTTTTTTTCTCATTTTTATTTTCACATCGTATCGTATTGATTCATAATACCGACCGACCGAATAGTTATTATTTTTTTTGTATAACAAGGACGTGTAAAGTTTGTTGTTTATTTCTGCTCTTTAAAAATCTGTAGGCCTTCTACTTGAAAATGTTTACGAACAAAGAATTTGATTTCTTCCTCGGTAAATATTGTGTTTTTTTTTTTGTTTTACCTAGCGTTTTAAATTTAATTATGTTCCAACTTCAGGTTCATCAAAACATAAATTTTTAGATTTAACATTATTTTTTAAAATTAATAGTTACATGTTTTATATATGAATTACAATTAGAACTTAATTCTTTTAACTAAAAAACTTTTTAGATAAAATTGTATCAAATTATATATAATTTGATCATATTGGATAGACCCATAAGATCATGAGACCCATGACCATGAGATTAGCTTATGGTTACCATTTCTCGGATCAGATGAGATGTAATGTTATGTATAGTTATATGTGAAACTATATAAATAAAATATATTCAATTTGAAAAGCATTACTTATTTTTAGATTATAAATAACAAAAATTCTCACATTTTGAAAACTTATTGATTTTTATTTTAGATATATTCTGTGGCTGGACCTAGTGGCTTCTTTAAGGGATTGACTGCCCGTGTTCTTTATTCAATGCCAGCCAATGCCATCTGCTGGTCAACTTATGAATTCTTTAAATTCTATTTATGTGGCATAGATCGAGATCATTATAAATCGACAATAACAGGCAAAAATATGTTGCAACCACGAAAAGTTTCAGCTTCCGAAGTAGATGATGTACACATACCACAAGCCTATCTAATGGTACCAGTGCCCGAAAGTACAGAAGAAACAAAAAATCCCAAAGAATCATCATCAACAAACGCTGCAACCACCACCACCACCACAACAACAACAACAACAGTGACATCACCCATACCTGCAGGTCCCATTAAAACAGTTTGTGAACTATCGACCAGTGTTACAGCACCCACCCTTAATCTGACCACTAGACATACAGAAGTTAAAAATCCATTTGATAGAGGTTTTTCAAGTCCATAAGCACAATATTGATGAAAAAGCATTCTTAATTTTTTTTAAAACGTTCATTCAAATTGCGCCATACTTCATAAACACTCTACACACATCCATTACTATAAAAATGTAAAGTTCATAGTTATTAAAATACGCTACAATTAGCGCTAGGATGTCTCGCCTGTGAGTTCCAGCAGTATCTTATTAAACGCTAATTGTTATTTGTGTTTGGTCGCAACAGAAAACAAAAGGAGAAGAAGAAATATATATATATTCCTAAAATTTGTGCGTTCATAGAGTGTTTTGTTTTAGAAGAATAGCGTATTTTTGTGTAAAATAAAACTGTATTGCAAAACCTAGTTTTGCCCTAAATAAAAACAATAAAAGCGGGATATTTTGGCTAGCATTTTAAATATATTGCTAATTATAACAACGCCTCTTTTTTTGAATGCATAGTCATTACAATTGTGGTTAGTTTTTGTTTATATTTTTTAATTAAATCAAAACCTTATTTTTCATGTAATATATAAAATACAAATCCTTATCGTTATTATTATTTTTTAAAAATTCATATATATATAAAATCTATGTATGTTATATAATTAGAAACTAAAAAAAAAAACAATAATTTAAATATAAAACTCAATTTTGTAATTAAATTACACAAAAAAAAATAAATAAAACAAAAAGAAAAATCATTAAAAGTTCTCCAAATTTATTTTTTACTCAAAAGGTTTTTTTTTTTATTTTTTTTACCATGAAATCTTTAAAGAATTAATTGATTTTGTTTTTCTTTTTATACTATTATTTGATAAATATTGTAGTTCATTTTATATTCCTGTTATTTTTTTTTTTACATCAGCCTTAAAAACTATGTTATAAAATACTTTTTTTTTAACCTCAAGACATCTTTTTTGGGTTTTTTTTACAATTATTTGTTAACAAAAAAGGAATTATGGTTAAAATATTGCATTAAAGCTACAAAAATTGTTATTTATATTATTTAGCAATATGAAAAAAATACAAAAAATAATACTTTTAATCTTAATAATATGTATGCTGGTAAAAGAGCATTAAAACAAATAAAATAAAATAAAAAAACTAAATTTAAACTTATAAAATTGTTATCGTAAAACGACACACCACAAACACTACAAAAGAAAATACTGTAAAATATAAATTAAAAAATAAAATGATAAATTGTTTTTATGTCAATTATAAGTAAAAATGTTTTATGTGTTTTACTAATTAGTTTAATTACTCTGTTGTAAGAAAAATTTCAACTTTTGAAATGACACAAATAAAACAATGGGACACGAAACTTAGTTTTGGGTTTTTAGAACCCAGTGGTATATTCGGTTTTAACCCATTAATGCCTGATCCCCGATTCCATTGTCCAATATCGATGAAATTTCACACATTCTTTACTTAAGGTCTTAGAAGTTATTTGATATAATTTTCTTTTCGATTTCCCATACTTGGGACTTATGAATTAACCACTGATATAAAATAATTCCTCTGTGGTTTTTTAATTAAATTATTTTGTTATGCTCTTTCATGTAAAACTCTTCATTTTTACTTGAAAATAATCGATATTTCAAGTAAGAGTACTTCATAAAACTGTAAAATACGTATTTTGATGGTCATGTTATGAAATCATGCCTGTAGCCCAAGTGAGTGGTCCTACCCAGCTACAAATTTTTTGCACTTTAAAGAATACCTAACCCTATTAGCCAACAATAAAGTTTTCCGATGTGTCGCTTCTCCAATTTTTTCAGAGGCAATTTCAATTCTTTCTTTCAATTTTTCAGAATATGTAAATTTGCAGACAATTGAACAGATAATTACCAATCCCCAATTTTACACCAACATTTTCCTAAAGTATTTTAATCCTTTCTCCACCTACCTGTAAAAATCAATTTGATGCAACTCTTACCTGTCTTTAGCTATAATTTTTTTAAGATGGCTCCTTTTTGGGTATTTAAATACCCAATAGGCAGGAATGGGTTAATAGGTTAATAGGAATGGGTTAAAAAGATATTTCAATTTAAAGTTTGCTTTAACTCAAGCTATTTTTGAGTGTATTTTAAGTAAAAGACATCGAAAAAGTTTCGATATAATCATAAATGATTATACAGTTGAACCTCGATTATCTGGGTTGCACGGGACCGAACTCAGCACGGATAATCGAAAACACGGTTAATACAGCCCAGCCAAAAATTGCCAATGGTCTGAAAAATCAAGCACTGGCAGAGCACTATTTCCCAATGATCCAACAAATAAAGTTCTGGCAAAGCACTGACACACAACGCTCTGCCAACGTTAGTAAAAAGGGCTTTGATAGTGCTTAATTAACAAAATTTACAACAGTAAAAATAATAAAAGCACTAGCACATCTCTGGCTTAGAACGCTCTGCCAACGTTCGTAAAAAGTGCTTTGCCAGTACTTGATTTACAAAATTTACAACCGTAAAAATAAAAAAGCACTGGTACAGTACTGACTTAGAACGCTTTCCCAACATTGGCAGAAAGTGCATTGCCAGTACTTATTTACAAAATTTACAACCGTTAACTTAATAAAAAAAAACAGTGGCACATCCCTTGTTCACAACAAGAGTGGAAAAATTCAAAACTAAATTGCAATTTATGATTTGAAGTTAAGAATATAATAATAGTATAGTCAGCACAAAGTATAGTTTTTGTACTAAAATTTTACTTAAGAAATTTATTTTCAAATTTCTTTCTGTAGTAAAAAATCGTGCTAACTTATCACAAAAATAATTGATAAAAAAATATTCAGTTATTTTTTTTGTAATTAACTTAGTTGAAGCAAGCCTATTGTTATTTCTGCTCAAAATTACCAAAATCATTCAATAAGAAATAATAAAATTCTATACTGAAGTGAATTAGGACTTTATTGGTCGTTTTTGGTTTTGGTACTGGCCAAGCGCTTATTGCCAGTGCTTTGCCAACGTTTTAAATAGGAAACGGCTAAGCTCTGCCCGGTGTTATCATTTTGGGGTTGGCAAAGCACTTATTATATTATTAAAAAAGCTCTTTATTGGTTGTTCTACCAATGCTTTGCCAACGTTGTAAAACTATGGTTTTGGTACTGGCAAAGCGCTCATTGCCAGTGCTTTGCCAACGTTTTTAAAAAGGAACGGCCAATCCTTGCCCGGTGTTATCATTTTGGGGTTGGCAAAGCACTTAAATCTTCAGAAATCCAACGCTCTGCCAACGCTCATACCACCGTTGAAAGCACTGGGCCAATGCTTAGCCGTTCGTATTTTTCTGGCTGGGAGGTTATTTATTTTTCCCGAATTTCAATTATTTGTATGTTCGTTAATAGAAAAAAACCAAACAAATAAATGTATGTGCTGCACGGATAATAGGGGTAAAGCACGGTTAATAGAGGAAAACAATAAAAGCACGGATAATAGATATAAAACACGGTTAATAGAGGTATAAATCAAATATCCAGCATGCCGGTTAACAGATGTATACGGTTAATGGAGGCCCGGATAATCGAGGTTTAACTGTATATAGTATCACATATAAACATCACATCTCATCTGATCCGAAACATGGTATACATAAGCTGATATCATTAGATTAGACTAGAGTGGCACTCTGCACCGCGACCAGAAGTAGGTATTTTGTGCTGCCAGCGAATACACCCTATAGGTTCAGGCTCCCTACGAAGCAAACTAATATCATGGCATCTAATCTCATATACGCCCATGTCCCTACTTTCGAACGTTTTGCAATTAGAACGAATTTGTGAAATCACACGAAATTGAAATTTGGTGTTCTCAAATCCTTAAAGCTTTCGAAAACTTGGAATTTTTTTCGAAATTATTAGGTCCATTCGTTTACACCAAAATTTGCACAAATTTGTACTGGATTTTACTGAAATGCGTTCGCGTACACATAAATTTGCAAAAGAGAGCATCTACTAAGAGAGAAAAGTGACAGTTGTCAGCAAAAAACCTGCAAATTTTTACTGGACAAATTTTTGCCAGTAAAATCCAGTAAAATCCAGTAGAAAACAAAAACATATGATTAAATTAAGTAAACAAACAAAAATAAGCATACATTTAGTAATAAAAACATTTAGAAGATTAAAAGCTGAATTAAAAGGGCGGCAAAAACTAAAATAATTATTTTCAACCTGAAACAAATTAAAGTAGTCAGTTACAATTATTATAGTAACAATTTATCAGTTTTCTAATATCTCTGTTAATTGTTTTTATTTACATTAATATATTAGAGATGTAAAGCTAATGAATATATGAATTCTTCTTACTGCATATTATTCAGGGTACCGAATATCAAAAATCAAGTATTCATGTATTTTCGTATGTTATTTAACTAGAAACAAAATTAAAAGTCATGTACAAACTAAACAAGTCTAAAAGCTTCCACAAAAGTTTATTAAATAAATACAATTGCTACGAATTTATGATTATTAAAATGCAATGCATCAAGTACCAAAAACAATATATACTGGGTAGTCTAAATAACACTTACTTTACAACACTAAGCTTTTTAGCGCTCATATGTTTGAATTAACCTGCAATTTTTTGCAATTTTTCCGTTCGTTTACTTTTTGTGCAAGAGCCAGTTCTGAGAGTAACATTTTCATTTTGCCCAAAATTTACTCATCTACTGGATTTTACTGGAAAAGTAAACGAATGGACCTATTATCGAAGTGCCAAAAACATATGGTTTTATGGAAAATAAAAACATATGGAAAGTAAAATGCTTTTAAGAAATGCTTCTAACATTGTTGTCAATTTGTTTGAGTGTTTTCTAGAATATCAAAACAAAAAAATGTTTGTTTAAAACTGTTTTTTAGAGTATAAACAATACAATAAAATCAGAAATAAGTAAAAAAAGTTTTGAATTTTTAATATTAAGCACCATTTTTGACCCTAAATTGTAATTTATTAGAAAAAGGACATTCGTTTTACTTTCGACCAGGCTTTTTTACACGAATTAAAACGAATAAAAAATAGGGAAAAACGTTCTGATTTAATCGCAAAGAACACCGAAAAATTCTAAAATTTTCACTTTCACTATGATTTAAAAGCCGGTAACATTGGTGATATTTTGATCCGAAAAATGTGTCTATCAAATATGATCAAATTATATATAATTTGATACAATTGTATCTAATAAGTTTTTTAATTAAAAAAAATATTATAAAACAAAATTGAAAATGTTTTAGAGATCAGGGGTCGTATTACGGCATTCGTGATCGTAATTTTTTGATCGAAATTAATTTTCTATTTTTCAAAAGTAAAACCTTTGAACGAAATATTTTTGATAAGGGATGTTGTAGTTAGGTCCTTGATTAAAAATAAACGTAAAACTTGGTGTTTTCATTATTAGTATTTTTGTAGTTATTCATTAAAAATACTGTTTTCGAACGATTTCACTCGATCACGAATGCCGTAATTCGTCCCAGAACTTTTTTTTAATCCAATTAAGTAGTACTTGTAATAAAAATAGAACATATAATAAATTTAAAACGCTAGGTATGGGGTCGGTATTATGGATCAATACCATATTTTTTTATGAAGGATAAATATCCCTATTTAGGACTTCAGCAATATCAGATTGTTTAAAACGACTATTTTGTTAACCACAAAACAGGATGAGTGGTAGAAAGTATATTGCTTACAGTGGAACTAAAATTTAGAATGCATTACGCATATTATAAGGTTTGGGTGTTTCATTTGTTTAAACAAGCCGTTACCTACGCTCTCTTATAAAAAAAAACCTGAACTGGTGTTAAGAGAATTTTGACAAAAATGTGGTAACAGTTTTACTTTTAATTAATTAATTTTCATGCTTTTAAGCAATTTTAATTCAAATTTAAAGTTAATTTGTGTTGTTTAATGTATTCTCTGCATAAGTTTTGTATAATTAACACAAAATTTTATTTATATATACTAAAAAATATGCACATGATCAAAAAAAGTTATATCTCATATACAAAATCAGATCTCATTTGATATATATCGATATTTATACTTATCCAAGTTTATCTCAAAATTGGGGTATCCAGTAATATCTGATTAGATCCCTCAAATATATTACTAGATTAATTTAGATCAAAATTGATCTAAAATTGGGGTATCCAATAATATGGATTAATTTAGATCTAATAAGATCAAAAAAGATATTTTGAGATTAAATTGGATTTACTTAAATCCCGTGACATATATAATTTTTAGTAAAATTCAAAAAAAAAAATAAAAAGAAATAGGCATCTGTCGCACATACAGTGGGGAGCACTCGTGAATACATGTAATTACTTTTTACTTTTTACACAAAGATTCAGGCTGGAAAAATAGTTGACACTAGAACTAAGGTATACTTTTCTAAAGACATAAGGTACCTGAATCCCACATCTGGTCTCAGAATCACTCTCCGACATCAGTCGTTCGAGTTATATTAACGTCTTTGATCAAAATGCTACGATTTTTCACCTTACGGAAATATATTTTTTTGATTCTCACTGCTTCACTATGTATGTGGTTATATATCACAATATATATACATAATAGTATCTTATACACATACAAAATATTAATGATGTTGGACATATAATCTTATCTTCAACTAAATTGTTAATCTTATGTCATATATGGAATCTTATATTTACATCTTACCTCATTTAACGGCATATATAATAATATTTTAAGTTATATTATATATATGGCACCATATATATATAAGCTATCTTATATCACCCACAAACATAATTTTCATAAGCCAGTATATATTATATCTTAATTTATATAGTTGATATTGCAACATATATGATTACATATTATGTTACATATGAGAATGAAATATTATATACCATATCTTATTATGTATATCATATTAGGGTGGTCCTATTTTTCAACTTGCGATTTTTGGGGCTGCCCCCCTCTTAAAATATTTGTTTGGGTACAAAAATTCACCATACAAAAAAATTTGAGTTCTAGCATAACGGGAAGATGTCCCGCATCGCCCTTGAAAATCGGGCCCGTTGGAAAAATGGTCATAATTTAAAAAAAAATTCAAATTTTTTTTCTTCAAAATTAAAAAATATAAAATAATTTTTCTGTTGGGTTTAATCATAACTACTCAGATAAAAAATATTACTTTCCCAGAAATCGCTAACTTACCCTAACTTTGTGTCAAAAAAATTAATAAATATTTTGGGGGTACCTCAAAGTGACTTTTTTGCATTTTTGAAAATTTTATTCAACAAAAATCAAAACCCTGGTGTTTGCTGTCAGGTATTTTTATTAAACACATCTCAAGTATTAAATAAGCCAAGTATTACGGATATCCGTTGGCAAAAATTTTTGTTAAAGCATTTTAATTCTAGCGGATTTCAACGTTTTTTTAAATTTGTATAGACTTTTTTTTTTTTAAAAGATTTTTGTAATATTTCATCAATGTTATTGTGTATGCTATTTTATATAATTGTAATAACTTTATTATAAAGTATAATTTTTCGTGTTCATAGTTAACCTGTGTTTTCATGGGGTCACAATTGACCCTCGTATTTTAAAGAGTCAAAAATCACAAAGATGACAAAATAAATTTTTTTTTATGTTTTTAATTGTAATTTATTTACATTTTAAAATTAAATAAAATTAATTATTTAGTATAAATTCAGATACTTGTATTCATATTAAAATTGATTTTTTTGTACATATTCAGGAGTATTTTTAAAAAAGGTATTTTTAATTTAATAGTGTAAATTTTTTTCACTCAAAATTATTATTGTGGAAAAGTTTTAAGTTCTAATTTTTACTAAATTGACCTACTCGAAGACTAGAAACGGTTAGCGAAAATTTTTTAGAATAAATATAATTTGAATTATTCCTTTTTTTATTTTATTTATAAATTTTGCCACAAAGCTGGCATTTTTCTTACGTGGGTCATATTTGACCCCAGGTTAACATGGGTTAACTATCAACAGAAAATATAGTATTTTAAAATAAAATTATTACAATCATATAAAAAGGCATATACAAAAATATTGATGAAATATTATTAAAACCTTGTTTTTAAAGTAAAAATGTATAAAAATAAAAAAAAAAACCTTGAAATCCCCGAGAATCAAAATGCCATAAAAAAAAATTTGCCAACGGATATCCATAATACCTGGCTTATTTAATACTTGAAATGTGCTTAATGAAATACTTGACAGCAAACACTAGGTTTTTGATTTTTGTTGAATAAAATTTTCAAAAATGCAAAAAAAGTCACTTTGAGGTACCCCCAAAATATTTATTAATTTTTTTGACACAAAGTTAGGGTAAGTTAGCGATTTTCTGGGAAAGTAATATTTTTTATCTGAGTAGTTATGATTAAACCCAACACAAAAATTATTTTATATTTTTTTAATTTTGAAGAAAAAAAAAATTTGTAATTTCTTTTTAAATTATGCCCATTTTACCAAGGGGCCCGATTTTCAAGGGCGATGCGGGACATCTTCCGTTATGCTAGAACTCTAATTTTTTGCATGGTGAATTTTTGTACCCAAACAAATATTTTAAGAGGGGGATACAGTCAAAATCTCGTTTTTATTTTTCGCCCATACAACGAAAGACCACCCTAATATCATATACTATTAATACCCGATGAAAAAAAGTTTCTATATACTCATATACAACTTGATATCATTATATATGCTCATGTGTGGCAATATATTACGATATACATATGGTTCATATCTTATACTTAGTTTATAAAAATTGTTTGATATGGCGTAATACAGGCATGTCAAACTCGTGTTTGGCGGGCCGCATGTGGCCCGCGAGATGATTCTTTGCGGCCCGCGACATGATTCATAAATTATTGTATAGCTTGTACGCTTTTCAGCAGGGTTCGAAAAAACGGTACCTTAACGTATGTTACATCTAACAGCCAGAAACTGTTTTTCTTTTATTGGTTTTGTTATTGTACTCATCACAAATGACAACCGCTAAGGTCGTGATGAAGATAAAAACGAAAATAACGTTGTGTATTTGAATAACAAAACTCATTGATGATTTGTTTTATTTGAAACAAACGATATGCAACCAACCACAATAAACAAGTGAATTATTAAATTTGTTGCACACGCACAATGTAATTGTTTGCACACACACATATGCAAATATGAGCGAATATTGTTGTGATTTTTACCGTCAATGCGATACCTTATTGAACCAGAAATATAAGGAAATTGGAATACCAGAATTTTACGGGTACTTATCTGCAGACCGTTTTCCAGGAATTCGACATTTTGCATATTATCCATGTTTGGTAGCACGTATATTTGTGAACAATATCAGATGAAGATTAATAAAAATGCGCAACGAACCAGATTGACCGAAGAACATTTAGCATCGCTATTAAGAATTACATCAAGCCAAAAATGAATACCAAATTTTGATGATTTTGAAAAATGAGAAGCGATGCATTAAATAAGCAAAAATATATTTATATTCCTATTAATAAATATATTTCTATAAAAACGTTTTTGTTTTATTATGGTAAATTTATATTCAATAAACACTCGAAATTTGAGTTTTTTAATAAAACTAAATACTTGCGGCCCCGCAACAGGTTTTGGAATACAATTTTCGAAAAATTTGGCCCGTATGCCGAAATGAGTTTGACATATACCTGGCGTAATATATCATCATTAGGGCGGGTCGATTTGTATGGAGGCAAAAAAATCGCTCAACGTTCAAGGAAAATCGTATTCTAGGGATCAAAATAAGAAACTTTGCAGAAGGAACCATACCTCTAAACGAATTCTGATGTCCCGACTTTTGACTTTGGTCAAATTTTTAAAAATCCCACTTTGACGCATTAGAGTGCCCCAATCGAGTCCAACCCAATTAAATATAATTTATGCATTCATCTGCTAGAGCGTCTTCCGGAGAAGAAATAGAGACATTAATCTTGGAAAGACTCCTCCTACTTTCTGAAATATCTCAATCCCGAGATTTGTCCATATTGCTATAAAAACACGGCTAAAAAGGCAATCTTTCAACTTCAATTTTAACACCTTAACGGGCACCTAGAATGATGATTTATGCATTAATCTGCTAGCGCGTCTCCCGGAGAAGACGTAGCTCCCATAATCTTGGAGAGATTCCTCCTACTTTCTGAAATATCAAAGTGGGATTTTTCAAAATTTGACCCTACGGGTCAAAAGTCGGGACATCAGAATTCGTTTTAGAGGTATGGTTCCTTCGGCAAAGTTTCTTATTTTGATCCCTAGAATACGATTTTCCTTGAACGTTGAGCGATTTTTAAATCGACCCGCCCTAATCATCATATATCATATTATCCTATGAAATAGATATAGATCTATATAGTAGCATATATGAACACATATACGTGTATATATATCAAAAATAATTCTATCAATTTTATATATAATTATATATGGCCAATATATACGATTGTATTATATTGTATTAGTTTTGTATTTAATATCAGTTTGTAGCTAACCTGATGCGAAAATATATAATTGTATAAAAACCAGATATTATTGTATCCGGATTTTGTCCTCATATAATTGTATATTATTTTATGCATACCATGAGATCAGTTTAGTGTATGCCCATTTTTCGGATCAGATGAGATGTGATTGTTTAGTTATATGTGATACTATATATAGTCATATATGATTATATCGGAGTTTTTTTCGTCGGATACATAATGCTCCATATGTTTTTTTAAGCGCGTAACCAGTTATTTTTTAACAAAATACTTTAGTTCAAATTTTTTTGTACACAAGGTTTCGATATAGTACGAATGGAATTTTTTTTGTCAGTGTAGTGTACATGAGTGAGAACCATAAAATGGAAAAAAAGAATTTTATCACGAATTTACGAATTCGAAAATGTTTTCGAATTGAGTTACGCGTTACCCCCAGATTTATGTATAAATTATAATTATTAGGGAGAAATAGTGGTTCTTTTTTCAACTCAACGGAGCAAATTTTTTGACTGTAGTTGAAAAGAGACATTTCGACGGAAAACGA